>CM053276.1:93965164-94394164 GCA_028583415.1 Protea cynaroides | reverse complement strand
ACTTCTTATGATACATTGAGGATGATGCAGCTTATACACACCTTGTATTATCTTCATTTAAAAACGGCTGTTTAGGATTTGGAACATGTTAACAGGAAACCTGGATGTGACGTAACATTACATAATCAGGATTAGTTTTGAGTGAGCTTTCGGGGCCTAGGATTCTCATTTAGACGTTAGTTCCTATAACCTCAAAGAGAAATGATACAGTACTGCCCAAACAGAATTTCATCAGAACCCCACCAGTGATCCCAGATAACGTGTTAATCAGAAGCCATACGATTTTGACCGGTATGGTATACACTATACAGCATTTATATAATACAAAACGGTTTCCGATTCAGTACGAGTTTCGGTTTCTAATTTGGTATCTCTTGAATACTTATCATTTGCATATAATTTTTTTGAAAAAGGGTTTTCTATCCGACTGTGTAGATCCTTTATCAATACAGAGACCAATGAAAACACACGCATAGGCATCCAATTACAAGATATGGGATGATCATTTCACCTTTGGATGGATGCAAGTATACACTGCTGTGTTTGAATTTTTTTTTAATATCATATGTTATTAGTATAAACAATGATATATAAATAGATAGAAAATTATTATAGAATACCATACTATCCAGAATAAAAATACGATACCAAAACTTGATCTATTATCGTTCTGAATAGAAAACGATACATGATCTTAACCAGTATCACCATGGTAGCGCAGATGATTTTGCGTGTTTAATCATGTCCGTCTTCTTTTTTATTATTATTATTATTATTATTATTAATTTATTATTGGTTACAAATATTTAAAAAGGGAATTTTTTTTTAGGTGAAAGAAGAATTTTCAACGTCGCAAAGAACATAGAATTCTCCACTATATTGTATTGTCCAAACATGACCTAAATTTTGTGGAAAGAGGTAGGGACCTGGATCCTCTGCTGCGTGGCTGTGGGGAAATTGTGCGGAATCCTACGGTTGACAGTGCATCAAGATATGCAATCGATGCACTCCACCGTCAGATCCGGTGCTACCGTGCAGTAGAGGATTTGTAAGTAGTTTAGTAGAGTTGTTCCTATACTCTTTTTTCATCTTTCGCTTTGTAGGGCTCATAACGTTTTACGTTTTTAAAACTTACATCGTCCATCGGTGTAGGATCCATTTCAAATTAAACTATGGGTTCCGGTGTAGGACCCACTTTTATAGTATGGATTCCATTTGATTTGGATGACCTGAGATCAAAGGGGAGGGTTACCATGTGGGAAAATGATATGGACACAAGAACATTATCGACATATCAGTTCATAAACAAGGTTAGAATAATAAATGAGGTGACAGAATGCACTTACTTATAAGAAGACTGTTATTTTTGTTTTCATTTCTTGAGTTGGCTCAGGTTGTTTACAGCACCTCCCTTAACTGGTTGTCAGAACGAGAAAAGTGTGCGAATGGGAACGTTTTACCCTTTCCTTTTATATTATACTGTTTCCACGTGTGCTTCAACCGATGTATACAAGATCTCCTCGCTTGGTAGTGGACATTCCCAAAATGGCAGAATTCAATAATAAACGTCTGTTGGTATTCTAGCGTACATTCTCCAAGTTCTAGTGGGAGGAACAACTTCATCAATCAGACTTGAACGAGGAGCGATTGGGTTTTACCTAATCATATGCTTACTTACACCTCGACAACTTGTAGCTGGGCCAATCGAGAAGTAGTTGGATAGATTGATGCCACTTGTGCCACCTGTATTTTCTCTTTTCTCACCTCCAAACAATCATAAAATGAACACCCCCCCCCAACCCCCCCCCCCCCCCCCCCCCACCCCCCAAAAACAAAACCCCCCCCCCCCCCCCCCCCCCCCCCCCCCCCCCCCCACCCCCCCCCCCCCCCCCCCCCCCCCCCCCCCCCCCCCCCCCCCCCCCCCCCCCCACCCAAAACAATTAGTGTCCGAAATTAAGGACTTTTGATAAGAAATTCTTGGAGTACTTAGAATCCAAATTTGAACCGTCCGTGAAGTTATCAACGGGCCCCTGTGTCAAAAATAGCTTTATCCAATTGGCGCTAGTATTGCTAAGCTCATTTATAATAAATAATATGTCATTTAATCTCGAAAACTTCAAACTCCTTCCTTGTTTGTAGTGCCTCATTTATTCCAAGAAAAGTGTCAAAGATTTAGGGTTAAACTCAAAAACTTTGATTCCCATTCATAGAACTGCTCCCTTATCATTGTGTGTTGTGTTAGATTTGATAGCTTATAGGATACCTATAACACAATGGATTTAGAATAAACGATGAACATAAAGACGTACTTGTTTGTAAAGAGATCGATTTTCCTACGCTCCGAGATGTTACAATCTTTGATCGTAATCCTTCGGTCACAGCCTCCCACAGTCTCCAGGGGATATCCCAATATCTCTTGTTAATGGGTGCAGAGAGATTTTCATTGACTGTGGCTGTAGGGATTCTAACCCAGTATTTATAGAATACTGTCATAACCCAATATTTATAAAATACTGTCGTAATCCTAATCCCCTTCCCACAATAGGATTAGGGTTACTTATTTCAATCGTATGATGAACCAAACCAAACCAAACTGGTTCTATTATGTTAATTGGACTTCCACTAATTAAGTGATTAAATAATTAATTTAGCCCACATAATTCCAACATGTGGTTCTCTGTGCAGCCCCCTCTACTCGTGTGCTTGGGGCCCGGGCCCCCTTACGTGGTTTAGCAGACTTGTTCCTAAACTTTTTTTTTTTGGGGTCTTTCGCTTTGTAAGGCTGATAATGCTTTACTTTTTCCAAAACTCACACCGTCCACGGGTGTAGGACCCACTTTTGAACCATGGGTCCCATTGGGCTTAGAAGTTTTGAGATCAAAAGGAAGGGTAACCATGTGGAAAGATGATATGGACTCGAGAACAATATCGACATATTAGTTCATAAACAATGGCAGAATAATAAATGAGGTGACAAAATGCAGTTGTAAGAAAACTGTTATTTTTGTTTTCATTTCTTGAGCTGGGTCAGGCTGTTTACATCACTTCCCTTAGAAACTGGCTGTTAGAATGAGAAAAGTGCATGAGTAGGAGCTTCATACCCTTCCCTTTTATATTATACTGTTTCCACTTGTGCTTCAACCGGTATATACAAGATCTCTTCATTTGGTAGTGGACATTCCAAAAATGACAGAATTCAATAATAAACTTGTGCTAGTATTCCAACAATCATTCACCAAGATCTAATTAGAGGAAAAACTTCATCAATCAGACTCAAACGAGGAGCGATTGGGATCTACCTTATCATATGCTTATTGACACCCTAACAACTAGTAGTTGGGCCGGTCGAGAAGTAGTTGGGTAGGTTGATGCCATGTGTCTGTTCTCTTACTCGCCTCGAAACAATCATAAAGCAAACTCAAAACAACCGATGTCCGAAATTAAGGACTTATGATAATAAATTGCGACACCAAGTTTATCCAAGTGGCTCTCGTATAGCCAAGATCATTTATAATAAATAGGAAAAATTACGGATACCTCCCTCTAGTTTGATCGAATACCAGGTACAACCCAAACCTAAAATTACAAAGACACCCCCTAAAATCCAAATAAATAATAGAAACAATCATGAATCTTCTCAGATGTCGGAAATCATCAAAAAGATCCCCATTGATTGTTGTATTAAAAATGAATTTCCAAGGTTCCCTATGATTGGTTTTGAAGAAATCACAACGAGGAGGCGAAGTGATTCAATCCTCTCTCTCTCCCAGTTCTCATCATCGCGTTCAATTTCTTCCACAAGCTTTTCTTAAAGCTCAGGTTTCCGATCAAGTAGTCTCTTATTTTCCCTCTCTTTTTACCCTCCAAGGACATTTGGAGAAATCACAATGGCTTCTAGGTTTTGTTTGTGATTTGGATCTTGTCTCTATAGCACTCTCTTGCAGTTCTCTGCTCACCATGGCTCCCCCCTTCGTCGGCTTTCTCAAATCTCCAGTGTTAATTACTTCTCCATCATCTAATATGCTTGTTATTCTCGTCGAATTGCCCATCTCAAGTGTCGGGTTGCAGTATCTATCAACCTTAGGTTGCCAACTAGTTCGCGAAAGAACCGTCAGCATAGGTGCCAGAGCTTACACACTTACCTTCAATTGCATAGCCAGATTCATTGTAATTGCCTTGAACAATTTCTAGGATCAATTGGCGAGCGAATTTCATGATGGTTCATACAAAAATTCATCTATAGGACGTTCTGGTATTTATTTCCCCTTCGTCCATTTGCTCTTTGAGATATCTGTGGGTCATCTTGGTATTCATTAAAGGCTACTAGTTTAGGGTTTTTTGTGAGCAAACAAGTAGAAGGAGGGAAGCTGGGAAGGTACACAAGCCGTAGTAGGAGCTACAATCCTCGGCACAGCAGAAGTCCTCCTCGACGAAAGCAATATGAAGATCATAGGGACAGGTTAAAAGGGAAGGTTAAAATGGTATTTTGCTTTTGAAAGTGACAATTTGGCTTTAAAATACACAAGGGTATATTTGTTCATCTAGTGTTAAGTTTAACACCATCCAAAAAAAGGGTACAGTTGTAATTGTGCAAAAGGTTTGGGGTGTACGTACCTGGTATCTGACCAAACTAGAGGGGAGGTACCTGTAATTTTTCCTAATAAATAATATGTGATTGAAGCTCAGAAACATAAAACTCCTTCTTTGTTCGTAATTCTCCATTTGTTCCCAAAAAAGTGTCAAAGATTTAAAATTTAACTCTAAAACTTTGATTCCCATTTATAGTGTTACACCCTAATTCTGGTCTAACCAGATTAGTGTGATGAACCGCCAATAAATCAATGGTTAAATCAGGATCTCGTATAGGTCGTACCCACCATATCAGACTACACACACATTTCACAATAATAATCAGAGGTAATAAACAAATAAATGGAAGTCTTATAGATAATGAACTGAATATTGTAATAATTACTTAATCTAATTATCTTTAAATGACTCAAAACATAAAATTAAATAATCCATTACATGTTCCAATAATCAAATATAGCTAAACTAATCGAATTTGCACTAGTTGTACTCGCATGATGAATCATTTGCATCTTCAACAGCTTCTATGCCCATGGTCGCAACGTGTCCATATATCGACACATTCACATAATCTTCAACAGTAAGACCGGCATCATCAACTAAAATATTCGACGTCGAAAGGGTGAACACACATCATGGCTCAGTGAGCAAACAAAACAATGCAACAAATATATACATGCATTTAATTCATATCTTTGGTCTGATTTTTAAGTTTACAATATGCTATAGAAATGTTTGGTGGCCCCCGCACCTCTATACACAAGTGTGTGAATATGCCCAATGGATCAAACACCATTGTCGTCCCACATGCACCCTCCATGGAATAGAGATAGAGCTAAAGTGTCCGGATCAAACACCGCCAACACTTCCCTTGATGCCTAACCCATACCAACACATAAGTCCCTATTGGCTAGGGCTTGCAAACTGGGCTCGCAACTAACCAATCCTAAATGTCATCCAGTGTATCCAAGGCCTCACCCCAGCATCCCTCAATACGTCCATAGAGATAGAGCTAAGGCCCCTCGACAGAGTCGAAGACTACACGGTCCGAGACCACTTTCCCTGATGCCCTATGACATAATAGTTCTGCTAAGGTAATGACGATATGACGATGTCAGTGAACAAGACTTGAGTAGAGATAGAACTAGAGTCTGGTGACCAGGTCAAAGATCACAATGCCACGTCCTCCCCTGATGTTCCACTCGCATCAAGCACACTAACCACACACACATAATCACATGCCTATTCTTAGCATCATCATCATCATCATCATCATATTATAAATAGACAGAAATAAATATATATGAGAAGTAATATCAAGAATATTGGATGACATGTGAGATGCACATTACAAACATACAAGCATAGAATCAATCATGGCATTGGACTCAATAAATAAACAGTTTGTTATTATCCCATTAGTTTAGGTCTTGTTCCCTCACCTGTTAGAAAAACTTGATCTCCTTCCAAGCCTTGTAATTCTCTTTGATTTGGTTTAATAACTAAAAGTTATATGAATTTAAGTTAGGGTTCATATGTAACATGTTACAGTAGTCGAAATTCGAAATAGAGCACTGATTGATCCTATGGTCTCATACTGTGTCGACCTTATTGCTTACGGTCGATACCATACGATCGCACCATGCGACCGTAGCTGTGACCATATGGTTTCTGAAATCTTTCTGAATGCCTATGGTCGATCCTCTGGTCATGCTGGTCATGCTATGGTCGATCGTAGCTGCGACTTTGAGATTTCTGGTCACAGACTACATGCAATTCAAGTTCTTCCTAGGTCAATTCCTATATTCTTCAATTGGGTTTATCCTAAGGTCATCTTATGACCATCATTAGTAGTTTCTTATCAACCCTAATCATCAAACTCATCCCTCATGGTTATCCTTGGGATTTTCTCAAGGAATCACATAGATCATAAAAGGTTGATATCTCCTAACCTCCATAGAAGTCTTATTCCTTAGAGTTTACATCTCCAGAGATTAGGTTCATACCTTTGCCTGTGGTAGAGAGCCAATCTCTTCTCAGCAAAATCCTCTCCTTAGCCTTTTCTTCTTCTCCTTCTCTTCCTTTTCTTCCTTTCTCTTTCTCTAGGGTTTACTAATGTTCTAAAAGAGTGAAAAAGGTTTGAGGGACATCCCTTATATAGAGGAAAACTCTCCATATAGAGTCCTCTAACATTAGGAAAGAAATCCCCCTTAAATTAGAAAAGTTTCCAACTCGAAGTCTGGTCTGGGGTCTCACGGTCGATGGCTACTGTCACACCCCAATTCCGTACTATTCAGAATGGTGTGATGAACCGCTAATAAACCAACGATTCAATCCAGGATCTCAAATAGGCTGTGTCCATTAGCTTAAACCATACACATCCACAACCATAATAAGAATAAATACACAATAACGGAAATCTTAATATTAAAGGAACTGAGAATCTAACTGTGATAATCATAAATAAAATATCCAATTATGTTGTATCAATCGAGACATAAATAAATAAATAAAATATCAAATTATATGTCCTTAATAGTTCAAATAAAACTCTAATCGAAAACGCATGAGTTGCACTCGCATGAGGAGTCATGCATCTCCACTATATCTTCAGCCTCCATTGCAGCCACGTGCCCATATGCAGGAGCATTCATATAATCTTCCACGGTCATACCTGCATCATCAACTAAAATATTCGAATTCAAAAAGGGTGAGCACATATCACGGATCAGTGAGCAAACAAAACAATGCAACAAACATATGCATGCATTCATTTCATATATGTGGTCTGGTATATAAGTTTGCAATGTGCTATAGAAAGGTTCGGTGGCCGCCTCGCCTCTATACACAGGGTGTGTAAGCGCACCCAACGGATCAAACACTGTTGTCGTCCATATCCACCCCACCATGGAATAGAGATAGAGCTAAAGTGCTTAGGACCGCACCGCATTACACTTCCCCTAATGCTCTATCCATACCAACACGTAAGCCCCTGTTGGCGAGGGCTTGCAAACTGGGCTCACAACTAACCAATCCTAATGTCAAATAGTGTATCCAAGGCCTCACCCCAGCGTCCCTCAATACATCCATAGAAATAGAGCTAAGGCCCCCCGACAGAGTCAAAGACTACACGGTCCGAGACCACCTCCCCTGATGCCCTACGACGTAATAGTTCTGCTAAGGTAATGGCGATACGACGATGTCAGTGGACAAGACTTGAGTAGAGATAGGGCTAAAGTGCTTAGGACCGCACCGCATCACACTTCCCCTGATGCCCCACTCGCATCAAGTACACTAACCACACACAAACATTCACATGCCTATTCCTAGCATCATCATTATCATCATGTTGTAAATAATCTGAATTAAATATGCATGAACAGTAATAACAGGAATAGTAGATGACATGTGATATGTACATTACAATCATACAATCATAGCATCATACATGGTATTGGACTCAATAAACAAAAATAGTTTATTATTAGCCAATTAGTTTAGGTATTGTTCCCTCACCTTTGCTTGAGTGTAAATCCTCTTTTAAGCTTTAAGAATCACCTTTATATCAATAGGAAAACCTAACAAGTTGATAGATTTTAATTAAATTTTTTATTCCGACAGTTTTAAGCTTGCTGTAAAGCTAGGGTCGTAGGATGGGTCACAGGTTGGGTCGTAGGTTTCTGCGACCCCAGGGTATAGGGTCGATCCTAGGGTCTGTTGTCCCATCGACCCTAGGTGCGATCGCAGCTTCCCTGGACTTCCCCAGAGCTTGGGTTCGATCCTGTGTTCTGATACGGTCGGTTCCCAATCGACCCTACATGCGACCGCACATGGTTTGAGTTGACCTTTCATTCTACAGTCTCTTCTTTCATATTTGGGTCCTTTGGCTTACTTCCATAGTCCATTCTATGCTTGTTCCATGGCTTAAAACTCCAAGTTAAACACCTACTTTGTTTACCATGATTCCCTCCATGGATTTCATTGAAATCTTCCCATGGATGGATGATTTGGGTTTCTCCTAGATCATACCCTCTTCATGAACTATTCTAAGGTCTTAAACAATTCATGGAAAACATATCCATACCTGAGGTTTGCTGAGATTCAGAGGTTTCTCTAAATTTCTTCTCTTTAGTCTTCTTCTCCAACTCTCCTTCTCTTCTCTTTCTCTCACTTTCAATTAGGGTTTTAAAAGGAGTGAAAGAGGCTAAGGGACGTCCTATTTATAGAGAAAAACCTCCCAAAATAAGTCCCATTGAGATTAGGAAAGAATCCCCTTGAATTTAGGAAAGTTTCCTATTTACGGTTTCTGTCGGTGATCCTAGGGTCGATGCTAGGGTCGCAGATCCCGTCGACCCTAGGGTTTCAGTTGTCCGACCCTAGGACTAAAAGTCATGGGTCTGACTTCTGATGAGGTGGGGTCAACCCTACCTGTTTAGGTATGCAACCCTACCCTCAATTTTACTATTTTTGGGTCAATTTCATACCTGGTCTTACGATTTTCTTCACGCACTTGGTCCATTTGGCTCGACCATGATAGGTAGACCTGATACAAGGTGGTAAGACCGGTTAGTTCGATATGGGTCTTATAACTCCCCCCTGCTTATAAAAATTTCATCCTCAAAATTTGTACATACCTTCCGAGTCGAATAGATGAGGGTATTGCTTTCGCATAGCATTCTCTTCTTTCGATGTGATTTCTTCTATATCTCTGCTTCTCCAGGTGACCTTAACGTAATAGATGTCACGGTTGCGTAGTCGTTGAACCTTTCGGCTGGTGATTTTAGTTGGTGCTACTTTAAATGTCAAATCATTAGTCAATTCAGGTAGATCTACTGTCAAAACGTGCATTGGATCTCTGACATACTTCTGTAGTAAGGAGATATGAAATACATCATGCACACTTGATATAGATGGTGGTAGTGCTAACTGGTAAGCCACTTTTCCACGTTTAGCTAGAATTTCATATGGCCCCACATATCTTGGACTTAGTTTTCCTTTCTGTTTGAACCGTTTCAAACCTCGCATAGGTGACACTTTGAGGAATACCTTATCACCTACGGCAAATTCAAGGTCTTGGCGTCGAGTATCTGCATATTGCTTCTGACGATTCTGAGCCGTTCTCACTCTTTCCTTGATGATGTCAACCACTCGACAAGTCTCTTCAACAAATTCTGGTCCAACAATGCTACGTTCTCCAACTTCATTCCAAAACAAAGGAGTTCGACACTTTCTACCATACAACGCTTCATAGGGTGACATCTGTATAGTAGCCTGATAGCTGTTGTTATAAGCGAACTCGATCAATGGTAATTTTTCATCCCATGATCCTTTAAAATCAATTACACAGGCTCGGAGCATGTCTTCTAGAATCTGAATTGTACGTTTCGACTGTCCGTCTGTCTGAGGATGGAATGTAGTACTGAACTTCAATGTTATACCCATAGCCTTTTGCAATCCTTCCTAAAACTTTGAAGTAAATCGTGGATCTCTATCGGACACAATGCTTTCAGGTACACCGTGTAATCTGACAATATTATCCACATCCAACTTAGCTAACCTCTCCAGTGTATACTAAGGTCATGTAGCTATAAATCGAGCCGTTTTAGTCAGGCGGTCTACAATCACCCAAACTGCGTCAACTACTCGGGGAGTCAATGGTAACCTGGCGACGAAGTCCATAGTGATGCAGTCCCATTTCCATGCTGGTTTCGGTAACGGCTATAACAGTCCTGCAGGTCTTTGTCGTTCAGCCTTCACTCTCTTACAATTTAGGCATTGAGACACGAACTTAGCTACATCTACTTTCATTCCTCTCCACCAATATAACTTCTTTAGATCATGATACATTTTTGTACTTCCAGGATGTATCGAATAGGCGGTGGTATGGGCTTCCTTCATTAGTCGGTGTCTAATGTCCAAACTTTCTATTTCAGGTACACATACTCTTCCTTTGTACTTCAGTAACTTTTCATCGTCCAAGGCGAACTCAGGGATAGTCCTACCTTTTTCAATGTCCTCTAGTACCGTTCTTAGATAAGGGTCTGATTTAATAGCTGTTTTCACTTCATCAATTATATCAGGTACAATCTTCAATGTGGCAAACATACTTGAAAATCGATGAATAAACCTTTGATTGGTTGATTCACCCGGTGAATCTATCACAAACTGCTCATTATCGTAATTGAACACTTTTTTTGGTAGTACACATTGCGGCAGTTGTGTTAACCTCTCCTTGAGATTTTATCATTGCTTTTCTACTCAGTGCATCAACAACCACATTAGCTTTTCTCGGATGATACTGGATATCACAATCATAGTCTTTCAATAGTTCCAGCCATCTTCTTTGTCTCATATTTAATTCCTTCTGATTAAAGAGATAAGTAAGACTCTTATGATCTGATTTAATCTGAAATTTCACTCCGTACAAGTAATGTCTCCATATCTTGACAGCATGTACTGCTGTCGCTAATTCCAAATCATGAGTGGGATAGTTCTTCTCATGTGTCTTCAACTGTCTTAAGGCATAAGCAACTACTTGTTCTCCTTGCATAAGTACACATCCTAATCCCAATCCTGACGCATCAGTGTACAAAATAAATGGCTGTTCTGGAATCGAAATGGTCAAGATCGGAGCAGATATCAATCTAGCCTTCAATGTTTGGAAACTCTTCTTGCATTTCTCAGTCCAAACAAACTTTTCGCCCTTCTTAGTCAAATTGGTGAGAGGTATGATAATCCGGGAATAGTCTTCCACAAATCGTCATAATAACCAGCTAGACCTAGAAAATTTTTAATTTCTGCAACGCTCTTTGGTGCTTCCCACTTTACGATGGCTTCAATCTTACTAGGGTCCACTTTAATTCCTTCAGCGGATACAACATGACCTAGAAAAGTGACTTCATTTAGCCAAAACTCACACTTTGTAAATTTGGCATAAAGCTTCTCCTTCTGTAATCGCTACAGAGCGGCTCTTAGATTCATAATATGAGTTTCCTTGTCCTTGGAGTAGACCAATATGTCATCAATGAATACAATAACCGACGTATCCAACATATCATGGAATACCCGGTTCATAAGTTCCATAAAAGTTATTGGTGCGTTAGTCAATCCAAAAGACATGATCAAAAATTCATAATGTCCATATCTGGTCCTGAATGTTGTCTTGGGAATATCACCGTCTTTGATCTTCAACTGATGGTAGCCTGACCGAAGATCAATTTTGGAGAACACTTTGGCACCTTGCAACTGATCGAACAAGTCATCGATCCGAGGCAATGGATATCGATTCTTGATTGTTAGCTTATTCAGTTCCCGGTAGTCTATACACAGTCGAACACTACCGTCCTTCTTCTTTACGAATAATACTGGCACTCCCCATGGTGATATGCTAGGTCGGATGTAACCCTTGTCCAGCAGTTCTTGTAGTTGTACTTTTAATTCCTTCAGTTCAGTAGGAGCCATTCGATAAGGTGCTTTAGATACTGGTGCGGCTCCGGGTATTAGATCTATAACAAACTCTGTAGCGCGGTCGGGTGGTAGTACTGGTAGTTCTTCAGGAAATACATCTAGATAGTCACGTACGACATCAATATCCTCCATTCGTGGTGCTTCTTTGGTAAGATCAACCACATATACTAGATACCCAACTGCTCCTTTCTCAAGGCACTTCCTAGCTTTAATGCAGAGAGTATGAGCTTTCGTTTACGGAGGAGTTTGGTTCCTGAAAAACTGAACTCTGCTCCTTCCTTGTCTTTAAATGTCAGTTTCTTTTCGGCACACAATAGGTTTGCAGAATGCCGAGCTAACCAGTCCATTCCCAGGATGACGTCAAAGTCTTCCATCTCAAGTTGAATCAAGGTTGCATCCAAGGTTTTCTCGTCAATAAGAACTAGACATGGTCCATAATCTTTTTCTAATTCCACTTCTAATCCCATCGACAATCGTACAAGCAGTTTATAGTCTAAATATTTGAGGGGTAGGTTCAGCTTCTTCCCAAATGACACAGATATAAATAATGAGTAGCTCCTGAATCAAAGAGTACTCTGGCGGGAATGCCATTAATAGGTACGATACCTGTGATTTGTTTTTATTTAGTCTACATGCGCATTCAATGTAACACAAAATGAAAAGGTTCAGGTCATACCTGTGACCACATCAGGCGATGCGACAACATCCTCAGATGTAACAGCATAAACCTTTCCTTGCTGTAGCTGCTTCCTGGGTTTAGGACACTCCCTTGAATAATGTCCTATTTGATTGCAGTTATAGCATTTTACTCCTTCATTATTTTGCTTTTGTTGCGGTTGAGCTGCTGGAGTAGTCTTGGCTGCAGCGTTAAAACATTGAGTACGAAAGGGTTTAAATGTCCTCATATTCCCTCCGTTATATGAATTTCTAGTTGGCTTTTTAATACCCCTGTTTTGAGCAAAATAGCTCTCTTTCTGGCTCGACTCTATCACTCGAGCAATTTGTACCGTTTCGTTATAGACTTTCTTCTCAAGTCCTAGTACATGTTCACGAATACTTCCCCTAAGTCCCATGACGAACCTTTGGGTTTTTGTATCTTTTGCTTGCATACCGACTGGTGCAAAGAAGAACAACTCCTCATAACGCTGTTGATATGCATCGACAATCATCTGTCCCTGATACAAACTCAGGAACTCTTTCTCCATAGAATCTCTGAAATTTCTAGGAAAGTACTTCTCAAAGAATGCCTCCTTATATATATCCCAGGTCAGTTGGGCGTGCTTTGTCAATAGATACGTCCGTGTGGACTTTCACCAGTGGTGTGCATCGCCTTTCAGCATGAATGTTGCGCACAACACTTTCTCCTCTTCATTCACCGTCATCATTGTAAAATTCCTCTCCATTTCATCAATCCAGTGTGCTGGCCATAAAGGATCAGCTGGCTTACCATTAGACTCCTTGGGCTTCATCTTCAGAAAATGCTCAACCAGTCTGGAGTGGTCCAGCTGATGAGGAACATAGGCCCCATACATAGGTGGTTGGTACTAATAACCACCTTGAGCTACTTCAGGGTTTTGTACTTGAGCCTGCATGATGGGAGTTTGAGGTGCATGGGGTACCGTGTTACTTCCCCCTGGTACTGTGCTTGCCTGTCCTGCTGGCATCGGTGTCGTTTATGCAGCTGGAAAAGCCATGCCTATGGCAACTTGCATAGTAGCTTGTACCTATTGTATTTGCTATAGTTGTTGTACCAAATTTAATACGACTGTAGCCAGGTCTGTAGGTGGAGCTGGCAAATCTGTAGGATTTGTCTGGTCGTGAGTTACTGGCTGTGCCACATTCGGATTACCATGTACTTCTGGATTTTCATGGCCGCCTTCCTTCACTGGTGGTGGTGGTGGAATAGAGTTACGGCTTCGTCTGGTCACTCTTCGTCCAGCCATTATCTGCTCTGGTAGTGGTAATGCCTGAAAATCATAGGATACGTGAGGAAATCATCATATAATTCATTCTCATATTTAAATCCACTAGTCAATGAAATTTTCAAATTTTTCAGATCATTTTGACAAAAATACTATATTTTCCATCCTAGGGTCGTTGGTAGGGTCGATCCATATGCGACCCCAGGGTATGCGACCTTGAGATTCACTGTCACTTACCGAGAGCCTAGGGTCGATGGTAGGGTCGATAGATGTCCGACCCTAGGGTCGACCCCTAGTTCTATGTCAGATCACTGAGAGGCTAGGGTCGATGAATGGGTCGGAAGTAGGGTCGCATGTCTTGGTCAAATTATGCGACCCTAGGACTGAAACCAGGTTTTTAATCCCGATTTTTGGATCCATTTCTCATTCTTTCTCCTCCTTTATGACTCGGCTCATTCCTCTGAGTTGCTACAGTGACAACTCCGACCCGTTGGTGATTTTTGCTTCTCTTTTCGACTTCTACTCCTTCTCTACAGGTATGTTCTCTACTGTTTCATGTTTTGAGGGTTTCTTAACTAGGTTTATGCTCGTTTACGTCGTTTTCTTCAAATTAAACTTTTTTTAACCGTAAAAATTTGATTTTTATTAGGGGCTTTTGTTATTGGCCACCCAACGGACGAAAGCCCTAAAAAATATTGGAGTTTCATCGGTTGGTTATCGAGAAACTTGAAATTTTCCATTTTTGCCCTAATTTGTCGAGATTTTTGAATTTCTTGAAATTTCTTCAAATTTAATCTTCTGAGATGAAATTTCCAACTGTATAACTTTTGCAGGATAGTTTAAAATCTATATAAGTCCTCCTACCCATGTGTATGGGTGAGAAGTGAGGCTTTTGCCCAAATTTTGGCATTATAACGGCAAAATTTTGCCGTTATAATGCCAAAATTTTTGGGTTTTTCACCTTTACTAAGCTATTATCTATTTTTTTTTGTTTTTGTAGATAATATGGCTCGTACCAAAATACCTAGGGTTCACGACCCAGTCCGCTTCCGCTTTAACTAGGCCGAAGCTCAGTACACTCATTATGCCCGTAAGAAAGTGGAGGGAGGTCGTCGGGTGGACTTGGCTAGCCTAGCCTTGTTCGATGTAGATAGAGCTTTTGGTGATATGGGCTGGCTTTCCGTTATCACCTACGACGCCTGTACCCATCCAGATTTGGTGAGATAGTTTTGTTGTAATCTCCAGGTGGTGGGAGATCACAATGACACTGAGAGGGGTAGGGAGCTCAGGATCACGAGCTACGTCAAGGGAGTAGAAATTTCCTTTGACTGCCGACAGTTAGCGGATCTCTTGGGCATTTCATATGACGGCCCCTTGGTATACTGTGCCCCCAGAGAGCCCCAATTCTTTTCCTTGGAGATGAGGGCTGAGATAGACCGTCAGCTTATCAGAGAGGATCGCTGGGAGATGAAAGCAATCTATCTACGTCCAGAGCCTCGGGTGTCTTTAAGATCATCCAGCACAACCTGATACCCCAGAGTCGACATTACGAGAGGGTCTCCCAGTTGACCCAATATTTATTTTACTGTATCTGCACTAGGCAGCGTGTCTGCCTCCCATATATTATTATGCGGACAATGATCAGTGCTACGCTGCCTGGTCAGGTCGGCAACCTGCCTTATGGACGCCTGATCATTACATTGCTTACCCGGCTGGGTGTTGACTTAGTGGACGAGAGGATTCAGGAGAAATCCTTCTTATTAGCTTTGGACTGGGAGGCCATCTGTAAGATGGACATGTGGGATGCTCAGGTCAGTGACGAGGAGAGGAACGCTTTGGTGCGTCCTTGTACTCGGGTGGAGATGGTAGACGCTGAGGCAGCAGCGGCAGCTGCTGGAGCAGGGGTTCATGGGGGTGATGCTGAGGATGATGATCGTTTGTACATGGATGTGGACTCCATACCTCCCCCATCACCTACACATACTACTGGAGCTGGTCCTTCACATGCAGCTGGTCCTTCACACCCACCTTCTGATGACATGATGGGGCTACTGCGTGAGATTAGAGAGGCTCAGCGTATGTCTGATCTGTGGGTGAGAGAGCTTCTAGATGCTCAGCGCGTGACTGATCTGAGAGTGGGAGAGGTTCTAGATGCTCAGCGCATGACTGATCAGCAGGTGGCTGATCTCATAGCTAGTCTTCAGACAACCCAGCCTCAGGTAGCCTGGTTGACTAGGGTGTATGCTGAGGACTATGACAGAGATCGCAAGGCACCTCCTCCTCCAGCACCTCCAGCTCCATGATATGTATTTTCTTTTATTTTTCTTTTGTATTACAGAGTAACTGTTCGGATTGTGGACTGTACTCCACTTTAGATATGTGTATATACGTTTGTTTTTCACTCGAGTGTATATGAACTTGTTTCTCATTTAATAGATGCATTATTCTCTTTCTAATTTTGTCTCAAACAACACAGGTGCTTATAGTGTGTTATTATTACAGCTTTTAAATTTTTATCCTATCTCAGTTCACAAACTTTTGTGGTAGTATACTGGTTTAACAGACAGGGCCTGAGAGCTCTGATACCAAGTTGTCACACCCCAATTTTGTACTATTCAGAACGGTGTGATGAACCGCTAATAAACCAATGGTTCAATCCAGGATCTCAAATAGGCTGTGTCCATTAGCTTAAACCATACACATCCACAACCATAATCAGAATAAATACACAATAGCGGAAGTCTTAATATTAAAGGAACTGAGAATCTAACTGTAATAATCATAAATAAAATATCTAATTATGTTGTATCAACCGAGACATAAATAAATAAATAAAATATCAAATTACATGTCCTTAATAGTTCAAATAAAACTCTAATCGAAAGCGCATGAGTTGCACTCGCATGAGGAGTCATGCATCTCCACTATATCTTCAGCCTTCATTGCAGCAACGTGTCCGTATGCAGGAGCATTCATATAATCTTCCACGGTCATACCTGCATCATCAACTAAAATATTCAAATTTGAAAAGGGTGAGCACATATCATGGCTCAGTGAGCAAACAAAACAATGCAACAAACATATGCATGCGTTCATTTCATATCTGTGGTCTGGTATATAAGTTTGTAATGTGCTATAGAAAGGTTCGGTGGCTGCCTCGCCTCTATACACAGGGTGTGTAAGCCCACCCAACGGATCAAACACCGTTGTCGTCCACATCCACCCCACCATGGAATAGAGATAGAGCTAAAGTGCTTAGGACCGCACCGCATCACACTTCCCCTAATGCTCTACCCATACCAACACGTAAGCCCCTATTGGCGAGGGCTTGCAAACTGGGCTTGCAACTAACCAATCCTAATGTCAAATAGTGTATCCAAGGCCTCACCCCAGCATCCCTCAATACATCCATAGAGATAGAGTTAAGGCCCCCCGACAGAGTCAGAGACTACACGGTCCGAGATCACCTCCCTTGATGCCCTACGACGTAATAGTTCTGCTAAGGTAATGGCGATACGACGATGTCAGTGGAGAAGACTTGAGTAGAGATAGGGTTAAAGTGCTTAGGACCGCACCGCATCACACTTCCCCTGATGCCCCACTCACATCAAGTACACTAACCACACACAAACATTCACATGCCTATTCCTAGCATCATCATCATCATCATGTTGTAAATAAACTGAATTAAATATGCATGAACAGTAATAACAGGAATAGTAGATGACATGTGATATGCACATTACAATCATACAATCATAGCATCATACATGGTATTGGACTCAATAAATGAAAACAGTTTATTATTAGCCAATTAGTTTAGGTCTTGTTCCCTCACCTTTGTTTGAGTGTAAATCCTCTTTCAAGCTTTAAGAATCACCTTTATATCAATAGAAAAACCTAACAAGTCGATAGATTTTAATTAAAATTCATTCCGACAGTTTTAAGCTTGCTGTAAAACTAGGGTCGCAGGATGGGTCGCAGGTTGGGTCGTAGGTTTCTGCGACCCCAGGGTATAAGGTCGATCCAAGGGTCGGTTGTCCCATCGACCCTAGGTGCGACCGCAGCTTCCCTGGACTTCCTGGGAGCTTGGGGTCGATCTTGTGGTCTGGTAGGGTTGGTTCCGAATCGACCCTACGTGCGACCGCACATGGTTTGAGTCGACCTTTCATTTTACAGTCTCTTCTTTCATGTTTGGGTCCTTTGGCTTACTTCCATAGTCCATTCTATGCTTGTTCTATGGCTTAAAACTCCAAGTTAAACACCTACTTTTTTTACCATGATTCCCTCCATGGATTTCATTATTTTTCTTTTTTTCTTACTTTTTTTTTTCTTTTTTTCTTTCGAATCTTCCCATGGATGGATGATTTGGGTTTCTCTTAGATCATACCCTCTTCATGAACTATTCTAAGGTCTTAAACAATTCATGGAAAACATATCCATACCTGAGGTTTGCTGAGATTCAGAGGTTTCTCTGAATTTCTTCTCTTTAGTCTTCTTCTCAAACTCTCCTTCTCTTTTCTTTCTCTCACTTTCAATTAGGGTTTCAAAAGGAGTGAAAGAGGCTAAGGGACATCCTATTTATAGAGGAAAACCTCCCAAAATAAGTCCCATTGAGATTAAGAAAGAATCCCCTTGAATTTAGAAAAGTTTCCTATTTATGGTTTCTGTCGGTGATCCTAGGGTCAATGCTAGGGTCGCAGATCCCGTCGACCCTAGGGTTTCAGTTGTCCCCTAGGACTAAAAATCATGGGTCTGACTTCTGATGAGGTGGGGTCGACCCTACCTGTTTAGGTATGCGACCCTACCCTCTATTTTACTGTTTTGGGTCAATTTCATACCTGGTTTTGCGATTTCTTTCACGTACTTGGTACATTTGACTCGACCATGATAGGTAGACCTCATACAAGGTGATAAGACCGGTTAGTTCGATACGGGTCTTACAGCTACGGTCGCAGAATGTCACACCCCAATTCTGGACTAACCAGTGGTGTTATGAACTGTCATGAGAACCAACGGTTTAAACCAGGATCTCGTATAGGCTATGCCAACCATGTTAAACCAAAACACATTCCACAATAATAATCCGAGTAAATAATAAATAAATTATGAAAGTCTTATTAATAATGAACTGAGAGTCTATAGTGACAATTAAATATTTAACAAGTTATCTTCAAGTAACCAAAACATAATTAATACTGATTACAAGTATCACAATATGAAAGTTAACCACTAAGCATAAACATTGTTGAAACACTAGCTTGACAAGCCATATTCGTCCTCCACAGTTTGCACGTCCATAGCCACTGCATGTTCACACGTTGGCATATTCATATATTCTTCACCGTAATACCTACAACATCAGAAACTAAAAAGAATTACACGTGCGAGGGTCAGCTCTCCAACTTGAGTTCAATGAGTGAACAAAATAATGCAATAAACATATGCATGCATTCAATTCATATCTTTGGTCTGGTTTATAAGTTTGCAATGTGCTATAGAAAGGTTTGATGACCCCTGCACCTCTATACACGAGTGTGTGAATCCGTCCAATGGATCAAACACCATTGTCGTCCCATATGCACCCACCATGGAATAAAGATAGAGCTTAAGTGTCTGGATCAAACACCTCCAACACTTCCCCTGATGCCCTACCCATACCAACACGTAAGCCCCTGCAGACGAGGGCTTGCAAAATGGGCTCGCAACTAACCAATCCTAATGCCAAACAGTGTATCCAAGGCCTTACCCTAGCATCCCTCAATATGTTCATAGAGATAGAGCTAAGGCCCCCCGATAGAATCAGAGACCACACGATCCGAGACCACCTCCCCTGATGCCCTACGATGTAATAGTTCTGCTAAGGTAATGGCGATACTACGATGTTAGTGGGTAAGACTTGAGTAGAGATAGAGCTAGAGTCTGGTGATGAGGTCAAAGACCACTATGCCACGTCCTCCCCCTGATGCTCCACTAGCATCCAACACACCAACCACACACATACATTCACATGCCTATTCCTAGCATCATCATCATCATCACATTATAAGTAAATAGAATTAAATATGCATGAACAGTAATAGCAGGAATATTGGATGAGATGTGAGATGCACATTACAAGCATACAAGCATAGAATCAATCATGGCATTAGACTCAATAAAGTAAACAGTTTATTATTATCCAATTAGTTTAGGTCTTGTTCCCTCACCTTTGATCGATGGTTGTTCCTCTTCCAAGCTTTGTAAATCACTTTTGGACCACTTAGAAACCTAATAAATTTATGGATTCAAAGTTAGAGTTCATATTCATTAATTATAGTGTTTAAATGTCCCATCTAGAATCAATCAGACCTCCAGAAGTTGAGTGGTCACAGGTGTGGCTGTACCTGTGGTCTCAGTTTTTACGACCACAGGGTGTGGGGTTGATACTTGTGGTCGCATATCATGCGACCACACCCTCCCTGGAACCTTCTCGAGGGCGTGTGGTCAAACATATGTGCCTTTTATGGTCGATAAAACTACGACCCCATGAGTGCTGGTCGACTTTTCACTCTTAATCCAACACTTTCATGTCTTGATTCCTTGGCCTACCATTATGATCCTTCCTATGATTGTTCTATAGCTTAAAATTCACACTTTTACATAATTCTTCACTTTAATCCATTCTCCAAGGGTCCCTTAGAGTTTTGTCTATGGTCTTAGGATTTAAATCTTACTTTGAATCACTATCTCCTCCATGATCTATTCTAAGCATTCAACTGATGTAGGGGATGTTTTCATACCTTAAACTTGTTGAAGAATCAGAGCTCTCTTTGAAATTCATTCTCTTAGTCTTCCTTTTCAATTCTCCTTCTCTTCCTGCTCTTCTCTTTCTCTCTCTTTTAGTTTGAGTTCTAAAAGAATGAAAGAGGCTAAGGGACGTCCAATATATAGAGGGAAACCCTCTATATAGAGTCCTACTTTGATTAGGAAAGAACCCCCTTCAGATTAGGAAGGTTTCTTAATTACGGAGTCGGTTATAACATCGTGTGGTGGCACGTGGGGTCGTAGAACCCTTCGACCACATGTCTAAAAATTGTGACCACACGTCCCAGACTCTAGTGGTCTCATTATTCTGAGGTGTGGTTGACCCCACCTGTTTAGGTATGCGACCACATGCTCCTAATTAGATGATTTGGGTTCAATTTCATACCAAGCCTTGTGGTTTCTTCATGCACTTGATTCTCTTGGTCCGACCATGATAGTAAGACCTGATACAAGGTTGTAAGAACAGGTTAGTACGATACGGGTCTTACAACTCTCCCCCTTTTATATAAATTCCATCCTTGAAATTTGCACATACCTTCCGAGTCGAAAAGATGAGGATATTGCTTTCGCATAGCATTCTCTTCTTCCCATGTGATCTCTTCCACATCTTGGCTCCTCCAACTAACTTTAACATAGTAAATATCACGGTTATGTAGATGTTGAACCTTCGGACTGGTAATTTCGATTGGTGCTACTTCGAATGTCAAATAATCAGTTAGACCCAGTGGATCCACTGTTAGGACGTGTGTTGGATCTCGGATGTACTTCTTCAGTAATGAGATATGAAATATATCATGCATACTTGACATGGATGGGGGTAGTGCTAACTGATACGCTACCTTCCCATGTTTAGCTAGAATCTCATATGACTCGTACCTCAGACTTAGCTTTCCTTTCTGTCCGAACCGTTTTAAGCCTCGCATAGGTGATATTTTTAGGAATACCTTATCACCTACGATCAACTCAAGGTCTCGATGTCGATTATCTGCATACAGTTTCTGACGATTCTGAGCTGTTCTAACTCTTTCCTTGATTATGTCGACTACTTTGCAAGTTTCTTCCATAAATTCAGGGCCCATAATTCTTCTCTCTTTGACTTCGTTCCAAAACAAAGGAGTTCGACACCTCCTACCATACAATGCTTCATAGGGTGACATCTGTATAGTAGCGTGATAATTGTTGTTATAGGCGAACTCGATCAATGGTAGCTTCTCATTCCATGATCCTTTGAAATCAATAACACAAGCTCGGAGCATGTCTTCTAGAATCTGAATAGTATGCTCCGACTGTCCGTTAGTCTGAGGGTGAATGCCGTGCTAAACTTCAATGTAGTTCCAATAGCCTTCTGTAATCCTTCCCAGAACCTTGAGGTAAAGCGTGGGTCTCTATCGAACACGATGCTTTCAGGTACACCATGTAATCTGATAATATTATCCACATATAGCTTAGCTAACCTCTCTAAGGTATACTGAGGTCGTATAGCTATGAAACGAGTTGTCTTAGTCAAACGATCCACAATCACCTAGACCGCGTCAAGTACTTAGGGAGTCAATGGTAATCCGGTGACGAAGTCTATCGTGATGCAGTCCCATTTCTATGCTGGTTTTGGCAGTGGTTGCAATAATCCTACAGGTCTTTGCCTTTCAGCCTTTACCCGCTGACAATTCAAGGCATTGAGACACAATTTAGCTACATCCACTTTCATTCCTCTCCACCAATAGAGTTTTTTTAAATCATGGTACATCTTCAATGTAGCAAACATGTTTGAGAATAGATGAATAAACCCTTGGTCAGTTGATTCATCTGGAATATCAATCATGAACTGCTCTTTACCGTAACTAAATACTCTTCATGTGACACACACTACAGCATTTGTACTAGCTTCTTCTTGGGATTTTGTCATAGCTTTTCTGCTTAATACGTCAGCAACTACATTAGCTTTTCCTGGATAATACTGGGTATCGCAATCATAATCCTTCAATAATTTCAGCCATCTTCTCTGTCTCATGTCAACTCCTTCTGATTAAAAAGATGAGTGAGACTCTTATGATCTGATTTAATCTGAAATGTTTCTCTATATAAATAATGTCTCCATATCTTGACAGCATATACCTCCGCTGCTAACTCCAAGTCATGAGTCGGGTAACTCTCCTTATGCTCCTTCAGTTGTCTTACATCATATGTAATCACGGGTTCACCTTGCATTATCTCGCATCCCAAAAATCTAAAAGCATCGATGTATAGGGTAAAAGGTTTCCCTGGTGCCAGAACGATCAAGATGAGAGCTGATATCAACCTTGCTTTTAGAGTTTGGAAACATTCTTCACACTTGTCAGTCCAAATAAACTCCTCTCCCTTCCTGGTTAGCTTGGTAAGAGGTATTGCGATTTTAGAGTAGTCCTCTATGAATTGTTTATAATAACCAGCTAAACCCAATAAACTTCTGATCTTTGCAATGTTCTTTAGGTGTTTCTCACCATACGATTACTTCTATTTTAATAGGGTCTACCTTTAATCCATTTTGATGATGCTACGTGATCCAAGAAGATCACTTTGTTTAATCAAGTTTCATATTTCTTAGACTTGGCATAAAGCTTCTCCCTTCTTAGCTGTTGTGAAGCTGTTCTAAAATTCGTTATAAGGCTTTCTTCGTCTTTGGAATAAACCAATATATAGTCTATGAAACTATGACCAACGTGTCCAACATATCATGAAACACCCAGTTCATAAGCTCCATAAAATATACTGGTGCATTGGTTAATCCCAAGGATATACCCAGGAACTCATAGTGTCCATACCTAGTCCTGGAAGTCATCTTCAGATTGTCACTATCTTTAATCTTCAATTGATGATGCTCCATCCAAGGTCAATCTTAGCGAACACCTTTGCACTTCATAACTGATCGAACAAGTCCTCAATCCATAACAATGGACATCAATTCTTTATGGTGAGCTTGTTCAATTTCTAGTAGTCTATACATAGCCGGACATTACTGTCCTTCTTCTTTAAGAATAGCACTGGCACTCCCCGTGGTGAAATACACAGCTGATTAGGACCTTTGTCTAATAACTCCCATAGTTGAGTCTTCCATTCCTTCAACTCCATAAAAGCTATTTTATAGGTGCCTTTGACATAGGTGTCATCCCTGGTGACAAGTTAATAACGAACTCGGTCGTACGATCAGGTGGTAACCCAAGTAAGTCTCCTGGAAACACATCAGGTAATTTATGCATTACATCAATATTTTCCATATATGGTGCTTCTTTGGTAACATCCACTACAGATACCACATATCCAACTCCTTTCCTTTCATGGCATCTCTTCGCCTTTAGGGTTGAAAGGATAAGCTTCTACTTCCTAGGCAATCATGTGCCATGTTTGTTCTTAAATGACAACCTCTTCTATGCACAAAACAGCTCTGTAGAGTGTTGAGACAACCAGTTTATCCCCAAGATGACGTCGAAGTTTGTCATATCAAGTAGAACTAGGTTGCATCTTCATATCAAGTAGAACTAGGTTGCATCTCAATTCTGTCCATCCATACGATTCGAACATTGTTCATAGCACTCACCTATGTAACATTTAGTCCAAAAGGGCTTGAACTAGCAAAATCTGGTTTAAAGTTCTTAAGAGCTTGTCTAGTTCCTTCATCTCTTATGATTTTTCAAAGACTAACGCCAATAATCTCATATCCTAAAAATTTCATTAGCTTATACCTCTTTCATCATTGCTATTCTACCCTAATCTCTCTATCATATACCTCGAAAAGTATCTTGTGATTGTTACTCACTTCATATCTCAAGTTTACCTATAAGCATTAGGGTATATGCTTATAATTTCATTAATTCAGCTAAACTCTTTTGGTCTTTACTTGATCATCTCACTCGACATTGGGCATAACTCAGTACTACTTGTGCTAATCCGAATACTATCAATGCCATAATTTTTTTTTTGACTTCATCCTTGTATCCACTCTTAGATCTGCCTTTAGAAATCTTCTTCCTTGTCAAAATTCATACCTATATAGCCATCTTTAATTTTATTCGAGTGCTATCTACTATTTACTAGCTGCTCTTAGAAGTTTTCACTTTTTGCTCATGCACTCTTTTACAGACCATGACTCCTATCCATCCATATATCCAACAATCTCAAAGTAGATTATCCATTACTTCATCTAAGGTCTCTTGGCTATAGCTTCTAATATGAATTCAATCGTCTTTCTTCCAATAATTCCCTTATCACTAAACATCTTTATCAACAAAGGTCAGGGAATGTATGAATCAGATTGTTTGTCCAAAAGTGATTCATTTCCTTCTTTCGAATTTAGTATGATGACGAACACTTGTTCTATTTAATGAACTTCGATTTAAAGGATCAGGAGTAAATCTATGATAATCGAACTAAATACAAAATGAATTGGACCCTTGGTTATTGGTTGCAAGGTGATCCGAATACATGGAAATAGAGGTTCTACAGCTCTTAGCCTCATGGTTATAGGTTCTATCGAGTATATAGTGCCATTGGTCAAGGCATTACAGAAATAAATCTGGAGAAGTTTTGGTACATCAATAAATCAGGTATAAATTGAAAAGATGTACGTTCAAAATGATTAAACCTTTAACTGTTCATTCAGTTGATATCTCTATTCATGTTATCGATTATGAGAGTAGCTTAGATTGGTATAATCATGACTAATACTAATTATAACTCCAATTGACAGATTGAATCGATAAGGTATCCTGTCAAAGCACGATAATTTAAAATTAGGTATGTGCATCCTCTATAATCATAAGGACAAGTCAATGATGCACTGCATCCTATATACATCTGTCTATATATATGGCCACCATAGATTTGATCCTTTGCTGAAAACGTTTGAGGTTTCATTTTCAGAAAATATTCCTCAACCCTTGTCGGATCATTCTGCCATAATGCAGCTATCCCATACATCGGTGGTTGATAAGGGTAACTACCTTGATACACTGCTTGTTGTGCACTAAGCTTCTACACTGGGGTGTGTATTAGTGGGACCTACGGTATGGTAGACACTGTGTTACAGCTAACATGTGCTACGGTATAGTGTTACTACCAACCGGTATCGTACTTGGTTTGACCCGGAGGTGTTGGTGTAGCATTGACAACTTGGATAATGATTTTCATGGCAACTTGCATAGTCAATCTCATATGTTGTTGCTCTTATATTTTGTCAGGCCAAGTTTATTACGATCGTAGCCAAGGCACTTGGTCGTCTAGGTAGATTGGCTGGAGTGGCCTGGCTGTTCACCTCTTTAGATTTGCTCAAATCTGATTATCATTATTTACCATCTGCTCAGATGAGTTTTCAATATCCATTCTTGACCCAAATAGTGGTGGGGTCAAGTTGTAACCTCTTCTTAATGCTCAGAGGGCAATGGATTAGCGTGTGGTGGATTTCACTCTATGTCTCCACGTCACCCAGGAGTATAGCTTTATCCTTTGTATACTTAGACAACTGTCCGACTTATAGATTGCACCCTATATTATTTTTTTATCAGGATACATTTAGATTTTCTTTTTCTGTCTGTGTATACATATGGTTTCATCTTTTATATGTACATTATTGTCTTGTTTAAGTTTTGTCTCAACCAACACAGGTGCTTATGGTGTGTTTGTATTAAAGCTTTTAATATATCCTAACTCAGTTCATGGACTCTAGTGGAAGTATTCAAGTTTGATGGGTAAGGCTTGAGAGCTCTGATACCAAGCTGTCACACCCCAATTCTGGACTAACCAGTGGTGTGATGAAACGTCATGAGAACCAACGGTTCAAACCAAGATCTCATATAGGCTATGCCAACCATGTTAAATCAAAATACATTCCACAATAATAATCAGAGTAAATAATAAATAAATAGTGGAAGTCTTATTAATAATGAACTGAGAGTCTACAGTGATAATTAAATATTTAACAAGTTATCTTCAAGTAACCAAAACATAATTAATATTGATTACAAGTATCACAATACGAAAGTTAACCACTAAGCATAAACATAGTTGAAACACTAGCTTGATGAGCCATATTCGTCCTCTACAGCTTGCACATCCATAGCTGCTACATGTTCACACGTTGACGTATTCATATAATCTTCAACCGTAATACCTGCAACATGAGAAACTAAAAGAATTATGCGTATGAGGATCAACTCTCACACTTGAGCTCAGTGAGTGAACAAAACAATGCAACAAACATATGCTTGTATTCAATTTATATATTTGGTTTGGTTTATAGGTTTGTAATGTGCTATAGAAAGGTTTGGTGGCCCCCACACCTCTATACACGAGTGTGTAAATTCACCCAATGGATCAAACATCATTGTCGTCCCACATGCACCCACCATGGAATAGAGATAGAGCTAAAGTGTCTGGATCAAACACCGCCAACACTTTCCCTGATGCCCTACCCAGACCAACACGTAAGCCCTTGTTGACGAGGGCTTACAAACTGGACTCGCAACTAACCAATCCTAATGCTAAACAGTGTATCCAAGGCTTACCCCAACATCCCTCAATACGTCCATAGAGATAGAGCTAAGGCCCCCCGGGAGATTCGGAGACCACACGGTCCGAGACCACCTCCCCTGATGCCCTACGACGTAATAGTTCTGCTAAGGTAATGGCGATACGACGATGCTTGTGGACAAGACTTGAGTAGAGATAGAGCTAGAGTCTAGTGACGAGGTCAAAGACTACCATGCCACGTCCTCCCCCTGTTACTCCACTCGTATCAAACACACCAACCACACACATACATTCACATGCCTATTCCTAGCATCATCATCATCATCATGTTATAAATAAACATAATTAAATATACATGAACAGTAATAGCAGGAATATTGCATGAGATGTGAGATACACATTACAAGCATACAAGCATAGAATCAATCATGGCATTGGACTCAATAAAATAAATAATTTGTTATTATGCAATTAGTTTAGGTCTTGTTCCCTCACCTTTGATCGATGGTTGTTCCTCTTCCAAGCTTTGTAAATCATTTTTGGACCACTTCGAAACCTAATAAATTTATGAATTCTAAGTTAGAGTTCATATTCATTAATTACAGTGTTTAAATGTCCCATCTGGAATTAATCAGACCTCTAGAAGCTGAGTGGTCACAGGTGTGGCTGCACCTGTGGTCTCAGTTTCTGCGAGCACAGGGTGTGGGGTCGATACGTGTGGTCGCATATCATGCAACCACACTCATGCGACCACACCCTCCCTGGAACCTTCCTGAGGGCGTGTGGTCGAACATATGTGCCTCGTGTGGTCGATCAAACTACGACCCCACGAGTGCTGGTCAACTTTTCACTCTTAATCCAATACTTTCATGTCTTGATTCCTTGGCTTACCATTATGATACTTCATATGATTGTTCTATGGCTTAAAATTCATACTTTTACTTAATTCTTCACTTTAATCCATTCTCCAAGGGTCCTTTAGAGTTTTGTCTATGGTCTTAGGATTTGAATCTTACTTTGAATCACTATCTCCTTTATGATCTATTCTAAGCATTCAACTGATGTAGGGAATGTTTTCATACCTTAAACTTGTTGAAGAATCAGAGCTCTCTTTGAAATTTCTTCTCTTATTCTTCCTCTTCAATTCTCCTTCTCTTCCTCCTCCTCTCTTTCTCTCTCTTTTAGTTTGAGTTCTAAAAGAATGAAAGAGGCTAAGGGACGTCCTATATATAGAGGGAAACCCTCCATATAGAGTCCTACTTTGATTAGGAAAGAATCTCCTTCAGTTTAAGAAGGTTTCTTAATCACGGAGTCGGTTATAACATCGTGTGGTCGCACGTGGGGTTGCAGAATCCATCGACCACACATCTAAAAACTGCCACGACATGTCCAGACTCTAGTGGTCTCATTATTTTGAGGTGTGGTCGATCCCATCTGTTTAGGTATGCGACCACACGATCCTAATTAGATGATTTTGGGTTTAATTTCATACCAAGCCTTGTGCTTTCTTCACACACTTGGTCCACTTGGTCCGACCATGATAGGAAGACCTGATACAAATGGTAAGACCGGGTTAGTACGACATGGGTCTTATACAGAATCCATCGATCGTAGGGTCAAAATCATGGACCGTAGGGTCCTGAATTCGAGATCTTCAATCTTACCATATGGTCGACCATACCTACCCAGGTATCCAATCATATGCATGCAGTTTTGGGTGTTGAGTTATTTTTATACCTAGTTTGTGATCCATCTTCACACGATCGGTCCACTTGGTCCAGCTTGATAGAAAGACCTCGCACGACATGGTTCGACCAAGTTAGTGGAGTATGAGTCTTACAACTTCCCCTTATATAAATTTCATCCTCAAAATTTGCACATATCTTTCGAGTCGAATAGGTATGGATATTGCTTCCGCATAGCGTTTTCTTCTTCCCATGTAATTTCTTCCACATTTTGGCTTCTACAAGTAACTTTAACATAGTAAATGTCACGGTTGCGAAGACGTTGAATCGTCTGGCTAGTGATTTCAAAAGGTACTACTTCAAACGTTAAGTCTTCATTTAAATCTGGTGGATCCATTGTTAACACGTGTGTTGGATCTCTGACATACTTCTTCAATTGTGAGACATGGAATACATCATGTACACTAGACATTGATGGTGGTAGTGTTAACTGATATCCAACCTTTCCATGTCTTGCCAGAATCTCATAAGGTTCAATATATCTAGGACATTGCTTTCCCTTCTGTCCAAAGCTTTTTAAACCATGCATAGGAGATATTTTCAGAAATACTTTATCACCTATGGTAAATTCAAGATCTCTTCGTTGATTGTCCGATCTTGCTTCTGACGGTTTTGAGCTGTTTGGACTCTTTCCTTAATGATGTTGACCACTCGACATGTCTCTTCAAAAAACTTTGGTCCAAGAACACTACGCTCTCAAACTTCGATCCAAAATAAAGGAGTTCGACACTTTCTACTGTACAATGCTTTATAGGGTGACATCTATATTGTAGCTTGATAGCTGTTGTTATAAGTGAACTCGACCAATGGTGACTTCTCATCCCATGATCCCGTAAAACCAATTACACAAGCTCGGAGCATGTCTTTTAAAATTTGAATGGTGCTGACTGTCCGTCTGTCTGAGGATGAAATACGGTACTAAATTTCAATGTTGTACCCATAGTCTTCTGTAATCTTTCTCAAAACTTTGAGGTAAAGTGTGGGTCTTTGTCAGATATAATGCTTTCAGGTACACCATGTAATCTAACAATATTATCCACATATAGCTTAGCTAACCTCTCTAGTGTATACTGAGGTCGTATAGCTATGAAACGATCTGTCTTAATCAAACGATCTACGATCACCCAGACAACGTCAACTACTCTGGAAGTGAAAGGTAACCCAGTGACGAAGTCCATAGTGATACAGTCCCATTTCCATGTTGGTTCTGGTAGTGGTTGCAACAAGCCTGCATGCTTTTGCCTTTCAGCCTTTATCCGTTGACAATTCAAGCATTGTGACACAAACTTAGCTATATCTGCTTTCATTCCCCTCCACCAGTATAGTTTCTTCAGATCATGATACATCTTTGTACTCCCAGGATGTACCAAATAAGCGGTGGTGTGGGCTTCCTTCATTAGTCTGTGTCTAAAATTTGAGTCTTCACTTTCAGGGACACATACTCTCCCTTTGTATCGTAGTACCCTTTCAAGGTCCAAGGTGAAGTCAGGAGTAGTCCTACCTTTTTCAAGGTCTTCTTTTACTGTTTTCAGGTAGGGGTTTGATTGAATAGCTGCCTTTGCTTCGTCTATCAGATCAGGTACAATCTTCAATGTAGCAAACATGTTTGAGAATCGATGAATGAACCCTAAGTCGGTTGAATCACCTGGTTTATTGATCATGGACTACTCATTGCCGCAATTGAATACTCTTCCTGTGTCACACATTGGAGCATTTGTGCTAGCTTCTCCCGGTCACTTTGTCATTATTTTTCTGCTTAGTGCATCGGCCACTACATTAGCCTTTCCTGGATGGTATTGGATATCACAATCATAGTCCTTCAGTAATTCCAGCCATCTCCTCTGTCTCATGTTCAACTTCTTCTGATTGAAAGATGAGTAAGACTCTTACGATCTGATTTAATCTAAAATTTCTCTCCATACAAATAATGTCTCCATATCTTAACAACATGTACTACTGCTGCTAGTTTCAAGTCATTAGTTGGGTAATTTTTCTTATATGTCTTTAATGTCTGGAAGCATATGCAATTACTTGCTCTCCTTGCATGAGAACACATCCCAAACCTAATTCAGACGCATCGGTGTACAGGATAAATGGTTTTCTTGGAATCTGAATAGTTAAGATGGGAGCTAATATTAATCTTGTCTTCAATGTTTGGAAACACTCTTCACATTTATCAGTCCAAACAAACTTCTCTCCTTTCTTAGTCAGACTGGTGAGTGGTACTATGATTCTAAAGTAATCTTCCATGAATTGTCGATAATAACCAGCTAAACCTAAGAAACTTTTGATTTTGGCAACATTCTTAGGTACTTTCCATTTTACAATGGCTTTAATCTTGCTGGGATCCACTTTGATTCCTTCAGCATATACAACATGGCCTAAGAAAGCGACTTCATTTAGCCAGAATTCACACTTTCTAAATTTAGCGTAAAGCTTCTCTTTTCTTAGTCGCTGCAGAGCGGCTCTTAGATTTGTGATATGAGTTTCTTTATCCTTGGAGTAGACTAGTATGTCGTCAAGGAATACGATGACTGACATATCCAACATATTGTAGAATACCCGATTCATAAGTTCCATAAAAGTTGCGGGTGCATTAGTCAATCCAAAAGACATAACTAAAAATTCATAATGTCCATATCTGGTTCTGAAGGTTGTCTTCGGAATATCGCCTTCCTTAATCTTCAATTGATGGTATCCCGACCGAAGATCAATTTTGGAGAACACTTTGGCACCTTGCAACTGGTTGAATAAGTCATCGATCCGAGGTAACAGAGAGCTATTCTTGATCGTGAGCTTGTTCAATTCTCGATAATCTATACAAAGTCGAACGCTACCATCCTTCTTTTTTACGAACAATATCGGAGCTCCCCATAGGGATATACTGAGTCGAATATAACCCTTGTCTAGTAATTCCTGTAATTGTACCTTCAGTTTCTTCAGTTCAGTAGGATCCATTCGATAGGGTGCCTTAGATACTGCTATGGATCTGGGTATAAGGTCAATAACAAACTCTGTCGCTCGATCATGTGGCAATCCTGGTAATTCCTCAGAAAATACATCCAAAAATTCATGCACAACTTCAATATCCTCCATTCATGGTGCTTCCTTGGTTAGGTCAACCACAAACACTAGATACCTAATTCCTCATTTCTTAAGGCATCTCTTAGCCTTTAATGCGGAAAGAATGAGTTTTTGTTTATGGGAAAGTTTGGTTACCGTAAAACTAATCTCTAGGCCCTCCTTGTCTTTGAATGTCAATTTCTTTTCCGCACATAATAGGTTTGCAGAGTACCAGGCTAACCAATCCATTCCTAAGATAACGTCGAAGTCTGCCATCTCAAGTTGGATTAAGGTTGCATCCATAGTCTTCTCACCGATAATAACTGGACATGGTCCATAACCTTGGTTTAGTTCTACTTCTAATCCCATAGGTGATCGTACAAGCAATTTACAGTCTAAAGATCTAAGGGGTAGACTCAACTTCTTTTCAAACGACACAGATATAAAAGAATAAGTAGCCTTAGAGTTAAAGAGTACTCTGGCAGGTATGCCATTAATAGGTACGATACCTGTGACCACATCAGGTGATGTGGCAGCATCCTCAGAAGTAATTGCATAAACTTTTCCTTGTTGTAGCTGTTTCCTCTGCTTAGAACAATCTCTTGAATAATGCCCTATTTGTAAGCAGTTAAAAAATTTGACTCCAGAATTACTTTTCTTCTGCTGAGGTTGAGTTGTTGGAGTAGTCATAGATGCTGTATTGAAGCCTTGAGTACAGAAGGGTTTGAATGTTCTTGAGTTCCCTCCATTGAACGTATTCCCATTCAGCCTCTTTATACCCCTGTTTTGAGAAAAATAACTCCCCCTTTGGCTTGACTCCAAAACTTGAGTAATTTGTACCGCTTCATTATAAATCTTCTTTTCTAGTCCCAGTACATGCTCATGAATACTTTCCCTAAGTCCCATGACGAACCTTTAAGTTTTGGTATTTTACTCCTGCATGCTAGAGGGAACAAAGAAAAATAGCTCTTCATAACGCTGTTGATAAGCGTCTACATACATTTGTCCTTGATATAGACTCATAAATTCTTTTTCCATCTGGTCTCTGAAACTCATGGAAAAATGCTTCTCAAAGAAAGCTTCCTTGTAAATAGCCCAGGTCAGTTGGGTGTGCTTTGTCAATAGATAACTTCGAGTAGATTTCCACCAATGGTGTGCATCACCTTTCAGTATAAAAGTGGCACATAACACATTTTCCTCTTCATTTACAGTCATCATCATAAAGTTTCTTTCCATCTCGTTGATCCAGTGAGCTGGCCACAGAGGATATGACAGCTTGCCATTGAATTCCTTAGGCTTCATCTTCAGAAAACGTTCGATCAATCTGGAGTGATCAAGTTGATACTGAGCGTATGCTCCATACGTAGGCGGTTGGTACTGATAGTTACCCTGGTTTTGTCCGCCTGGCGGTGCCTCAGTATTTTGCACTTGAGCTTGTAACACTGGCATTTGAGGTGCTTGGGGTACCGTGTTGCTACCACCAGGTATGGTACTAGGTTGCCCTACAGGTAGAGGTGTTGCGTTAGCAAATGGGGAAGCAATTCCTATAGTAGCTTGCATGTTGGCTTGCATTTGCTATATCTGTTGCACTTGCTGTGCCAAATCCATCACCATAGTAGCCAAATCCGTAGGTGGTGTGGGTAAGTTGGTTGGGTTGGCTTGTGGGTGAACATCCTGAGGCACAGTACCTTGATTCCCAACATTTCCTTCTTGTCCTTGCTGACCTTCATTGTCATTGATCTCCATAGGTGGTGGAGGTGGGTTTGCATTCTGTCTCCTTCTGCTTACTCTGCACCCAGCCATTTAACTACTGGATGGAATGGTATTGGCAAGGCTACACATGTGAGACACAATAGATTTGTAGTATTAGGTTAGTCTCACAATGGAAGGCGAGAGAAGGAACAAAATCAATAGGCAAAAATTCGAGCAGAATCGAAATGCAGACAGCAGTCAGTCATACGATCGATGGCCTACGGTCGCATGTTGTGCTACCATAGGTTCAACCATCAAAACCCTAGCAACTTCTTGGAACTCTGTGGTCGATCATACGGTCGATCATTTTGGTCGAATTGTGCGATCGTAAGGTTCAAAATCAGTTTTAAAACCTATTTTTTCGAGATCTTCCCTCTCATTTACCTTTTTTCTTCTTACGGTCTCAACTCAGCTTGCCACCACTGAGTTGCTACAGTATCAACCGTACGAACTTAGTGATTTTTCCATCGATCGACAATTTTCCTTTCATTCCTCAAGGTATGTTCTCTACTCTTTTTCCTTTTTAAGCTTTCATACCTAGGTTTTCACTCTTTATAGGGTTTTTATCAAATTAATATCCTTTTGAGCATAAAAAAATTGATTTTTATTGGGGGCTATTGCTATTGGCTACCCAACAGATAAAATCCCTCAAGAAAATTTGAGTTTTATTGGTTGGTTTGGTTGAAATTTGAAAATTCCTAGTTTTGAACTAAATTTTGGGGTTTTTCCCAAATGTCAAAAATTTATTCAAATTCAAATCTATCTAGTTAAAATTTTCCATTGTATGAGCCTTGCAGGATGATTTGGAACCTATGTAAGTCCTTCTGCCCAAATGTTTGGGTGAAAAGTGAGGCTTTTTCCCATTTTACGTCATTATGCTGCCCAAATTTTAAATTTTTTTAACTTGTTTTCCTTATTTTATTCTCTTGTAGTTATATGGTTCGCACCAAGGTTCCTCGAGTCCATGACCCGCATTGCTTTTGGTTCGTCGAAGCTGAGGTACAATATCCATGGTTTGATCGGAAGAAAGTGGAAGGGGGTCGATGTGTGAACTTAGCCCATTTAGCCCTGTTTGATGTGGAGAGGGCATTTGGAGATATGGGCTGGCTTCCAGTGACTATGTATGAGGCTTGCACCAGTCTAGACTTGGTAAAGCAATTCTACTGCCACCCACAGCTAGAGGGTGACCTAGAGGATGTGGATAGGGGTAGAGAGCTTCGGATTACCAGTTGGGTGAAAGGGGTTCTTATCTCTTTTAACTATCAGGAGTTGGCTGATCTCCTGGGCATTTCCAACGATGGACAGTTGGTTTACTGTGCACCAAGGGAGCCCCAGTTCCTATCTACACAGGTGCATGCAGAGATAGACAATCAGATTCTTTGGGACGACCGTTGGGGAATAAAGGTGGTTAACCTGCGTCCAGAGCCACTAGTCTACTGTAAGATTATCCAGCATAATCTGATCTCTCAGGGTGGACACTATGAGATGGTCTCTCACCGACTCGGGACTGTTGTTATCAGTATCTGTACTAGGCAGCCTGTCTGTCTCCCGTACATCATCCTTCAGACTATGCACAGAGCTACATTGCCTGACTGGAGAGGTAACTTGCCTTATGGATGACTGATCTTTACTTTGCTGGCATGTCTACAGGTGAACCTAGAGATGAGAGGATTTTTGAGGACACCTTCTCAGCTGACCTTGATTGGGAGGCCATCAGTAGAATGGGCATGAGAGAGATACAGATCAGTGATGACGAGAGGAATGCTATGAGATGTCCTCTCACTCAGGTAGCGGCGGCATATGCGGAGGCGGCAGCAGCAGTAGCAGCAGAGGCAGACGAGAGTGATGATGAGGAGGATGGTGATAGGATGTACATGGATGTGGATGCCATACCTCCTCCATCACCACAACATTATACTGGAGCTGGTCCTTCTTGGGATTCTCACTCAGCTGACCCTTTACGCCCACCATCAGATGACATAATGGCGCTACTACGTGAGATTCGTGAGGCTCAGCGTGCTACAGACCAACGAGTAGTAGATCTGGCAGCTAGTCTCCGAGCGACCCAAACTCAGGTAGCCTGGCTTACGAGATTGTATGCTGAGGACTATGATAGAGACCGTGAGGCACCTCCTCCTCCAGCACCCCCAGCTTCATGATACCATTTATTTCTTTTTCCCTTTTATATTATAGAGTAACTGTCCGGATTATGGACCGTACTCTGATTCGGATGTACATCTTATTTTTTATTCGGCATATATATATATATATATATATATATATATATATATATATATATATATATATATATATATATATATATATATATATATATATATATATATATATAATATCTTTTACATAGGTGCATTATTCCCTTTGTTTATGCCTCAAACAATACAGGTGCTTATGGTGTGTTCTTATTACAGATTTTAATTTTATCCTAACTTAGTTCATGACTCATGTAGAAGTAGTTAGGTCAATGGGTAGAACATGAGAGAGCTATATATATATCTTTTACATAGGTGCATTATTCCCTTTGTTTATGCCTCAAACAACACAGGTACTTATGGTGTGTTCTTATTACAGATTTTAATTTTATCATAACTTAGTTCATGACTCATGTGGAAGTAGTTAGGTCAATGGGTAGAACCTGGGAGAGCTTTGATACTAAGTTGTCACACCCCAATTCTGGTCTAACCAGATTAGTGTGATGAACCACCAATAAATCAATGGTTTAACCAGGATCTCGTATAGGTCGTACCCACCATATCAGACCACACACACATTCCACAATAATAATCAGAGGTAATAAACAAATAAGCAGAAGTCTTATAGATAATGAACTGAGTATCTAACAATGATAAATAATTACTTAATCCAGTTATCTTTAAATGACTCAAGACATAAAAGTAAATAATCCATTACATGTTCCAATAATCAAATATAGCTAAACTAATCGAATATGCACTGGTTGCACTCGCATGATGAATCATAAGCATCTTCAATAGCTTCTACATCCATGGCCACAACGTGTCCATACATCGGTGCATTCACATAATCTTCAACTGTAAGACCTGCATCATCAACTAAAATATTCGACGTCGAAAGGGTGAGCACACATCATGGCTCAGTGAGAAAACAAAACAATGCAACAAACATATGCATGCATTCAATTCATATCTTTGGTCTGGTTTTTAAGTTTGCAATATGCTATAGAAAGGTTTGATGGCCCCCGCACCTCTATACACAAGTATGTGAATCTGTCCAATGGATCAAACACCATTGCCATCCCACATGCACCCACCATGGAATAAAGATAGAGCTAAAGTGTCTGGATCAAACACCGCTAATACGTTTCCTGATGCCCTACCCATACCAACACGTAAGCCCCTATTAGCGAGGGCTTGCAAACTGGGCTCGCAACTAACCAATCCTTAATGTCATCCAGTGTACCCAAGGCCTCACCCCAGCATCCCTCAATATGTCCATAGAGATAGAGCTAAGGCCCCCCGACAGAGTCAAAGACTACACGATCCGAGACCACCTCCCCTGATGCCCTACGACGTAATAGTTCTGCTAAGGTAATGGCGATACGACGATGTCAGTGAACACGACTTGAGTAGAGATAAAGCTAGAGTCTGGTAACCAGGTGAAAGACCACAATGCTCCTGATGCTCCACTCGCATCAAGCACACTAACCACACATACATAATCACATGCCTATTCCTAGCATCATCATCATCATTATATTATAAATAGACAGAAATAAATATGCATGAAAAGTAATAGTAGGAATATTCGATGACATGTGAGATGTACATTACAAACATACAAGCATATAATCAATTATGGCATTGGCCTCAAATAAATAAACAGTTTGTTATTATCCCATTAGTTTAGGTCTTGTTCCCTCACTTGTTAGAAAAACTTGATCTCCTTCCAAGCCTTGTAATTCTCTTTGATTTTGTTTAATAACCTAAAAGTTATATGAATTTAAGTTAGGGATCATATGTAATATGTTACAGTAGTCAAAAATCAAAATAGAGCACTGATTGGTCCTATAGTCTCATACGGTATTGCCCTTACTGCTTACGGTTGATACCCTACGGTGGCATATGGTGTGACCGTAGCTGCGACCATATGGTTTGTGAAATCTTCCCAAATGCTTATGGTCGATCCTCTGGTTATGCTGGTCATGCTATGGTCGATCGTAGCTGCAATCTTGAGATTTCTGGTCACAGACTACATGCAATTCAAGTTCTTCCTGGGTCAATTCCTCTACTCTTTAATTGGGTTTATCCTAAGGTCATCCTATGGCCATCATTAGTAGTTTCTTATCAACCCTAATCATCAAACTCATCCCTCATGGTTATCCTTGGGATTTTTTCATGGAATCACATAGATCATAATAGGTTGATATCTCCTAACCTCCATAGAAGTCTTATTCCTTAGAGTTTACATCTCCAGAGATTAGGTTCATCCCTTTGCTTATGGTAGAGAGCCAATCTCTTCTCAGCAAAATCCTCTCCTTAGCCTTTTCTTCTTCTCCTTCTTTTCCTTCTCTTCCCTTCTCTTTCTCTAGGGTTTATTAATGTTCTAAAAGAGTGAAAAAGGCTGAGGGACATCCTTTATATAGAGGAAAACTCTCCATATAGAGTCCTCTAACATTAGGAAAGAAATCCCCCTTAAATTAGGAAAGTTTCCAACTCAGAGTCTGGTCTGGGGTCTCACGGTCGATGGCTACGGTCACGGAATCCGTCGACCGTAGGGTCATGGATCCGAGATCTTCATTATTACCATATGGTCGACCACACCTACCCAGGTATCCGACTATATGCATACAGTTTTGGGTGTTAAGTTGATTTTTATACCTGGTTTGTAATCCATCTTCACACGATCGGTCCACTTGGTCCAGCTATGATGGGAGGACTTGGCACGACATGGTTAGACCAAGTTAGTGGAGTGCGGGTCTTACACATAGTGTCGCTCTTCTATAATAGAGTGCGGTCCTTTGACCAGTGCCCCCTATTTGTATGTGTGGGGCCTAAGCCCCCTTAAGTGGTTTGGCAGACTTGTTCTTACTCTCTTTTTTTGGTCTTTTTCTTTGTAGGATTGATAATGCTTTACTTTTCCAAAACTCACATCGTTCGTGGGTGTAGGACCCACTTTTGAACTATGGGTCCCCTTGGACTTAGCCGGAGTGAAATCAAAGTGGTGGATAACAATGTGGGAAGATGATTTGGACTTGAGAACAATATCAACACATTGATTCATAAACAGAGGCAGAAAAATAAATGAGGTGACAGAATGCAGTTAGCTATAAGAAGACTGTTATTTTTGTTTTCATTTCTTGAGTTTGCTTAGGCTGTTTACAATGCATTCCTTAGAAATTGGTTGTCAGAATGAGAAAAGTGTGTGAATGGGAGCTTTTTGCCATTCCCTTTTATATTACATTGTTTCCATGTGTGCTTTAACCAACGTAATGGGGCCCAGGCCCCCTTACGTGGTTTAGCAGACTTGTTCCTGCATTCTTTCTTTTGTCTTTTGCTTTGTAGGGCTCATAATGCTTTACTTTTCCAGAACTCACACCGTCCATGGGTGTAGGACCCACTTTTAAACTATGCATCCCATTGGACTTAGATAGCGTGAGATTAAATGGGAGGTTGTACAATTTCGGAAGATGATATGGACTCGAGAACAATATCGACATATCTGTTCACAAACAATGGCAGAATAAAAAATGAGATAACAGAACGCAGTTATAAGAAGTTTTCTATTTTTGTTTTCATTTCTTGAGTTGGTTTAGGCTGTTTACAATACCTCCTTTAGAAACTGGCTTTTAGAATGAGAAAAGTGCATGAATGGGAGCTTTTGACCTTTCCCTTTTATAATATACTATTTCCACATGTGCTTCAACCAGTGGATACAAGTTCTCCTCGCTTGGCATTGAACATTGGCAAAATGGCAGAATTCAATAATAAACATCTGTGGTATTCCAGCATTCATCTGTTGGCATTCTAGCATTCATTCTCCTAGATCTAGCTGGAGTTGTTCATCAATTTGTCTCAAATGTAGAGCGGCTGGGATCTACCTAATGATATTCTTACTGACACCCCGACAACTAGTAGCTGGACTAGTCGAGAAGTAGTTGGATAGGTTTATGCCACTTATCTGTTCTCTTTCTCTCCTCCAAAAATCATAAAGCGAACTCAGAACAACCGGTGTTTGATACTAAGGACTTTTGATAGGAAATCATGACACCAAGTATATCAAAGTGGCTTTTGTATAGCCAAGCTCATTTATAATAAATAATATGAAAATTTTCACATACACACCATTAAGGATTGGAAACCTCATCTATGTCCACTAGTTTGCAAAAACTTCATCTAGCTCCCAAAAACTTTGCTCTGTTAATCAACGAAGTCCACTCTATTAAAAGAATCCCGTAAATTGTTGACGTTAGCTGCGTTGAACATTTTAAGGGACGATAATACCCTTTTATGCTTGTTAAAAGATCAAAATACCCTTAATGGTATAGTTACCCTACCCCCAAATTTTCACCTCCATCATCTCTGTTCACGACGGCGATGGTCTTCATGTTCATTGAATCTTCTATTTGGATGTGGATGCAGGGTCAATGATCGATCAAGGGATTGCATACTTCCTCATGTTCTTAGCCTTGGCTCTCACTTACATCATTCACTAATTTTTATCATTTTTATCTTTTTGACTTCTAATTTGATAGAAATTGGGTTCTTCGGTGTTATACTGAGGTGGATTCTCATCATCCTCTTGATCTTTTTCCGATCTGTTAGGGTTTTCTTTTTTCGGTTTTTGTTTTCGTTGATCCGTTCTCTTTTTCAGAAATGGCATCTACAGATGTTGAGTTTCGCTGCTTCGTTGGTGGTCTAGCTTGGGTTACTGATGATTAAGCCCTCGAGAGGGCTTTCAATCAATATGGCAAAATTATTGAATCGAAGATAATCAGTGACCATGAGACTGGTAGGTCCCAAGGGTTTGGCTTTGTGACTTTCCGCGATGAGCAGTCGATGAGGGATGCCATTGAATGGATGAACGGCCAGGATCTTGATGGTAGAAATATTACCGTCAATAAGGTGCAGACCAGAGGAAGTGGTAGTGGCAGAGGCGGTGGTTACTGCGACGAGATGGTGGTAGTTATGGTGGCGGCGGCGGTGGATATTGTAAGACACGCACTCCATGAATCTGATCTAAACCTTCCATTTATGTCGTAACAGGTCTTCCAATCATCACCGGGCCAGACGGGACGAGTAGATGACAACCAGGTATGAAAACGGACCAGAATTAGGAATGATATTTTCATACCGATCGATGGTACCAGTCTATGGTACCGGTCGACCGGTATAGCCTGTGCAGGTAGACCACTTAGATCCAGAAACAGATCTCTGCGGGTCCCATTTTTTAAATTCCAAACCGAAGGACTTTCCTAATGTTAGGGGGCTTCCTAAACTCAACCTTAGTCCATATAAGGACCCTTAAACCTCCTTAAATCCCTTTCATTGATCCTCACAAACCCTAGAGAGGAGAAAGAGATTGAAGAAGGAGAAGGAGCTAAGGAAGGAGAGGGAAGAACCGCCATTGCCGTTGGACGAAGAACACTCTACCGCGAACCAACGGTAAGTGCTTAAACCTTCCTCTGAGTTAAGCATTGTAGAAGGTTAGTCATGATTGGATCAATACCATGCAAGGTGAGGTATTGATCTAAACAATATTTTTCCGTCAAACCCTAATCTAGTCGGTAAACCCTAGATTCAAGTTCTAGGTTGAAGATCATCGAAACTAGGGCTTGACTGGAGTTGGAAACAACTCTAACTCAGTGCTTAGACCTAGAATGTATTGGAGAAACCCTAGAATCAAGAGGGGGTGACCGATGGAAGGCGAGAACCAGGTGTATGGTCTTCCGGAGACATATCGATCGACCATACCGGTCGCACCCTATGCGACCGGTACCTGCGACCGGTATCTCCCGGAGACTGGTCTGTGGGACCGATCGATCATACCAGTTGCACCTTTCCCCACAGTGCTGCAATCGGTACCTACGATCGGTCTGCTCCGTGAGGAGTGTTTTGACCTTGTTGGTTTTTCGACCAACGTAAATCCTAAGAAAACTATTCTAACATAACCCTAAGATCTTGTAGGACCTTGTGATAGCGAGTTTGGATTCTGTGACACGGATTAAGCTATCAATCAAGCGTCAGGTAAGGGAATCGGACCTAAATCTTAATAATTTAATAACAGTAAAACGTTGTTAATAATTACGATTCTATGGACTGATGTTTGTGCATACTCGCATGTCATCCTTTACTTGCAGTTATTATTACTGTTCATGCATACTCGCTATGCTAGGATGTGATTGTTAGGCATGTGATTGTTTTCATTGGTGTGTGGAATGGAAAGGGCCTGGGGTCTGAGATCATTCCTCACACTAGCAACTTCTCGTATCGTTCTGTCCTAGCATGCTTGGTGCAGGTAGGTTATCAGGGGAAGGAAGTGGCACTGTGGTCTCCAGCCTGGCCACTAGACTCTAGCTCTATCTCTATGCCGTAGGGAGTTGTGCTGGGATAGGGCCTACTATGATGACATATAGGATTGGTTAGTTGTGAGCCCAGTTTGCAAGCCCTCGCCAATAGGGGCTTACGTGTTGGTATGGGTAGGGTATCAGGGGAAGTGCTAGCGGTGTTTGATCCAGACACTTTAGCTATATCTCTATTCCATGGTGGGTGCATGTGGGACGACAGTGGTGTTTGATCCATTGGGCGACTTCACACACTCGTGTATAAAGGTGCGGTGGCCGCTAATCCTTTCTGTAGCACATTGCAAACTTAAAACCAAACCATAATGTGAATGTTACTCATGCATATGTTTGTTGCATTGTTTGATTGTCTTACTAAGCTAAGTTATGAGCTCACCCTTGTGTACACACTATTTTTAGATGTTGATGCAGGTTATACTATAGAGGACTATATGGATGCTCCGACGTATGGAGGTGTTGCTACTTTAGAAGTGCAAACATGAGAGGACGAGCATGACGCTTCATGTGAGTGCCCTTTCTGCATGTACCTCTAGGATTTGTTTAGTTTATTTATTTATTTTCAGTTGGATTTACAAATTGATGTAAAGATACTTATTTACGTGGTGTGGAGAATAATTAGATATTTTATTTGAATTATCAATAGAGAATTCAGTTCATTTAATTTAAGAATTCTGCTGTATTTTATTATATTATAATTATGGTTATGTGCAATGATTTGTATGAGTGGACACGGTCTTATTGAGATCCTAGTGTGAACCGTTGGTTCAGTGACAGTTTACTCACACTTCTGGTTCAGTCGGAATTGGGGTGTGACATATATGGTTGCTGTGAAGGTAATAGTTATGGTGGTTCCTGTTCCAGGTTATTGTTCTCTGTGTGATACTCCTTTTTGGACGCTGGTTCGGTATCAATAGTTAGGTTTTATCCTTCTCCGAGTTTTTGTAGTCTTGTTACAGAGATCATGAAAATTTGAAGTAGATATTTGAGTTGTTCTTCTGGAAATTTGTTGATATGTGCATAATCGTTCAATTTACCCTGAAATTTGGTTCTTCAACTATTCATCTGTTCGATTCATATATTCACTGAGATATAATGAGTTTTTATTAATTAGATCATATTCTTTAATGATTCATTTGTTGGATTCTTGTTTTACCTTCTCCCCCCCTCTTTTGATACAAAACCAGATCATGGAACAAACTCTAATTCTAGTCTAGTGGTCAGAATCAGATGGGTATCTGATCGTCTATCTTCTGCATCCATATTGTTCAAGTTTAAGCTCAAACCCCTCAAAGGGCGCAGTAAATTGAACGTGCCTCTTTGAGAAAAATACCTAATTGCTGTTTAATTAAGAGGAAAACAGTAGAGATAGAACTTCTCCGCATTTGGTTGTGGATGCAGGGTCAACGATCAACCGTACTTTTTATATAAGCAACTCTGTATCCATCGCCTTCGATAGAGAGAGAAAGAGAGAGAGAGAGAGAGAGAGAGAGAGAGAGAGAGAGAGAGAGAGAGAGAGCCAAATAGATTTAATTTGCCTTAATCGTCTCCTGGTTTTTCAACCGTATTTTTTACATAAACTTACCTAGTGCTGGAGCTGGGATGCCAGAGATGGGATGCCGTCGTGAACCATAATGCAGAGGGAACCAATACCACAGAGGAGACCAACGCAGATGGAGTCGGGTTAAGGCTTGGGTGAGAGTGAAAAGGAGGGAAAGAAAACATACATACCATTACAAAGGTTAAATTAGTCATTCAACATGCTCTTTTAATTTTTCAATTTTTAATATGAAGGGTAAAAATGTATTTCAACAATTCCGTCAATTAGTTGGACGTGGTTGAGGTTTTTGCAATCTTGTGGACGTAGATGATCTTTCCAATCCTTAATGGTGTGTATTTGAAAATTTTCCTAAATAATATGTGTTTGAATCTCAAAAACATAAAACTTCTTCCTTGTTTGTGGTGTCCCACTTATTCCAAGAAAAGTGTCAAAGATTTAGCGTTTAGTTCCGAATCATTGATTTCCACTCAGAGAGCCACTCTACTATCATTCTGTGTGGTTCTCTGAGCAACACCTCACTCGTTTGTGTGGGACCCAGGCCCTTTACGTGGTTTAGCAGACTTTGTTCCTGCTCTCTTCTCTTTTTTTTTTTTTTTTTTTTTTTTTTTGCTTTGTAGGGCTGATAATGTTTACTTTTCTAGAACTCAAACTGTCCATGGATGTAGGATCCACTTTTTAACTATGGATCCCATTGGACTTAAACGGTTTGAGATCAAAGGTGATGAGTAACCATGTGGGAAGATGATCTGGACTCAAGAACAATATCGACATATCAGTTGCAGTTATAAGAAGACTGTTATTTCTGTTTTCATTTCATGAGTTGGCTAAGGTTGTTTACAACACCTCCCTTAGAAACTGGTGTGAAAATGAGAAAAGTGCGTGAAGGGCGCTTCTTACCCTTCCCTTTTATATTATACTGTTTCCACGTGTGCTTTAACCGGTGTATACAAGATCTCCTCGCTTGGCACTTTATATTCCCAAAATGACAGAATTCAATAATAAACATCTACTGGTATTCCAACATTCATTCTCCAATATCTAAATGGAGGAGGAACTTCATCAATTGGACTCAAATGCGGAGTGATTGGGATCTACTTAATCATACGCTTACTGACACCACAACACACTCGTGTATAGAGGTGCGGTGGCCGCTAATCCTTTCTATAGTACATTGCAAACTTAAAACTAGACCATAATATGAATGTTACTCATGCATATGTTTGTTGCATTGTTTGATTGTCTTACTGAGCTAAGTTGTGAGCTCACCCTTGTGTACACACTATTTTTAGATATTGATGCAGGTTATATTATGGAGGACTATATGGATGCTCCGACGTATGGAGGTGTTGCTGCTTTAGAAGTGCAAACATGAGAGGACGAGTATGACTCTTCATGTGAGTGCCCTTTCTGCATGTACCTCTAGGATTTGTTTAGTTTATTTATTTATTTTCAGTTGGATTTACAAATTGATGTAAGGATACTTATTTACGTGGTGTGGAGAATAATTAGATATTTTATTTAAATTATCAATAGAGAATTCAGTTCATTTAATTTAAGACTTCCACTGTATTTTATTATATTCTAATTATGGTTATGTGCAATGGTTTGTATGAGTGGACACGGTCTTATTGAGATCCTGGTGTGAACCATTGGTTCAGTGACGGTTACTCACACTTCTAGTTCAGTCGGAATTGGGGTGTGATAGATATGGTCGCTGTGAAGGTAATAGTTATGGTGGTTCCTATTCCAGGTTATTGTTCGCTGTGTGATACTCCTTTTTGGCCGCTGGTTCGGTATCAATAGTTAGGTTTTATCCTTCTCCGAGTTTTTGTAGTCTTGTTACAGAGATCATGAAAATTTGAAGTAGATATTTGAGTTGTTCTTCTGGAAATTTGTTGATATAAGCATAATCGTTCAATTTACCCTGAAATTTGGTTCTTCAACTATTCATCTGTTCGATTCATATATTCACTGAGATATAATGAGTTTTTATTAATTAGATCATATTCTTTAATGATTCATTTGTTGGATTCTTGTTTTACCTTTTCCCCCCCTCTTTTGATACAAAACCAGATCATGGAACAAACTCTAATTCTAGTCTAGTGGTCAGAATCAGATGGGTATCTGATCGTCTATGTTCTGCATCCATATTGTTCAAGTTTTAGCTCAAACCCCTCAAAGGGCACAGTAAATTGAACGTGCCTCTTTTAGAAAAATACCTAATTGCTGTTTAATTAAGAGGAAAACAGTAGAGATAGAACTTCTCCGCATTTGGATGTGGATGCAGGGTCAACAATCAACCGTACTTTTTATATAAGCAACTTTGTATCCATCGCCTTAGAGAGAGAGAGAGAGAGAGAGAGAGAGAGAGACAAATAGATTTAATTTTCCTTAATCGTCTTTTTTACATAAACTTACCTAGTGCTGGAGCTGGGATGCCAGAGATGGGATGCCGTCGTGAACCACAATGCAGAGGGAACCAATACCACAGAGGAGACCAACGCAGATGGAGTCGGGTTAAGGGTTGGGTGAGAGTGAAAAGGAGGGAAAGAAAACATACATACCATTACAAAGGTCAAATTAGTCATTCAACATGCTCTTTTAATTTTTCAATTTTTAATATGAAGGGTAAAAATGTATTTCAACAATTCCGTCAGTTAGTTGGACGTAGTTGAGGTTTTTGCAATCTTGTGGACGTAGATGATCTTTCCAATCCTTAATGGTGTGTATTTGAAAATTTTCCTAAATAATATGTGTTTGAATCTCAAAAACATAAAACTTCTTCCTTGTTTGTGGTGTCCCACTTATTCCAAGAAAAGTGTCAAAGATTTAGCGTTTAGCTCCGAAACATTGATTTCCACTCAGAGAGCCACTCTACTATCATTCTGTGCGGTTCTCTGAGCAACACCTCACTCGTTTGTGTGGGACCCAGGCCCTTTACGTGGTTTAGCAGACTTTGTTCCTGCTCTCTTCTCTTTTTTTTTTTGTTTTTGTTTTTGCTTTGTAGGGCTGATAATGTTGACTTTTCTAGAACTCAAACTGTCCATGGATGTAGGATCCACTTTTTAACTATGGGTCCCATTGGACTTAAACGGTTTGAGATCAAAGGGGATGAGTAACCATGTGGGAAGATGATCTGGACTCAAGAACAATATCGACATATCAGTTGCAGTTATAAGAAGACTGTTATTTCTGTTTTCTTTTCATGAGTTGGCTAAGGTTGTTTATAGCACCTCCCTTAGAAACTGGTGTGAAAATGAGAAAAGTGCGTGAAGGGAGCTTCTTACCCTTCCCTTTTATATTATACTGTTTCCACGTGTGCTTTAACCGGTGTATACAAGATCTCCTCGCTTGGCACTCTATATTCCCAAAATGACAGAATTCAATAATAAACAACTACTGGTATTCCAACATTCATTCTCCAATATCTAAATGGAGGAGGAACTTCATCAATTGGACTCAAATGCGGAGTGTTTGGGATCTACTTAATCATACGCTTACTGACACCTCAACAACTAGTAGTTGGGCCGGTCGAGAAGTAGTTGGATTGGTTGATGCCACCTGTCTGTTATCTTTCTCCCCTCCAAACAATCATAAAGTGAACTCAAAACAACCGACGTATGAAATTAAGGACTTCTGATAAGAAATCGTGATACCTATATATCCAAGTGGCTCTCGTAAAGTCAAGCTCTTTTATCATAAATAATATGTGATTGAATCTTGGATACATAAAACTCCTTCCTTAATTGTGGTGGCCCATTTATTCCAAGAAAGTTGTCAAAGATTTATAGTTAACTCCAAAACTTTGATTCCTTCTCATTGAGCTGCTTCCCTATCATTGTGTGTGGTTCTTCGAGCAACGTTCCCTTCTCGTTCGTGTGTGCGGGGCCTAGGCTCTTGCTCGCATTTGTTCAGGAGCTCGACCAACGGAAGAGGAAAGAGATTTGTCAAAGGAGAGAGAATGTGAGTAATGCTATATAGATTTCTTGTCTTTGTTATTTTATTTTTCATGTTTTCAGTGATTTTTCACAAAGCATAGCCATGTGGGCAGGTGGTGTGTCTTTTTAACCATTGGATAAAGAGAACATAATTTAAATTAGCCATGTGTGAAATTTCAAAATTAGTTAAATTAAATAAACCTCTTTGTATGGATATACATTCCATATATTACATGAATGTGTACCACTAACATTGTTGTGCCCTCTCCCAGGAAGGAGGAAGAGAAGGCTTGTTTAAAATAAATTATAAAAAAAAATGACTCACATTTGGGTAATAACACCACTTAAATTTATGCTAGAATCCTAAATTTATATTTAACAACCATGAGGTCTGGTTTGGATTTTAATTTGAAGGGAGGTTTCTTGCAACACTTATAGTGAAGAATCTCCAATGTCAAACCAATGCGGGAAGTGGGAAACAATATCCCTAATGTGAGAGGGTGTAGGAATGGATTCTCATATAAAAAATGCATTGAAAAAATTGAAAATTCTTACGTAGATTCCATTTGTTTCCATGTAAAAGATAAAAAAAAAATTTCTTGTAAAATAGAATTTTTTTTTTCATTGTTTACTGTAAAATACAAACAAATACATTATAAAGTATGAAAATTTTTATGTAGAATATTGCTTGTAGGGAAATTTTAACAATAAAAAAAAAAGAGTTATGAAATAAAATTTTTATGTAAATTATTATTGTTGAAAAAAAATTTAACCACAAAAATAAATAATGAAAAATCTTTTTTATAAAAAAAATCTATCCTATAAAATTTTACATGAAAACAAACAAAGCCTTAAAGAAACCAAACTCCTGTTTTCTTACCTCTTTAAACTGTCACTTTCATTTCATATGCCTTGGCAGGCCATGGCCCTCCGGCCCCTCTCTCACTCTCTCACTCTCTCTAACTCACCACATAAGCTGAAGGCTGAAGAGACACTCTCTCTTCCACCGTCCCCTACGTCTTAAAAAAACCTCCATCTGCACATGACTGACCCATATACTGTACACATCTCTCATAGCTGTCTGCACCAACTTAATAACTAAATTTCAATCCAATCATGCTTTCCTCTTTTATGCAGATAAATATCTAACAATAGCCCACCTTGGCCCACCTGAGCCCAAACAGACAGAGTCTGGGCCCACATACTTGGGTTTCGTTGGTCTCAAGTTGTGAGGTCAATTTGGTGAGTGATTCACCGGTTAGAATTACTGAGTATTGGTATATGCGCGAAGTAAATTCCAGAAATACATTACAGTTGGAGGAACTATACAACTGGAGTCGAGCTCCTTCCTTTATACTTTAGTCTTGAGGGTAGGGTAAGGCTGAAAATTTTTGGCCTTGGGTCAGTGCTGCAGGATCAGGGATGAGGTCTTGGCCTTAGCCCTGACCGGCCCAATCTGATCCTATCTTTTACTTTTATTCTCCTTGACTTTGCTCAATCCATGTATTCTATTTTCTCTTGTTCCATGGTTAGGGTCAATCAGGATCAACCTGGCCCAACCTAAGAAAGGATTAGGGATGCATTTTTGGAGTCTTGAGTCAGGGTCAGGCTAGATTTTGGGTCTAGCCAAGGGGACTCAGGGTTGGGTTGGGATTCTAAAAAACCTGGCGCTACTCGATCCTGTTGCAGCCCTAGTGCTAAGTAATGACGATTGGATTGGATTTTGAATCGAACCAATCTCTCACAAAAAAAAAAAAAAAAAATCCATGTGCAAGAAAATTCAATACCATGGCAGCATTTGTCTGATCTTCTCCAACTACATAATCGACCTCTTTTTTTTAACGGGTCTTGCTTTTTGACACAGGCCGTGGTCAAGTAGCATTGACATTAACTCTGAAAGGGGTGGGGTTTGAGGGCTCCAAAAGTAGGGCTATTATCAAAAACCCTTGATAAGGAATAGGATGGAAACTTAGTAAATAAAACAAGGGGTTTATCCCGATCTGACGGCCACTGGGGTGCCAGTGTCAATTGAGCATTGACACGGGACTGGTGTCAATAAGAAAAACCTTTTCTAATATTGAAAAGAAAAAACCTTGAACAACTGGTTCTCAATCCACCATCACCAACAAACTTAAGGATCCTCTAACATGTTATAGGGAAAGTCAGTGTTTTGCAGGCCTTGGCTACAATGAGAAGAACTTCATGTAAGACTAAATGGTCCTTTGCTTCGCTCTGGTTCTTATTGAACCGGTTTGGTTAAACCATAAATGTTAAAACCGATTATGTTGTGGTGACATTTAGTGATTTCTTATTTATTATATTATGGGTCATGTTTCTTGTTACCAACTGATGGTCACGGTATTGAAATGCCTACTTTATTATTCATCACAATGTTAGTAATATTTTGTGTCATCGCAAAATTATTAATCTGATTTTTTGTGATTGTAAGCATACACTCGTGACATTTCGATTTGTCACTATTAACACTGTATTGACCATTGGCTTTGTTTGGTTGCAAGGGGCATTGAAGAGAATGAAAGTGAATTTTAAACTTTAAATGGAAACTTTTGTAATGATTATAACAGGTGCTATGACATTACTATGTAACAAATTCCAAATTATTTCATATTTAATTATTAACTTACGTTACACTTTGCATCCAAATCCCTTATATTTGAAAAGAAAAATAAATTTTACATCTTATAAGTATCATTATTAAATATGTTAAGAAGTTTACGTAGCTTATACAATCATGTTGTGTTACAATTATAAAAGTTTCCATTTAAAGTCTCTTTTTTTTATTTTCCCTTGCAACCAAACAAAGCTACGATGATATCACCCGTGAGCTCTGTGGTCGGTCGAAATTTGGACTTCCTGAGTCCGATTTAGATGTTTTCGGGATCAAATTCTGCACCCATTTATGTGAACAACCCTATTTATTGCTATATATGTGTTTCGGCCCAGATCCATCATGTGGGTCCTACAAGTTGACTGGACCTGCAAGACAAGACAAGCAAAGGCAAGGGAAGGCGGGCTGGGTGCCCCGGGTCCACTCCGATGCCAAAATTAGGGCTCTGTGAACAGTCAGTGGGCTCAGTATCGAGCCCACAGAGATATTATAGAAAAAGGTGTGGGGTACGATGAGATTCTCCGTCCCAGGTGTCAGAGCATTAATCCCAAGAATGAGCAGTAAGTAATAAATATTTTCGTACCTGAAATCTCGAGATTTGCTCTATTTATAGTGAATAGTGCATATTTTTCAAATGCCGCTTTTACCCTTTGCTCTTGTGTATGAATAGGTAAAGGAGTTTTCTGGCGTCGAATAGGGGATCTCTACGTGGCTCGTTGATCGGGTCCTACGTGTCGAGGAGATATAGCCAGCGTGGCATAATTCCCTAACACTTGCCTCGTTGCCCTGCTGAATCTGTAGGGTTCGGCTGAGCAAAAAATAGGATGACAGATTTTTCCCCCCAACAACTTGCCTCGTTGCTCTACTGAATCTGTAAGTTTCGGCTTGTGCAAAGAAGACTAACTGGACCTCTTCTCAACAACTTGCCTCATTGCTCTGTTGTAGTGTTTTGATGTGCCGGAGACTGATGGGGCTCTGGAGTTTTGGGGGTACGTGCCGAGGTGGGAAGATCAATGTGGGGTGCCTGATGTGAGGTGACCGTGCCGAGGTGGACACTGTGGCCCAATCACATCGGTCACGCTCCTCTTGGATGGGGCAGAGGTGAGCTAGCCAATGTGAGATGACCGATGCGGAAGACCGATGTGAGATAATCGTGCCGGGCAGATCACGGGAGTCTGGCAGCGGTGAGCTGACCGATGTGAGATGACCGTGCCGAGGTGGACACTGCGGCCAATACACATCGGTCACACTCCTCTTGGATGGGGCAGAGGTGAGCCGGCCGATGTGAGATGACTGATGCGAAAGATCGATGTGAGATAATCGTGCCGTGCAGAGCACGGGAGTCTGGCAGTGGTGAGCTGGCTGATGTGAGATGACCGTGCCGAGGTGGACACTGCGGCCAATACACATCGGTCTTCATGAGGAGGTCGTACCGAGGTGATCACGGGTTTCTCACGTGATCCGAGCCGTATCGACCGATGTGGGCACCTCGGCCAAGGCATATTGGTCTCTCTCAAGGCGACGTGCCGAGGTGATCACGGGGTTCTCACGTGATCCGAACCATTTTGACCGATGTGGGCACCTCGGCCACTACACAACGGTCTTCTTGAGGATGAAGTTTTGAGCCGATCACGGGTTTCTCACGTGATCCGAGCCATTTTGACCGATGTGGGCACCTCGGCCAATACACATCGGTCTGCTTGAGGATGAAGTTCTGAGCCGATCACGGGATTCTCACGTGATCCGAGCCGTTTTGACCGATGTGGGCACCGCGGCCGTGAAATATCGCAGTTGTTCGATCTTTTAAATGTGGAGCCGAGGTGATCTTTGGCCGATGTGAATTATCCATATTGGATCCGGATCTGACCATGGTTCCGGGTTCATTACGTGGATACCGCAAGGCGGGACCCGATTGACGGACCCAGGAATTACGTCGGCAATAAATTCACTGGTTTGGATGCCAATGATGAGGTGCCACGTGGAACGCACTCGACAGAATTCGTATAAAAAGGGGTGGTGGGGTATGGAGGTCCCCCACTCTGAAGTACTGTTCTGATATCCTCTCACTTCGGCACAGACTGATATTGACATCGGCGTAATCTTTTGACATCGGTTGTTTGACGTCGACAGTTTGGTCTATTGAATCAGTAAGTTTCTTCTAACTTGTTTTTTCCATTAATCATGGTTGACGAGAGCAGGGAGGCCGAGGCCGTAGTGGACATTGAAACCGTTGGGACGTTCGCCAGCAGCAACAGTGGTACATCCTCGTCAGGCAGTGGGTCGGCCACCAGTACCTCTACAACAAGTGGGTCGGTGGGGAGGGTATTTGAGGGCGGTCCCGAGACCGAGTTGAGAACTGAGGGTCCGGTTCGGAGTGGAATTTTAGAGGGGATTTCAACTCATGAAATTGGATCGGAAGTCCTTATCCAGGCCCACGGAGAGGCCGAGGCTCCCCCGGAGTTTGATGCCAAGGGGAGGTGTGCCTGTTGACCAAGGCCGAATTTGACACCCTGCGGGATCGGTACCAAATACCGGATGACTTGGAGATGAGAATGCCAATAGAAGGGGAGCGGGCCTGCTGGAGTCGCCGTTCGGAGTTATGTGTAAATATTGAGATGTTCAAGGCCGGATTTTACTTGTCGGTACCGCGGCTAGTGGCGGAGATTCTTAAGTATTACCAGGTCGCCCCGATCCAACTGATGCCGAACTCTTGGAAGAACTTGATAGCCTTCATCATCTACTTTAGGAGGCTGGGACATAGGCCGACCCTCAATATGTTCCGGGCGATGTTTACCTTTAATGACTACTGCAAGACGGGGTGGTATTACTTCGCCAAGAAACCTGACTTCGGAGATCTGCTGGCGGACAAACCCACCTCGATCAAGTTGTGGAAAAACAAGTTCTTCTACATCCGAGGTGACAAGGTAGTACTGGAGAACGTCTGGAAAAAGCTCGACGCCGAGACATTAAACACCGATGTGCCCTGCTGCCCGCTGAGTCCGAGCTGCTGTGGTAGGCCCGGTATTCCGAGGGAGATCCGATTCGAGTGGCTGACCTGAGGGATCCCCTCCTTTTACACGAAAATCGACTGTGTGAGTGTGTTTGTCATGTTGTTGGCCGACCCCAACCTAATAATTGGGCTGATTCATTTTGGTTATGTTGCAGTAATGCTGAGCGCGGAATATCTTCTAGAGCTTAGGAGGAAGGAAGCGGCCAAGAAGGAGGCCGCAGCGAAGAGGTCGAATGAGGAGCAATCCGCAAAGGCCTCGGCGGATCGTCGCAGTGCCGAGGGGGATGCGGCGCGGAGGCATGCCAAGAGAACACATAAGCACTCCCCTGACTCCGCCTTGGCCGAGGTTGCGCGTATCTATGCCATGCCACTGATTCCTCGGTACTGTGTTATTGACTTTTCAGGAAAGGGAACCACCCCAGCTGCACCGGAGGCCGTTCTTGCACTAGGGGAGGCGTCCAGGAACCCCGATTGCCAGGCAGCCGACTCCAGTTCGGCCACAACAAAGTTCGGCCTCTCCCTCCATGAGGCCGAGGGTGATCATCGGGTAGGGGGGTGTGCCAACTGACATCCGACGCATCCCCCTCATGGGCCCATCCCCCTGAAACAAGACGGGGGAGGAGCGGGCTTTTAGGCCGGACTGGGCCTTGACCGAAGAGGACACGGCCATGGGCGACATCCATGCCGCCCGGGAGTTGATGAGGGGGGCTATTCTACCTCGGGACCGAACCCTGGTCCAAGAGCTACCCATGCCCTCTCTGATATCGGGGGCCGACACCCTTGCTGCTTCGGTAAACATCTACTTGTTCCCTTCTTCGTCTTGTTCTCATTTCAACTTGTCTAACTTGTGCTTGTTATCTTGGTGCAGCTCGGGGTATACATAGAGACGCTGAAGGAGCGGGACGAGCAGATAGCGAAGGACTTGGCCGAGACGGACCGCAAATTACACGTGGCCGAGGACTAGAGGGAGGATTCTTGGACTCAGCTTCGGTATAAGGAGCGGGAGGTGACCGCCCTGACCTCGGATGTCAAACGCCTCAACGAAGATAATGAGAGGTTGGGCGCAGACAGTCGCCCTCTTGAAGATGCGGGGAAGGCCAGGGAAGACCGCATCGGCGAACTGAAGTCATTTTTGGAGCGGGCCAAGGATCGCGGGGCTCGGTTCAAGGATGCCTTCCTGAAGACTCGTTCTCTAGCTACCGGGGCGGTCCGGCTCTATCAGAAGTCGGAGGACTTCAAGGAGCTGGTGGGGCGGTATTCGATGCAGAGCTTGACCCTGTGCGCGCAGGCTCTGCAGAAGTACGTTGATTCGAAGGCACCGGGGCTGGACTATAGCGGAGCGGAGTGCCTGGTCCTTGTAGACGCGGAGATTGATATCCCGAAGGTGGATGAGACCGAGATGCTTCGTCGAATTGATGAGGTCTTTGAGGGTGAGGATCCTCCGGGTTCCCCTGATGCGGGCGAGACCCCGACGACTCCCCAGGACGGTGCCGTTTCACCGATGGGTCCTCCTTGCACTCCAGGAGGTTCTCTTCCCCGAGGCACAGATGAAGCTGGGTGCAGCAGGGCCGAGCCCCTAGCAGAAAATACTTAGGAAAAAATTTTGTAACTCTCTTTTTTCTTCTCGGCCTGCCGTGCCGATGTAACTCTTTTATCTTTGAATGGAAGTCTTTTTGGCCGCAATATGAGTTTGTGAAATTGTTCCATTTGGCTCTTTTTTTTTTTTTTTTTTGCCTGCTCCATTCGTAGCCGACCTATCCATTGAGATAAATGAATCAACTGTTCGAATTGTAGCCATTTGGCTTATAGCCGATCTACCCTCCTCGGCCAAGTCTTTCCTGTTGGATTCTTGGCCGCATGGGCCTCCCTATGGTGCTGTGCCGCACCGATACGGCCTAATGTGTTTAGTAGCTGGTGGACTCTGTGGGCCGTAGGGGTATTTTTTAATGAAACCCTGGCCGTATGGGTTGTATCTTGGGCTCGTAGCCGATCTACCCTCCTCGGCCAAGTTTGTCTTGTTGGACTCTTGGCCGTATGGGTCTCATTTTAGGCTTAAAGCCGATCTACCCTCCTCGGCCAAGTCTATCCTGTTGGACTCTTGGCCGTATGGGTCTCATTTTAGGCTCGGTGTCGATCTACCCTCCTTGGCCAAGTCTATGCTGTTGGACTCTTGGCCATATGGGTCTCATTTTAGGCTCGTAGCCGATCTACCCTCCTTGGCCAAGTCTATCCTGTTGGACTCTTGGCCGTATGGGCTTGGAGCCGATCTACCCTTCTCGGCCAAGTCTATCCTGTTGGACTCTTGGCCGTATGGGTTTTCTGTTGGTATCGGGGTTGATCTCCCTTCCTCGGCCTTTTGTTGTAGTTTTAAAGTTGTTTAGGAGACAGGAGTGGAAGCCAAATGGAGATTTGCATTATCGTATAGGTGGCCGTAATGACCAAAGTACAGCTTGTGAAAATTTCATTGATAAAACTTGCGGAGATGCTCTGCATTCCATGCCCCGGGGAGAGCTTTTCCGTCCATGTCAGCTAGATGATACACTCCATTCATTAATGCCTAAGTAATTTGATAAGGGCCTTCCCAATTGGGAGCCAGCTTACCTTGATTGGTGGGGTCGGATGCGATGGTCCTTCGTAGGACCAGATCCCCTACTTGAAATGATCGTTGACGCACCCTTTTGTTGTAATGTCGGGCCACTTGCTGTTGATGGGCAGCGATCTGGATCTGTGCTTGGTCGCGTACTTCATCGAGGAGGTCCAAGTTGGTGCGCAGGCCTACGTCGTTGGAAAGTGGGTCGTAGTTGGCGATCCGATGTGATGCGATCCTTACCTCCAATGGGACAACTGCTTCCGTTCCAAAAGCTAGGCGGAATGGTGATTCGCCCGTGGCTGTCTTCGGAGTGGTGCGATCCGCCCATAGAATGTGTGGGAGTTCCTCCAACCATCGACCCTTGGCCCCATCTAACCTGGATTTGATTCCTTTCAACAGGATTTTATTGGTAGCCTCGGTCTGCCCGCTGGTCTGCGGGTGTTTCACGACGCCTCGACGATGATCAATACGGTGTTCTGCATAGAATGCTGCAAAGGCCTTGTTATCAAATTGCTTCCCATTGTCAGTGATGAGTACCCTAGGGACACCGTATCGAAACACAACTGACTTGATGAAAAACTCCCGTATTACGCTTTCGGGAATATTGGACAGTGCCTCTGCTTCAGCCCACTTGGTGAAATAATGTACTACGACCACAATAAATTTTCGTTGATAGCGGGCCGAGGGAAATGGTCCCATGATATCCATACCCCATGTGGCGAATGGAATGGGGGCTGCTTTGATAGGGCGAAGCGGGGCGGTTGGCAGGTGGGGGACTGTTGCGTACATTTGGCACTTGGCACATCTTTTGACGTAGTCAATGCATTCCCTGCACATTTTTGGCCAGTAGTATCCTTGGCGTAATATCTTGTGGGCGAGTATGCGTCCGCCCTGGTGGGCACCGCATATGCCCTCATGGACCTCCTGGACGGCCCGTGCTGCTTTGGAGGGACGCAGACACCGCAGTAGGGGGACGTGAAAGCTTTCTTGTACAAGATGTCGGCTTCCACCATGTAGTGTGTTGCTTTTGATTGTATCTGTCTTGCTTCCTTCTTGTCCTCCGGTAATTTTCCCGCCTGGAGAAAAGAAAAAATTGGATCGATCCATGATGGCTCTGATGTGGCCGGCAATACGTCTTTGGAGCTAGGAGCCACAGATGAATGGGACAGAACCTCAGTATATACGGAGTAATCTAAATCGCTCAATTCCGAAGTGGCCAACCTGGACAGAGAGTCTGCTAGAGTGTTCTGGCCTCGTAGGATGTGGCACAGGGTGAAATACTCAAACTCTGATGCGGCCTTTTGGACTTTCTTTAAGTATGCCGACATGCTTACCTTCTTGGCCTCGTACTCCCCGTTGACTTGCCTCACCACTAACTGAGAGTCGCTGGATGCCTCGACCTTCTTCGCCATTACCGCTTTAGCCAGGCGGAGTCCTGTAATCAACGCTTCATACTCTGCCGCATTGTTGGATACTTGAAATATGAACCGAAGGGCATACCGGATTTGAAAACCTTCTGGACTGGTAAGGATGAATCCGGCACCACATTGGGTCTTGTTGGAGGCTCCATCGACAAACAGGGTCCATGGCTGCGAGGTTCTTTGTGGGACATGATTGTCCGTTCCCTCCCCGATTTCCTCCTGGGGGGATGATTCTATAAGGAAGTCGGCTAAGGCTTGAGCCTTGATGGCCGTGCGGGGCTTGTAGCTGAGGTCAAATTCGTCTAATTTGACTACCCAATTGATCACCCGTCCTGAGATATCTGGTTTGGAGAGGATTTTCTTGAGGGGTTGGTCGGTTAGAACTGTTATGGAGTGTGCTTGGAAGTAGGGCCGTAACTTGCGTGCCGAAGTCACCAACGCCAACGCGACCTTCTCGATAAACTTGTAACATGTTTCAGCCTCGAGCAAAATTTTGCTAACGTAATAGATGGGGTGCTGGATACCCTCTACTTCTTTGATCAGCACGGCACTTACTGCCTTTGAAGAGACTGCCAGGTATAATTCCAAGGTGTCCCCTGCCTCAGGCTTAACTAGTAGGGGGGATGCCAGATATGCTTTCAATGCCTTGAATGCCTGTTGGCATTCGGTAGTCCATTGAAAGGTTTTATTACCTTTGAGGGTCTGAAAGAAGGGGAGACACTTATCCGCCGACCGAGACATAAATCGGCTCAGTGCGGCCACACGCCCGGTTAGCTCCTGCACCTCCTTCAATTTGGTTGGAGTAGGCATTCAAGGATGGCTAGGATCTTCTCGGGGTACGCCTCGATGCCACGACTTGAGACCATAAAACCAAGGAATTTTCCCGAGGTGATCACGAAGGCACACTTGGCGGGGTTGAGGCGCATTTAGTGCTCTCGCAGGACTCCAAACGCCTCTTCCAGATCTTGAACATGGTCGTGCCCAATCAAGCTTTTTATCAACATGTCATCCACATACACTTCCATATTTCTACCAATTTGATTGGTGAAGATCTTTTTAACCAACCTCTGGTAAATGGCCCCGGCGTTTTTAAGACCGAAGGGCATTACGTCATAACAGAAAAGGCCTCGGATGGTTACGAAGGCCGTCTTCTCTGAGTCAGCTGCGTGCATCCGGATCTCGTTGTCACCCGAGTAGGCCTCCATAAAGCTCAGCTGCGCATGGCCGGTAGTAGCATCAATGAGTTGGTCAATCCTGGGGAGGGGGAAGCTGTCCTTAGGGCATGCCTTGTTGAGATCGGTAAAGTCGAAGCAAATACGCCATTTTTCCCTAGCTTTCGGGGCCATGACGACGTTGGCAAGCCACTCCGGATAGTGAATTTCCCGGATAAATCCAGCGTCCAGTAATTTTCCCACTTCCTCATCAATGATCCGCTGTCGGGAGGCGGCGAATGACCGCTTCTTCTGTCTTATTGGCCGACGGTGGGGATCCACATTAAGGCAATGCTGCGCTACTTCCCTTGGGATGCCTGGCATATCGGCCGCTGACCAGGCAAAGATATCGGCGTTGGCCCTTAGGAAATTCACAAGCTCCGTCTTCTACGGCTCCATGAGGGATGATCCTATCTGGATCGTTCTATCCGGGTCCTCCTCTGTCAGGGGGACCTGGACCAGGTCCTCAGCGGGTGCGTCTCTTTGCTGTTTTGGAATGTCCCGCAGATCTTCAATTTGCACTTGTATGGCTTGGGCCGGCTTTTGGACCTCTGGGAGCTCGGGCGAGTAACCTTTACGGGACGCCAACTGATCTGTCCTGCACTGGGCCGGCTTTTTGAAATATGTGAGCTCGACCAAATAACACTTACGTGATACTAGCTGATCTGTCCTGCATTCCCCCGCTCCTCTGGGGGTGGGGAACTTGATGGCCAAATGATACGGAGACGGGACTGACCTGAGAGCAATCATTCCGGGCCTCCCCAATAATGCATTGTAAGATGATGGGACATCGACCACCAAGAAATTCATGATTATCCTCGACTCTCGTGGATAAGTACCTGCCCTAACTGGCAATCGAATTGATCCTTTCACACTGACCATGTCACCTGAGAAACTGACCAGGGGGTAATCCACGGGTAGCAACCGCTCCAGCGGGATCTCCATCCGTTGGAAGGCTTGCCAGTAGATGATATCGGCGGAGCTGCCTGTGTCCACCATGATTTTGTGAACATCACTGTCTTCTATTCTCATAGTGATAACTATGGCATCCTCATGAGGCAGTTCTAATCCACACAGATCTTCGTCGCTGAATGTCAAAAAATCCCCTGTGTGGGCTCTCTTTCCTGGCCATTCAGTCGACTTGACGCTTCTCGCATATGCCTTCCTGGCCTTGGCCGAAGTGTTCCCTGCCGCTGGACCACCGATGATAGTCATGGCCTTCCGCCCCTACGTGGAAGGACCAAAAATTTCACTGTCCTCTGAATCTTCTGAGACCGAGGTGCTCTCCTTGGCCGATCGAGGTCGGTTGATATTGTCATCCGCGATCGATCTGGCAATACAGGTCGGCTGCTTGGCGAAGTCTCACCACGCCCTGGTTTGGTCATCGTGGTGCTGGGAAGGCCTTGGTTAACCTTTGGGCTATATCTGGGTTTGGCACGCCTGATCATGTACACGTGCTTGTAAGGAATGTCCTCTATTGAAGGTGGATCGATGACGTTCAGTGGTGGCGGCGGTCGTGTCTGGTCCATGCGTTGCCTTACCAATCTAGGGTCCGTCCTCAGCCTTGTCCTCCCCCGAGTTTCCAATGGGTTCAATACTCTGCCCCGTTCATGTATTTGCTAGGGGGTGCGAGCGAACTCACAGAGGATGACACCGATGTCTCGATGTGCCGGAGTGGGTCCTCTTTCCCTTCTTTCCGCCTGTTGAGCAGGCTCCTGATCATGGTGCCTCTCTTGGTATCGGGGCTCAGCTACCCTATCTCTTCTCCTATCCTCCCTAGGAGGATCTCTTCGGACTTCTCTTCTTTCACCCCTCCTGGGTTCTCTTTCTTCTTGCCTTCTCGGCTCTCTTTCTGGAGTCCTCGCCCGAAGTGGGGGAGGTTGTCTTCTCCGATCCTCGGCTGTAGCAGCCGGAACTCTCGGAGCATTATGGTCCACATACTGCTTGTAATATCCTCGTTGGATGAGGTCTTCTATCTCTGCTTGCAGGTTTCGACATTCATCGGTAGTGTGGCCTTTGTCTTTGTGATACTGGCAGTACTTGTTTGGGTTTCTCCTTCTTGCCTCGGTCACGATCTTCTGGGGCTTCTGTAAATACCCGTCATTAGCAATGAAGGTGAACACGTCCCCGAGGGATCGGTTGAGTGGGGTATAATCACTGAATTTCTTCTGGAGTAACTCTCTAGCCCGCACTTCTTCTCTCCTCGATCTCTTGTTTTCTCCCGGCCGCGCGAGGTCTTGCCTCTCATCCGTTCGCTTGTGTGGAGTATCGACTAGGCATTTGCTGGCTTCGTAGATTTCATTGGCAGTGGCGAACTTCTCGCACTGTGCCAAGAGTTCCTGCAAGTCTGCTGGTTCCTTTTTAGCTATAGAGAATCTGAGCTTTGGGTCACTGACCGCTGCTCTCAGTGTGGCAAAGTGAACTGCCTCGTCGATGTCCTTCACTTGTAGTACTTCCAGGTTGAATCTGGCCAAGAAGGCCCTTAGGGTCTCACCGGACCTCTGTCTCATGTTCATTAGGTGTGCGCTTGTCTTCCGCTGCACCCTGCTTCCTTGGAAGTGCATTCTGAATAGTCTCTCCATGGTCTTAAAAGAGTCAATAGACCGTGGTGGTAGGTTGTTAAACCACATCCGAGCCGCGCCTTTTAGTGTAAGGGGAAAGGCTCTGCACATGATGGCGTCGGGGTTTGCGTGGAGGACCATTGCGCCTACGAAATTGTTTAGATGGTCGACGGGATCTGTGGATCCATCATAAGAATCTACCGGCGGCATGGTAAACCGCTTGGGTAAGGGGACCCTTATGATAATGTCAGTTAGAGGGTTATCTGTTGAGTAATCCCTATCTTCGTCTGGGGCGACTCCGGCCTTTTCCATGGTCTCAACCTTTCGGTGCAATGCCACCAGTTGGTCCGCTAATGTTGCAGCTACCTCTGGGTCCATGGGAGAATTTGGTTTATCTGCACCCATGACGACCTCTGGTAGCGTGATATGCCGCGGAACCAAAAGCTCATCCATTGCATCTTCATCCCGTCGAATTGCTGCTCCCGGCTAAGGGCCGAGCCTTTCTCGAGCGGGGATTCTTCCGCGCTGCGACGTTGATCCCGTGCCACTCAACTTGGGGACAGGGCGGGCGCTGGTTCCTGTTCTCGTGGGTCGGGTTCCACTTTGCCCAAGGTGGTGACGGGGTTCTCTAGGGAGGTCAGTCTCCCTATGCGGGTCTGCCGGTGTGACGACCCCGACGGGGCGACGAGATGTAGCTTCTGTGGTTGGGGGCTGTAACCCTTGTATAAACCGAGTTAGCACTGCAAGCTGTTGTGCTACGGTCTCGAACTGTTCGTAAGTGACAAAGGATTCGTGTGCGGGGACTGGGTCAGCCATGCGTTTTCCTCAGTCCCTGCTAGGCCGCATTTCAGACCTATTTGCTTCTTCGGGATTTACCCGTTGATCGATCATAGGGGGGTTGGGACTAACCATCTGGCTTCGAATTCTTCTCGGACTCATAACTTAAGACTTTTCTCTGGCTTTTAATCTGTTGACGTTAAATCTCAGGGCCCCACGGTGGGCGCCAAACTGTTTCGGCCCAGATCCGTCCTGTGGGTCCTACGAGCTGACTGGACCTGCAAGACAAGACAAGCAAAGGCAAGGGAAGGCGGGCTGGGTGCCCCGGGTCCACTCCGATGCCAAAATTAGGGCTCTGTGAACAGTCAGTGGGCTCAGTATCGAGCCCACAGAGATATTATAGAAAAAGGTGTGGAGTACGATGAGATTCTTCGTCCCAGGTGTCAGAGTGTTTATCCCAAGAATGAGCAGTGAGTAATAAATATTTTCGTACCTGAAATCTCGGGATTTGTTCTATTTATAGTGAATAGTGCATATTTTCCAAATGCCATTTTTACCCTTTGCTCTTGTGTATCAATAGGTGAAGGAGTTTTCTGGCGTCGAATAGGAGATCTCTACGTGGCTCATTGATTGGGTCCTACGTGTCGAGGAGATATAGCCAGCGTGGCAAACAATATGTGTTTATATAAAGTTTTAAGGACTTGTTTGATTGTTGTTGTAATTGAATGAATTGTTTATGATCTTTCTTGTTATGTTTCTCATTTGGTGACATATCTTGACAATTGGAGGAACTTGATTTCCCCTCAACGGATTGAATACGAATATTGGAAGATATCAAACCCTAATAATTGTTAAAAAAAAAATGACATCTTCTTATTGAATGAACTTGTTTAAAATGTTTTCTCATCGACCACACAGCGGATCAACTATGAAAAAATTGGAAGATATCAAACTAGAATAATTGCTAAAAGATAATGTTGTCTTACCAACCCAAAAAAAAAAAAAAAGAAAGAAAAAAAAGATTATGTTGAATCATGGTTTACAATTATGAGGTTGAGGATCAATGGCTCCATAGGTATGATTTCTTTCAAATGACTGTGCATCATAATAAGGTTGTTACACCTCATTCCGGTTCGACCGAAAATGTAAAGGGGATTGTCCTCGACGATCATAGTTCAGCCAAGATCATACATAAACAATGTATACCCAAACTGTCATAACAAAATATTACCACAATCAGAATAAACAAGAGAAATATAACAGACAAAAGATTTTAATATATAAATCATAAGTGTGATATCATTTAAAGTTATAATATAATTTAAACTGTCAATTTAGCTTTACAACAACTGTGGCTTAAAACATAATTCTTCCTTTACGTATCCCTCCATTTACAATTATTACTAAAAAAAAATATAAAGGAAACAAAAAGAGGTTATCAAACCAACACTGCTGATAGCACAACATCAAGGTCCACCCATATGCTACTCCTCAATGGGAACCTCAGCGTCACTGGTGCTTGCCACAATCACAGTAGGAGCTTCCAAGTACTTAGACATTGTAGTTGTTCCTATAGAAACATATAAAAAAAATGATCGATCAAAGGGTGGGCAAACTAGAGTTCAATGAGGAAATCAAGCATATAATCAATCAATGCATGAAGTAAATTTATTTGCATTTGTCTACTTCTTGATTTTTGGTTTATCATATGGATTACTTTCATTAGTGAAGTCAACTGGCTTATCATCACAGATAGATATATCTAGGTCGTTCAAATCTAGAGTAATTTCTAGTTCTTCTCTTCACTTTTTATAATTTGTCCATGACAGAATAGAGATAGCAGATGAATCGATCCTAGTGGAAGACATCCTCTTAGCTGTTTAAAACATGAGTTTAATTCACTTAAAACAATACCAGTATGTGAAATAACACTCATATTAGCAGATAATATATGCTAGCAAAATATAAATAAATGCAAGCAATAATTTACTTTCCTAGAGTCTACCAAAACTACTACAAACTTTTCCTTTGAGACAAGAATGCATTGGTCCTCTAGTATCTGTGTAAGATTGTGAAAGAACAGAAACCTTCGGGAATCTCATCATTTTTGGGTGTCTGAGAAATCCTAAGTCAAAACCTTTTCAATCTTGGTGCATGAAAATTCTTTAACTTTAGCAATGACACCTTTGGGTGGAGATTGTCATTCTAGGCTACTTTAAAAGTGTAAGATATCTTGAGCTTGATAATGCCCTAATGCAATCAGATGTGCCACTTTGGTATATTCCATCCAATTCCATTATGATATTAATAAAACCCTGCATGACAGTCATTTAGTGGGATAAACAATCATGAATGACATGAATAACATGTTATCATTCTTAAAACCATGTACATATGCTCATAAATATAATTGAGACAACATAGATGGAACTATATGTAGAAAAACTACGAAACGGGTTCCAAAAGATTACTTTTTTCTTATCAAAACATGTACCAAAGTTACCAAACATAGGCATATAGCATATCCTATTGAAGAGCACGACGAGACGAGTCCGTTAGAAAAACTACATCGAATTTTGATGCTTCATGAGCCATCACGTACCGTTTAAAGACAACGCATGGTCTACTCGTGGGGGGAGCCAGTTCCGTTCACTAAACCGTTGGACTACTGTTCGGACCACGAACCTTAGCTTAACCCTCGGTCCGATAGGTAAATTGTCACTCGCCGGCCCGGCTGGGTCTGAACCAGAACCAAACCATCTTACTTGATTGGATCTAGGGCCAGCCTTGGTTAACCCATGGATTCGGGTCAACAAAACTTTGGGTCAAACCGACCCTTTTCGGGTGAGTTAACCCAGAGTCAACTAGCCCTGGCCTGGGTTGGCTCAGCTTGGACTTGGATTAGGGTTTTCGAGTCACGCCAAGTCGACACAGGGATGACCCGCCACCAACCATTTTATTTATTTTTATTTTTTTAAATAACTGCTAGTGCGTGAGATCCACGTGCCTTTTCTGACGGTGTGTGGTGGCACGTCCTACGAAGTCTGATGACGATTTTTATATCGTTAAACTCCTTTTTCTGAGACCTTTAATCCTATATATATATTAATAGGTTTTCATGGTTGGAAAAAATCCATCGAGAATGAATTCCAATTAGGGAAAAAGTTTTCCAAAAAAATTTCAATCAAACTTTTAGGTATGAATCATCATACTATTATTATTGATTCTAAGCTGGTATGGACCACTCTAATACCTATTGTAAGAATTTTTTTATTTCTTTAGGGTTTTCCAATAAACCCTATTCGAGATCCCCACAATTCGTATAAGACCCGTACTCTGTGAACCTAGTATAACCTAGGTTTTCATGTCGAATCATAACCGGGCCAGAGGAGGCGGTCGGATGACGATCCACGAGTCCAGGTATAAAAATGGATGAACTCGGTTATAGTTTTAATTATCCAGTCTGACATGTCCTATCTGATGAACAATCCAACCGGACAGTCTATTTTGACTATGCGTGAACTGCTAATGGGATCCACCTATTAGAGCCTACTCCTTCCTTGCTTGGAAAAGTCTCCAAAAAGACTATTCCTCTTTATGAATAGACCTCCCCTCCTAATTAGACCTCTTGTTGACTCTTACAAACCTAAAGTCTGGAAGAGAGATCTGAAGAGGAGAAAGGAGCTCGAGGAAGGTCTGCAGAGGAAAATGCCATGGGAGAGAGGAGCATTGTTGTTCAAGAACCCATGGTAAGTACTCCATCTTCATGGATTTGATTAGTAAAGCTTAGGGTAGGATCTATACCTTAAAGTGGCCAGGCATTGATTCAAAAACCTTAATCATAATCCTGTGCAAAAACCCTATATTCGTACAAGGGATTGTTGGAATCGATATAAGAGAATATGAGTTCATGAAGTTAAAAATAAGGACTTTAATGCATTGACATGCCTTAAAATGGTGTAGGAAGGAAACCCTAAAATCAACCATTGAGTCGATGGAAAACGGGCAAACGGAAGGACGCTTGGACCATTGTCCCGTTGGAGTGTCCAGTGGTACATAAGTGCGAACGAACAAACCTCAGGACATGTTTGGGAGGCTTCAGAAACCAATCAGACTCACTGATTGGACCATTTCTATAGTGGTGCGACCGCACATCCAACTGGACAAGCTAACATAAGGTTTTCAAAGCTATCCGGCCTGACTGACCGGTAGCACTATCTAGGACTGGACAACTTCAATCGGATAATGTCTTTTGGGACAGTTTTCAATCCAGGTTTGGGCTTAGTCGACTAAAAACTTGTGGAATTAATTCTAATCGAACTCTATCGCTATGTAGGGCTTGTAAACAACGAGGCTAGACTCTGTGACTCAGAGAAAACTTGTTGTCAAGCATTAGGTAAGGGGACAAGACCCAAACTTAAATAATTAATAATAGTAAACCTTTATGCCTGTGAATATTGTGTGTTGATTGTGCATATCACATGTCATCTTTACTTTCTACTGTTACTTGTTCATGCATACTAGTTATGCTAGGATGTAATTGTTAGGCGTGTAAATGTTTTTGTTAGTGTATGGAATGTGAAGGGGACGAAGCCTTGGATATCTCCCCACACTAACACATTTTTGTTTCGTCATCTACCTTAGCATGTTTGATACGGGTAGGATATCAGGGGGAGGACACAATAGTGTGGATTGTTGCCTGACTGTTAGACTCTAGCCCTATCTCTATTTCGTAGGGAGCTATGCAGGGTAGGGCTTTGGATACTGTGATGACATATATGATTGGTTAGTAGTAGAACCCATTTGTAAGCCCTCCCCAATAGGGGTGTACGTATTGGTACGATGTAGAGTATCAGGGGGAGGACGCGGTAGTATGGATTATTGTCTAACCAGTACACTCTAGCTCTATCTCTATCTCGGAGTGAGTGATGTGGGTAATGATAGTAGTGTGGATTATGACCTGACTGTTGGGTGTGCTCACACTCTCGTGCATGGAGGTGTGGTTGCAACCTAGCCTTACCATAGCACTTTGCAAGTTATACCAGACCAAATGTTGAATGCTATCTCATGCATTTGCTTATTGCATTTGTCTTGTTTCCTTACTGAGCTAAGTTATGAGCTCACCCCATGTATACACACTCTTTTTAGATGTTGATGCAAGATACACCGTTGATGATTTTGTTGATGTGCCGGTCTATGGAGGCATTGCTGCTTTGGATGCACAAGCAGGGGAGATCGAGCATGACTCGTCATGCGAGTGTCCCTTCTGCGTGTACCTTTAGGATACTTTATTTACTTTCTTGGGATTTGACTATAAGACAATGTAATAGTTATTTATTTACATTTTGATACATTGAGATAATTTGGTTATTTATTTATTCTATCTTATAGACTTCAGTTCATTTAATGTAAGACTTTCATTGCTATTTATTATATTCTGATTTGTGGTTGGAATGCATGGTTTGTGTTTTGACATGGTCTATTGAGATCCTGATGTGAACCGTTGGTTTGATAGCGTTTTAATCACACTTCTGGTTTATCCAGAATTGGTGTGTGATAATTCGGATCTCTCCGTATCGGGTCTTACTGTGCCAACCCTTGGCACCCTATCATGTGACCCTCCATATGATGTGGGTTAGCCTCTTGGATCACCTAATGATACTAGATCATGTAGGACGAGGTACTTGAAGCCTAGAAAGCATCACCATCAAGTTAGGCCTATAAAACTAAGCCTAAATATATTTTAAGCTCAATTGAGGCATGATCGGATGAATGTTCCACTGCTTGACTTCCACCGATTGAACAAGAGTAGGACATTCTCTATCTCCACAGGTTGCTATAAATAAGGAGGTCCTTCTTCTTATTTCTCTTCCCATTGGCTGCCTTGAGTGTGAGAGTGTGTGAGGGGAGAAACCTTGAAACGTGAAGCTTGGAGCTCAAGCTTGGAACCCAAGCTCAAGCCTCAGTATCCCTTGAGGTAGGTTCCCTTCTTTTATCCCTTTTTCCTTTCTTGTGGAGCATGCATGTGAGACCATGGAGGAACTCCACCATTAATGGCTTCCATGAATGGAGACCGAAGCTTGACCTAAAAATCTAGGGTATTGCCCTCTCCATGAATGGAGATGTTAATGGAGTTTAAATGACTTCCATTGTACTCAATAATGGTAGGTAGGTGTTTTCCACCATTTAGAGTGAAGAAAACCATGGTGGAAAACCTTCCCCAAAGAAGAAAACCTTCTCTGGTTCGTGTTTGGCTTTTGGGTTAAAATCGGAGGCACAAATCGATAGACTAGTAATGGCCCTAATACTGGTTGACTCATGACCAGTCTAACGCTAGAGCAAATACCTTAACCCATTAGACTAAGTAATATCCGAAGCCACCGTAATCGGTATCACGTGATTGGAAGAACAATCCACCGAATGGGTTCTGTCGATAGTATATGTTGTGAGACCTCAATTCTGGTCTAATCAGATTAGTGTGATGAACTGCCAATAAACCAACGGTTCAATCAAGATCTCGTACAGGTCGTACCCACCATATCAAACCCCACATACATTCTACAATAATAATCAGAGGTAATAAACAAATAAGCGAAAGTCTTATAGATAATGAACTGAGAGTCTAATAGTGATAAATAAGTATTTATCTAATTATCTCCAAACCACAAGACAAAAAAATAAATAATCAATTACATATCCGATGTTCAAATTATAACTAAACTTAAGCAAAAACACATTGTTTGCACTCGCATGATGAATCATGCGCATCTTCTTCAGCTTCTACGTCCATCGTAGTAACGTGTCCATACGTTGGCACATTCATATATTCTTCAACAGTAGGACCTGCATCATCAACTAAAAATATTTGACATCGAAAGGGTAAGCACACATCACGGCTCAGTGAGCAAACAAAACAATGCAACAAACATATGCATGCATTCAATTCATATCTTTGGTCTAATTTTTAAGTTTACAATGTGCTATAGAAAGGTTTGGTGGCCCCCGCACCTCTACACACGAGTGTGTGAATCTGCCTAATAGATCAAACACCATTGCCATCCCACATGCACCCACCATGGAATAGAGATAGAGCTAAAGTGTTCGGATCAAACACCGCCAACACTTCCCCTGATGCCCTACCCATACCAACACGTAAGCCCCTATTGGCGAGGGCTTACAAACTGGGCTCGTAACTAACCAATCCTAATGCCAAACAGTGTGTCCAAGGCCTCACCCCAGCATCCCTCAATACGTCCATAGAGATAGAGCTAAGCCCCCCCGGCAGAGTCAGAGACTACATGGTTCGAGACCACCTCCCCTGATGCCCTATGACGTAATAGTTCTGCTAAGGTAATGACGATACAACGATGTTAGTGGACAAGACTTGAGTAGAGATAGAGCTAGAGTCCAATGACGATGTCAAAGACCACCATGCCACGTCCTCCCCCTGATGCTCCACTGGCATCCAATACACCAACCATACACATACATTCACATTCCTATTCCTAGCATCATCATCATATCATCTTATTATCAATAAACAGAATTAAATATGCATGAATAGTAATAGCAAAAATATTGGATGACAAGTGAGTTGCACATTACAAGCATATAAGCATATAATCAATCATGGCATTGGACTCAATAAAAATAAACAGTTTATTATTAACCAATTAGTTTAGGTCTTGTTCCCTCACCTGTTAGCAATACTCGATCTTCTTTCAAGCCTTGAAATTCTCTTTGAATTAATTTAACAACCTAAAAGTTATATGAATTTAAGTTAGGGTTCATATGTAACATGTTACAGTAGTCGAAAATTGAAACAGAGTACTGATAGGTGTCTGATTGGTCCTATGGTCTCATACTGTATCGACCTTACTTCCTACGGTTGATACCCTAAGGTCGCATATGGTGCGACCGTAGCTGCGACCATATGGTTTCTGAAATCTTTTCGAATGCCTATGGTCGATCCTCTGGTCATACTGGTTATGCTATGGTCGATCGTAGCTGCGTCCTTGAGATTTCTGGTCACAGACTACATGCAATTCGAGTTCTTCCTAGGTCAATTCCTATACTCTTCAATTAGGTTTATCCTAAGGTCATCCTATGGCCATAATTAGTAGTTTCTTATCAACCCTAATGATCAAACTCATCCCTCATGGTTATCCTTGGGATTTTCTCAAGGAATCACATAGATCATAATAGGTTGATATCTCCTAACTTCCATAGAAGTCTTATTCCTTAGAGTTTACATCTCCAAAGATTAGGTTCATACCTTTGCCTGTGGTAGAGAGCCAATCTCTTCTCAGCAAAATCCTCTCTTTAGCCTTTTCTTCTTCTCCTTCTCTTTCTCTAGGGTTTACTAATGTTTTAAAAGAGTAAAAAATGGCTGAGGGACATCCTTTATATAGAGGAAAACTCTCCATATAAAATCCTCTTTCAATTTGGAAAGAAATCCCTTAATTTAGGAAAGTTTTTTAAACTCAGAGTCTGACTGGGGTCTCACGGTCGGTAGCTACGGTCACAGAACCCATCGACCATAGGGTCAAAATCATAGACCGTGGGGTTCTGGATTTGAGATTTTTATTTCCTTCCTTCTAGTCGACCATACCTACCCAAGTATTTGACCATAGGTATGTTTTCAGTGTTTTTAACTCGATTCTCATACCTGGTTTGTGATCCATCTTCAATGATCAGTCCACTTGGTCCAAGAATGATGGGAAGACCTGGCATGACATGGTTAGACTGGGTTAGTGGAGTGCGGGTCTTATAACTCTTCCCTCTTATATAAATTTGGTCCTCAAAATTTACACATACCTTCCGAGTCGAAAAGGTGAGGATATTGCTTCCGCATAGCATTCTCTTCTTTCCATATAATTTCTTCTACATTTTGGTTTCTCCAAGTAACTTTAACATAGTAAATATCGCGGTTGCAAAGACGTTGCACCTTTCGACTAGTGATCTCAAAAGGTACCACTTTGAATGTCAAATCCAGTGGATCCATTGTTAACACATGTGTTGGATCTCTAACGTACTTCTTCAATTGTGAGACATGGAATACATCATGTACACTAGACATTGATGGTGGTAGTGCTAACTGATATACTACCTTTCCACGTCTAGCTGGAACTTCATAAGGTCCAATGTATCTAAGACACAACTTTCCCTTTTGTCCGAACCTTTTCAAACCACGCATAGGAGATATTTTTAGAAATACCTTATCACCTATGGTGAATTCAAGATCTCTTTGTCGATTGTCCGCATATTTCTTCTGATGGTTCTTAGCTATTCGGACTCTTTCCTTGATAATGTCGACCACTCGACAAGTCTCTTCAACAAACTCTGTTCCAACAATACACCATTTTCCAACTTCGTTAAAAAAATAAAGGAGTTCGACACTTCCTACCGTACAGTGCCTCATAGGGTGACATCTATATAGTCGCTTGATAGCTGTTGTTATAAGCGAATTCTGTAAGACCCACACTCCATGAACCCAATCTAAACCTTTAATTCATGTCATAACAGGTCTTTCAATCATCACCGGGTCAGACGGGACGAGAGAATGACAACCAAGTATGAAAATGGATCTAAGGTCTATGGTACCTATCGATGGTGCCGGTCGACCGGTATGTCTGCGCAGGCAGACTGGTTAGATCCAGAAAGGATCTCCGCAGGTCCTGCTTTCCAAATCTCGAGCCTAGGGACTTTCCTAACATAGGAAAACTTCCTAAACTCTATCCTAGTCTATTTAAGGACCCTTAAACCTCCTTAGAACTCTTTGATTTGCTTCTCACAAACCCTAGAGAGGAGAAATAGATCGAAGAAGGAGAAGGAGCTAAGAAAGGTGAGAGAGGAGCCGCTGTTGGACGAAGAACACCATAGTTGCGAACCAATGGTAAGTGCTTAAACTTCTCTCTAAGTTAAGCATTATAGATGATTAATCATGAATTGATCAATACCATGCAAAGCAAGGTATTGATCTAAAACCCTTAAACTGCCGTCAGACCCTAATACAGTCGATAAACCCTAGATTTGAATTCTAGGCAATGAATCATAGGAACTAGGACTTGAATGGGACATGAAACAACTCTAACTCGTTGCTCAGGCCTAGAATGCATAGGAGAAATCCTAGAACCAATAATGGGTGACCGACGAAAGGCGAACACCAAGATTGGTGGTCTTCCAGAGGCATACCGATCGACCATACCGGTCGCACCATATGCGATCGGTACTACGACTAGTACATCTTGGGGATTGGTCTGTAGGGTACCGATCGACCATACCGATCGTGCCTTGGCCCACAGTGCTATGATCGGTACCTACGACCGGTATGCACTGTGAGGGTGTTTTCAATACCAATTGGTTTCTGACCAACGTGAACCCTAAGAAAATTATTCTAATTCAACCCTAACATCGTGTAGGACCCTGTGTTAGCAAGTTTGGATTTGGTGACGCGGAGTGAGCTAGCAATCAAGCGTCACGTAAGGGAATTGGACCAAAACCCTAATAACTTAATAACAGTAAAACATTGTTAATAATTATGATTCTATGGATTGGTGTTGTGCATACTCACATGTCATCTTTACTTTCAGTTATTATATTGTTCATGCATACTCTCTATGCTAGGATGTGATTGTTTTCATTGGTGTGTGGAATGGGAAGGGCCTGGGGTCTGGGATCATTCCTCACACTAGCACCTTTTCGTATCGCTTTGGTCTTATCATGCTTGGTGCGAGTAGGGTATCAGGGGGAGGAAGTGGCACTGTGTTCTAGCCACTAAACTCTAGCCCTATCTCTATGCCGTAGGGAGCTGTGTTGGGATAGGGCCTACTATGATGACATATAGGATTGATTAGTTGTGAGCCCATTTTACAAGCCCTCGCCAATAGGAGCTTACGTATTGGTATGGGTAGGGCATCAGGGGAAGTGTTGGCGGTGTTTGATTCGGACACTTTAGCTCTATCTCTATTCCATGGTGGGTGCATGTGAGACGACTGTGGTGTTTGATCCATTGGGTGGATTCACACACTCGTGTAGAGAGGTGCGGTGGCCGCCAATCCTTTCTATAGCACATTGTAAACTTAAAATCAGACCATAATGTGAATGTTACTCATGCATGATGTGTGCTGCATTGTCTGATTGTCTTACTGAGCTATGTTGTGAGCTCACCCTTGTATATATACATGTTTTTAGATGTTGATGCAGGTTACACTGTAGAGGACTACGTGGATGCTCCAGTATATGGAGGTGCTGCTGCCTTGGAAGTGCAAGCAGGGGAGGACGAGCATGACGCTTCATGCGAGTGCCCTTTCTGCGTATACCTCTAGGATATTTGATTTGTTTATTCTATTTATTTTCAGTTGGATTTATAAATAATGTAAGGATAATTATTTATGTTTTGGTGTTTTGAATAATTGGATAATTTATTTAAATTATCAATAGAGTACTCAGTTCATTTAATTTAAGACTTCCGCTGTATTTAATTATATTCTGATTATGGTTATGTGCAATGGTTTGTATGAGTGGACACGGTCTTATTGAGATCCTAGTGTGAACCGTTGGTTCAGTGACGGTTCACTCACACTTTTGGTTCAGTCAAAATTGGGGTGTGACGACTTGGTATCAGAGCTCTTAGGCTTTGTCCAATAGACCACATTTGCACCTAACAGAGTCAATGAATTGAGAAAGGTAAAATTTAAAAGCCTTAACAAAAATACACCTTAAGCACTTGTTTGATGCCTGAGACTAAATACTAAAGAGCATAATGTACTATATTAAAAGTGTGAACCTAATAAACAGATATGCTCTAGTTAGGAGACCAAAATGACAAGTGTGAATGGTCATAAATTTCAATAACAAGTAGGAAGAAGAATCGTATCAAAGAATAAGCATAAAGCATTCCAAGAGTGAAAAGTTAATTGCGCTATAGGGTACAGTCCACAAACCGGACAGTTACCCTGTTATAAAAGTTAATGTACTGTGAGGGAGAAAAATATAAGGTGATCTATCATGGGGTTGGGGGCATCGGAGGAAGAGGGTCAGCGATGTCATAATCATGCTCATATGCGACCCTGAGCCAGTGTACCTGCTCCTGCGTGACTCTGAGGCTGCGAGAGAGGCGCCCTCGGTCACGGTTCATCTCGCACTGGGCATCCCAAATCTCCATAAACATACCCATCACGATATCGGGAGGAGGCTGGGATGGTCCTACTGTAGGTATGGATTGCGGTTCCAGTGCAGGAATATCCTTCATCTGTTCATCATCATCACCACTACCTCTTTTACATAAGCTGCATCGGTTGCTGCTGCGGATGCTGCTACCCTCCTAAGAGGACGAGGACGAGCCTCTAACTCCTCATCACTGATCGACAGGTTATCCATTTTCATTCGGACAATGGCATCCCAGTCAATGTCTGATGTCATGGTGTCCTCAACCGCAATCTCATCCCTCATGTCTATTCGAAGGCACTGCAGGAGTGTAGTGATAAGCCAGCCATATGGAAGGTTGCTTATCTGGTTGAACATGGTAGCCTGACGCATGGTCCTGATGATAATATAAGGAAGACAAACCCGCTCTCTAGTGCAGACACAATAAGTCAAGTACTAGGTGAGCTGAGATAATTCACTGTAGTAGCTGGTCTGAGGGACAATATTATTGTAAGATTTGTACTCCATGAACCTGATCTAAACCTTTAATTCATATCGTAACAGGTCTTCCAATCATCACCGGGCCAGACGGGATGAGCAGATGACAACCAGGTACGAAAATGGGCCTAAAAATATGATATTCTTTATACTGGTCTTATGGTACCGGATATACCGATCGATCATTATGTCTGCGTGGGCAGACTAGTTAGATGCTAAAACGGATCTTTGTGGGTCCCGCTTGCCAAATCTCAAGCCTAGGGACTTCTCTAACGTAGGAAAACTTCCTAAACCCCAACTTAGTCTATTTAAGAACCCTTAAACCTCCTTAAACCTCTTTGATTATTTCTCACAAATCCTAGAGAGGAGAAAGAGATCGAAAGAGGAGAAAGAGCTAAGAAATGTGGAAGAGGAGCCGCCATTGGACGAAGAACACCATAGTTGTGAACCAACGATAAGTGCTTGAACTTCTCTCTAAGTTAAGCATTATAGATGATTGATCATGACTTGATCAATACCAGGCGAGGCTAGGTATTGATCTAAAACCCTTATTTTACCGTTAAACCCTAATTGTTCGTTAAACCCTAGATTCGAATTCTTGGTGATGAATCATAGGAACTAGGACTTGAATGGAACATGAAACAATCCTAACTCGTTGCTCAGGCCTAGAATGCATAGGAGAAACACTAGAACCAATAATGGGTGACCGACGGAAGGCGAACACCAAGTTGGTGGTATTTCGGAGGCATATCGATCGACTATACTGGTTACACTATGTGTGACCGGTACCTCTCGGGAGCTGGTCTGTGGGGGACCAGTCGACCATACCGGTCGCACCTTTCCCCACAGTGCTGCGATCGATACCTGCGACCGATATGCATTGTGAAGGTGTTTTCAATTCCAGTTGGTTTTCGACCAACGTAAACCCTAAGAAACTAATTCTAATTCAACCCTAACATCATGTAGGACCTTGTGATAGCAAATTTGGATGCTGTGACGTGGACCAAGCTAGCAATCAAGTGTCAGGTAAGGGAATCGGACCTAAACCCTAATAACTTAATAACAGCAAAACGTTGTTAGTAATTATGATTCTGTGGAATGGTGTTTGTGCATATTTGCATGTCATCTTTACTTTCAGTTATTATATTGTTCATGCATACTCGCTATGCTAGGATGTGACTGTTAAGCATGTGATTGTTTTCGTTGGTGTGTGGAGTGGGAAGGGCCTGGGGTCTGGGATCATTCCTCACACTAGCAGCTTTTCATATCGCTTCTGTCTTAGCATGCTTGGTGCGGGTAGGGTATCAGGGGAGGAAGTAACACTGTGGTCTCTAGCCTAGCCACTAGACCCTAGCTCTATCTCTATGCCGTAGGGAGCTGTGCTGGGATAGGGCCTACTGTGATGACATATAGGATTGGTTAGTTGTGAGCCTAGTTTTCAAGCCCTCGCCAATAGGGGCTTACGTATTGGTATGTGTAGGGCATCAGGGGAGGTGTTGGCGGTGTTCGATCTGGACACTTTAGATCTATCTCTATTGCATGGTGGGTGCATGTGGGACGGTAGTGGTGTTTGATCCATTGTATGGATTCATACGCTCGTGTATAGAGGTGCGGTGGCCGTCAATCCTTTCTATAGCACATTGCAAACTTAAAACCAGACCATAATGTGAATGTTACTCATGCATGATGTGTGCTGCATTGTCTGATTGTCTTACTGAGCTAAATTGTGAGCTCACCCTTGTATATATACATGTTTTTAGATGTTGATGCAGGTTACACCGTGGAGGACTACGTGGATGCTCCAGTGTATGGAGGTGCTACTGCCTTGGAAGTGCAAGCAGGGGAGGACGAGCATGATGCTTCATGCGAGTGCCCTTTCTGCGTGTACCTCTAGGATATTTGATTTATTTATTTTATTTATTTTCAGTTGGATTTATAATTGAGATGTAAGGATAATTAATTATGTTTTGGTATTTTGAATAATTAGATAATTTTTAAAAAAATAGAAGTACTCAGTTAATTTAATTTAAGACTTCTACTGTATTTAATTATATTCTGATTATAGTTATGTGCAATGGTTTGTATGAGTGGGCACGGTCTTATTGAGATCCTGATGTGAACCGTTGGTTCAGTGACGATTCACCCACACTTTTGGTTCAGTCAGAATTGGGGTGTGACAACTTGGTATCAGAGCTATTAGGCTCTGTCCAACAGACCATATTTGCACCTAACAGAGTCAATGAACTAAGATAGGAAGAATTAAAAAATTTAATAAAAACACACCTTAAGCACCTGTTTGATGCCTGAGACTAAATACGAAAGAGCATAATATACTATACTAAAGGTGAAATTAATAAACAGTCATGCTCTAGATAGGAACCATGATGACAAGTGAGAAAAATAAAAAACTTCTACTAAATTGAGAAGGAAACTGTATCAAGAGTAGAATATAGAGTATCCAAAGAGCTAGAAGTTAATTGTACCACAGGGTATAGTCCACAAGCCGGACAGTTACGCTGTTATAATAAAAACCATACTGAGAGGAGAGAAAAATAAAGTGATCTATCATGAGGTTGGGGGCATAGGAGGAATAGGGTCAGCAATGTCATAGTCACGCTCATATGCTACCTTGAGCCAGTATACCTGATCCTGCGTGACTCTGAGGCTGCGAGAGAGGTGCCCTAGGTCACGGTTCATCTCGCACTGGGCATCCTGAATCTCCATAAACATACCCATCACGGTATCGGGAGGAGGCTGGGATGGTCCCACTGCAGGTGTGGGCTGTGGTTCCTGTGAGGACAAAGATGGAAATCTTTAGAAGTCGCCACCTAGATTTAGGTCTAGGACCTTAGAAATGTGAAATCTCACCCCAAGGTAAGACTTCGATTGACTCATGACCCCTAGATTGGATTTCTGGTCCATCAGAGATTAGGTAAGTGTCAGGTTACGGTTATGGGAAGGGGTTAGGCACCCAAACTGTCCGATCGAAATCGATCTCATATACCTTTCCTATGCTAGACTATATTTGTTAAACCAAATCAAACCAAGTGGTTTGATATCATTGAACCGAATCTGTATCCATCAGATTGCCTACGTATCACGGAATTATTCCGAAAATCAGGTTCACCATCGTAGTTCAGGTGTGATTAAAGTTTATGGATGTGATTTATGCTTGTGCATGATTAAGTTCATTGTTCAAGTTGAAATTTATGCTTGAATGGTTGAGAAATCCTATGGGTTAGGATCTGGAAAGTCCATGTGGACTGATAGATAGTCCTAGTGGATCTAAGAATAACCCTATTTGGGTTAGAATGTGGATAATATCCTAGTGGATCTATGGATAGTCCAAGTGGACTAAATTGTGGATCCGAATTTAGGTTTCTCCCAAATGGCCTACGTATCCTAGGGTTTGCCCTAGGAATCAGAATCCACGTAGTTCGGGATGGATAACCCATTCTGGGTCAGAAAGTGAGAACCTGTTCTAGGTTTGGGATTGAGAACCTATTCTAGGTTTAGGGTTTAGAACCTATTCTAGGTTTAGGGTTTAAAACCTATTCTAGGTTTAGGGTTTAGAACCTATTCTAGGTTTAGGGTTTGTCGAGGGGCAAATCGTCCTAAATTACCCTTTTCATTCTGAATTCTAATTTTGGAAGGTTTGGCAAAGAATTCTCTTTCTTTATTAAGGTTTTATTATTCCCATTATGCCCTTCCCAAGAATGTGGGTGCCTAAATGCACGTCCCCACGCCTAAATTGTCTTCTAGAAGTGTGCAGATATGGCAGTTTGACTAGGGTGTTGCATAAAATAAGTTATTACCAAAAAATAGAATATTCTATCTAAATATGGCACATAAAACATTTATGGCAAGAAATTCACATACAGTAAGATTGTTTAAAAATCTTTCAAATATGGCATGTATTGCAAATAAGGCAAGAGCCTATATGACATGATCTAGTAGGCTATTTTCTAAGCATGGCAAGACCCTAATTGCTATTTTCTTTCCATATTTAGGGTTTTCTACCCTAATTGCTATTTTCTTTCCATTTTAGGGTTTTCTACCCTAATTGCTGCATTCTTTCCATTTTTTAAGGTTTCCAACCCTAATTATTATTTTCTTTCCATTTTTAGGGTTTTCTATCCTAATTGCTATTTTCTTTCCATTTTTTTAGGGTTTTCTACCCTAATTTTTCTTTCCATTTTAGGGTTTTCTACCCTAATTATTTTCTTTCCATTTTTTAGGGTTTTCTACCCTAATTGTTATTTTCTTTCCATTTTTTAGGTTTTCTACCCTAATTATTTTCTTTCCATTTTTAGGGTTTTCTACCCTAATTGTTATTTTCTTTTCATTTTAGGGTTTTCTACCCTAATTGTTATTTTCTTTCTATTTTTAGGGTTTTCTACCCTAATTGTTACTTTCTTTCCATTTTAGGGTTTTCTATCCTAATTGTTATTTTCTTTCCATTTTTTAGGGTTTTCTACCCTAATTGTTACTTTCTTTCCATTTTAGGGTTTTCTACCCTAATTTAGGGTTTTCTACCCTAATTGTTATTTTCTTTCCATTTTTTAGGGTTTCTACCCTAATTGTTATTTTCTTTCCATTTTTTAGGTTTTCTACCCTAATTATTTTCTTTCCATTTTTTAGGGTTTTCTACCTTAATTGTTATTTTCTTTCCATTTTAGGGTTTTCTACCCTAATTATTATTTTATTTCTATTTTTTAGGATTTTCTACCCTAATTGTTACATTCTTTCCATTTTAGGGTTTTCTACCCTAATTATTATTTTATTTCCATTTTTTAGGGTTTCTACTACCCTAATTGTTACATTCTTTCCATTTTAGGGTTTTCTACCCTAATTGTTATTTTATTTCCATTTTTTAGGATTTTCTACCCTAATTGTTACATTCTTTCCATTTTAGGGTTTTCTACCCTAATTTTTTTTTTCATCTTAGGGTTTTCTACCCTAAATGTTACTTTCTTTCCATTTTAGGGTTTTCTACCATAATTATTATTTTCTTTCCAGCTTAGGGTTTTCTACCCTAACTGTTACTTTCTTTCCATTTTAGGGTTTTCTACCTTAATTATTATTTTCTTTCCATCTTAGGGTTTTCTACCCTAAATGTTACTTTCTTTCCATTTTAGGGTTTTCTACCCTAATTATGGCAATAAACATCCAACTATGGCAATGAGCATTCAAACATGGCAGTGTATCTAAAAAAAACACTCATGATGAAAAATTCAATGGTATAAATCACCATTAATGGTAATCTAACCATTCAGATGCTTTGAAATCAATCATGATGATAATCTAATGATTTAGATGCATTTAAAACATTCATAGTGAAGATCCGACGATTCAGATTCATTTAAGACACTCATAATGAAGATCCATTGGTTTGGATCAAGCATCAACATATCTAAAATCAATGGTCCAGATTTGCTAATTCAAACATCCAAGATCAATGACCCGATTTTATCATTAAAGCATCCGAGATCGATGGCCAAATTTTATCTCATAAAAATTCATAATCAGAGGCCATGATCAATCACTTAAGGAAAATCTAAATCAAAGGCTAGATCAATCACCTTAAGATTTCGAATCATATGGCTCACAATTGATCAAATTAAAATTCATTCAATATCAATGGCTCAAATTACATCCTCATCAGATTAACATCAATGACTCAAATCATATGACCATTTCATGGTATCATATGATCAAACAAAAATAATCATCCAAAAACTCAATTTCATGGGAGAGAAGATTAGGTGATAAATTTACGGATCAAGGGGGATTGCAATGGATATGGAGTAGCGAGTTGGGATAATGGCTGCAGGTGATAGGATGTTACAGTGGTACACCGAATCAGGTAAGTGAATGGTGGTATTGATAATAAAAAGAATGAAAGAGGAGAGGGTTTACCTGGTTTGCAGATCCCTGAACCATCTGCTCTTCTTTTTCTCCTCTCTTCAGCTTTCTTTAGCTTTCGGATTCCCAAAACCGAACCCCCCTAAGAAAGCCCACGTTTCCTCCTTTTTTTCTCTCTTCTTCCCTTCTTTTTCTCCCAAAAACGTGAGCCACAAAGGCCTTTCACGTTTTTTTTTTCTTTTTCCCTTTTTTTTCTCTTTTCTTCCCTTCTTTTTCTCCCAAAAACGTGAGCAGTCTTTCATGTTTTTTTTTCTTTCCCCCCTTTTTTTTCTCTCATCTTTCCTTACTTTTCTCCCAAAACTTAGCTCAAAAGCCTTTCACGTTTTTCTTCATCTTTGCCTTTTTTTCTCTTTGGAAAAGTCTCTGAAAAACCACGTTTTTCTCTTTCTTTTCCCTTTTTTTCTCTTCTTCCCTTCTTTTTCTCCCAAAAATGAGCTCCCTAAGCTTTTCACATTTTTTTTTCTCTTTCCCTTTTTTTTTGGAAAAATCCCCTCCTTCGTCTCTCTCTCTCACGTCCCTTTTATCTTCCCCTTCTTTCCCTTTTTGAATAAAAAAATCTAGAAACCCTAAATCCTCTCTCTTTTCACGTCCTCTCTCTCCCTCTTTTTTTTTCTTTTTTTTTCTTTGGAAAACTCCTAAAACCGTGACTCCTAAAAAAACCCTACATTTTCTCTTTCTTCTTTCCTTTTTTTTCTCCAAAGAAATCCTTTGGATTCTCTTAGAAAAAGTCACGTTTTTCCTCTCTCCCTCTTTCTTTTTTTTTTTTCAAAATCTTTTGGATTATCTCCAAAAATCGAAATCCCCATTCTCTTCCACGTTTTTTCTCTCCCCTCTTTCCTTTTTTTTCTCCAACAAAATCCTTTGGATTCTCTTAGAAAAAGTCATGTTTTTCCTCTCTCCCTCTTTTCTTTTTTTTTTTTCTCAAAATCTTTTGGGTTATCTCCAAAAACCGAAATCCCCATTCTCTTCCACGTTTTTTCTCTCCCCTCTTTCCTTTTTCTTCTCAAAAATCTTTTGGATTATCTCCAAAACCAAAATCCCCCTTCACTTTCACGTTTCTCTCTCCCCTCTTTCCTTTTTCTTCTCAAAATCTTTTGGATTATCATTTACATATAATATATATATTATATACATATATACACATATATTTAATAACATACATACATATACATATATATATATATATATATATATATATATATATATATATATATATATATATATATATATATATATAAATATATATATATATTGTGCACATAGATGAACTGATTCGAAATGGGTTGAGACTGACTTAGGTTGACAACTGATATGGGTTGAGCTAGGTTGGACCAAAATTTGTTTGAACTGAGTTGACTGGACTGATTGGAATTAACTGGGTTTTTTCTCCTTGTCATTTCACGGGTCATTCCCGCTGTTATCCTGCATGGAATTTTTCGATGGCCTCTATTCCAAATTTTTTTGCGTTCATTTTGTAGAACATTAAAAATGAGGAATATAGGAACTTGAATCACCTCATTTGGTAGTAAAATGGTCAACTTATGAATTTTTGAAGTGTAAGCGGACTAATTATCGATAATTTGGTTGACCGTTCTGCATGAGATCCTTCGGAGGCTTCTACCGGAAATATTTTACGTCCACTTTGTAGAGCACTGAAAATGGAACATAATGAGACTGGAATTATCTGAATTCGATGTAAAACGGGAAAGATATGAAGCTTTGAAGTTCTGACGATCATTTTGCATGCAAGCTTGTGTGGGACCCACTGGTGACTTCTACCCGGGATTTTTTATGTCCACTTTGTAGAACATCATGAATGAAGAATAATGGTCTTAGAATTATCTGAATCCGATGTAGAACGAGAAAGATATGAAGCTTTGAAGTTCTAACGATCATTTTGCATGCAAGTTTGCATGGGACCCACTGGTAACTTCCACCCGGGATTTTTTACGTCCACTTTGTAGAACATCATGAATGAAGAATAATGGTCTTGGAATCATCTGAATCTGATGTAGAACGGGAAAGATATGATGATTTGAAATTCAGACAATCCGACTTAGGATAATTTGCATAAAGGCCCCTGGGATTATTATTTATAATAATTTCAGAAACCTCCCCTATATGTATCATCCGACTAAAATGGTCGTATCTTCCTCATTTGATATCAGAATTGAGCAATTCTGGTCTCGTTTCGAAGATAATTCTATGACCTATGCCTCTATGCAGGTAATAGCCCATGACCCTGCTGTGGGGATTAGTGGAGAATCACAAATCTTTGGGTTAAAGGTCAGAAACCTGCCATATTGGTTCACTTATGCCGAGGGTGGCAAAAATGGGATGCTTACAGATGCCCCTCTTTAGCCGAGATTGTTATCAGTTGAAGGCTAAAGATAAAAGAACCACATTTTTTGGGGTATGAGTGATATTGTTTATTGGGCTGCACTTAGGGTAATTCTTCCTAAACTGCCTACGTATTCTAAGGGTGTCCTAGAAATCAAGCCCAGAACGTAGTTCGACTGGCAAGAAGGTTTGCTCTTCTTGGAAGATTGATGATTGTTTTTCTTGTATGAAGCTAGGCTGTGAATACAAGGCTCATTTGTAGGCTGAGAACCTCTTCTTGCTGAGGTGGAACTCATGATGCAAGGTACGTACAGGCTTAGACCCGGCTTGATCCATTTGTAGGCTGATAAACCTCTTCTTGTATGGAGCTAGGCTGTGAATACAAGGCTCATTTGTAGGCTGGGAACCTCTTCTTGCTGAGGTGGAACAATGCAAGGTATGTGCGAACTTGGACCCGGATTGATCCATTTGTAGGCTGATAAACCTCTTCTTGTATGGAGCTAAGCTGTGAATACAAGGGTCATTTGTAGGCTGGGAACCTCTTCTTGCTGAGGTGGAACTCAATGCAAGGTATGTGCGGGCTTGGACCCGGCTTGATCCATTTGTAGGCTGATAAACCTCTTCTTGTATGGAGCTAGGGTCGTGAATACAAGGCTGATTGCATGAGCTTGGGCTCGGATTTGATTTGGATGGAAAACTTGATGTCTTCTCTTTGATTGAACTGAGGCTCTTTTGATTGAGATTCTGAGATTGTTTTTTCTGAATAAGCTAGGGCTCTGCATTTGATTCACTTATATGCTGAGATTGAATTGATCTTTGAATGAGCTAGGGCTCTGGATTCACTTATAGGCTGAGATTGACTTGATCTTTGAATGAGCTAGGGCTCTACATTCACTTATAGGCTGAGATTGACTTGATCTTTGAATTAGCTAGGGATCTACATTTGATTTACTTATAGACTGAGATTGATTTGAAATTTGGATGAGCTAGGGCTCTGCATTTGATTCACCAATAATCTGAGATTGATTTGATCTTTGGATGAGCTAGGGCTCCACATTTGATTCACTAATAATCTAAGATTGATTTGATCTTTGGATGAGCTAGGGCTCCACATTTGATTCTGAAATGAGTAAGAACTCAGAAGGTCACTTATAGGGTGATACTGAATGGCTCATCTTGGTAGTTCCTACCAGCTTTGGACCTTTGGGATTGAAAATAGGAATATCCTTTTGGAAGCTCTATGGCTATGAACCCTTAGGATGCTTGAAAGTGACCCATACAGGAAGGCTTTGTTTACTTTGAACCTTTAGGGTGCTGGACACATTTGAAATGATGGTGAATTCCTTAGCAGTTTTCCAAGTTTTTTGCTCCTGCTTTATTGGTGAAGGCACAAAACATGACATCAATGGAAATGGTGTCATGGACTTCGCTGGCATGATACCTAGATTTAAAATTTGCCATTTATGACCTGGTACTGAAAGTTTGACTCAATTTCAGCATGGTAGGGATGACTTGGTTACTCCCTTTGAAGGGTTCCATGTAATTTGAAGGTGATGATTTTCTTCAGCCAACATTGGTGTTGTTGGATTTTGGATTGAAATAAACTCTAGCGAGGATTTTGGACAAGAATGAGGGGAGCTTGACAGTCTCTAACCAAAGTGATTTATTGATTGACCTTGGTGTTAAACTGTCGAGGGACATCTGGTCAACTAAGTTCTTTGACTGTGCACTATGGTAGACCAAATTGATAGAACAGCCAAGCGGCGATGAAATGTGACATGGGTTTGGCCCTTGATCTAGGCTCATGAAAAGCTCAGGGCTTTGCAACATTGTTGTGCCAATTTTGAAAGATGAATGAACCATGGCCCCAAAGTAAGCATGAAGAGCAAAGGATTCGAAATGTTCCTTCAGAGAATTTGGTGATCAAATCCTAACAGGTGAGCGACCACATTGGATTTTCTTCATCAACATGATTGGGAGAACTGAGAAATTGGCAAAAACCAACTTGGACGGACCTACTTCTGTTGACTAGGAAAGTAGTGACTTTAGACTAGACAATGGATCCTTATGATCAAGTTCAATTCCTCCACATACGGTATATCTATGCCCCAGTGTCTGCATGTTGTGACAGACCGCTACTATAGAAGGAAACAAGCAACCTAATAAAGTTGGAACTAGGTTGAATCTGGATTGCATCAAGAATTTGACCATGCTTCCAAGGTCAAGGGAAGATTGACAGATTGATTGCAGAAAATGATTTCTTAGATAAACCCTTCTTGAATCTTGAAAAATGAGGGAGCTGATGATGAATTTGGCTACATCCGTAACCAGGCCATGAGAATTTGCTCTCTCCCTAATATGACCAAAGGATTTGAAGATAGAATTCTGTTGAAAGGCAATGCTACGGAGCCCAACAGATGATGGTTTGTTCAACTCCTCCGAGTATGATTCACTGGAGAGCAAGAGGGGTTCCTCCCTTATGGAGGGTAGACTGGTATGACACTTGTCTATATGAACCACTGGATTTTTCTATGAAGAGCCAATGAGGGCAATGCTTTTAGGGTTGCATCAGGTCACCTATTCCCACTGAGGTATTATGGGTTGCCCATTGAGGTTTCTCGGGTTGCCTTTCCCTGCTGAGGTTTCTTTTCTTCCCTTTATTATTTTTTTCATTTTCTTTTTTTTGCAAACCCCATCTTGGGTTGAATAAAGAGTCCTGATATGGTGAGGATATTGCCAAAATTATGGTCCTATCCAATGGTTTGAAACCCTTAGGGGAAATCTGAACGCATCACTTTCATGACAAATGGGTAGCCTTGCCCCACTGTTTAAGTTGACACATATACGTATTGATAGGCAGGCAGCTATTTGAATCATCACTAAAAGTGATCTTAGGGAAATGCAGTCCCACAGCAAAATTAAAAATGGTGCCAAATTATGTTTTCCTTTCTTGGAGATGTTCAGATGGAACACGTGTCCCAACAAGCTATATCGAGATTTCGAATCAGTCACGATCATATCTGGGCCTGAAACCTTTAGGTTTGTTGACAAGTATTGATGTTGAAGGTCTAAGAGGACTGATGTGAAACTGTCCACATGGGTCTACCATTGGGAGAGTATTTGGTTATTTATGTAGAATGGGTTTATCTTACCAAGAAGATCCCATTTTATTCGCTTGAGAAATGAAGGGCATATGGGAACCTTTGGGAAGTCGTTGGATGTAATGAACGACAGATGAGAGTTCCAGCTAGATTCATGAATTTGTACATAAAATGATGACAAGATCACGAGATACAATGCCATAAAAAATGATAATCAAAAGAAGGGCTTGTGATAGAGACTCCTTGGAAGGCCGTTGAATTGATGGACGGGAGAAAGAGTCTAATGCCGATGAAAAATCTTTCTCTGATGAAGAAGAAGTGATGAGATCGTCTCTTGCAAAGGCGGGATGTTATTGGCCAAAATCAAAAGTCCGGTCCAACATGCTGTGAATCTTAAAGAACGATCGAACTTGCTATCAGGCTTTGATTGAAATTACCAATCTTCTTGAAGTGAGAGGGACAATTGGCCTACTGTCGAGCTCCAATGCCATTCAACATCTTGCTATTTTCTTTTCTTCTCTTTCTTTTCTTTTTTCTTTTTTCTTTTTCTTTTTTTTTTTTGGATGTAAAGGCCACATAATGCAGTGCTTCGCTTGATCGCGAAATTGAATCCTGACTTTCAATATTGGATTTGAATCTTCTTCTTCCAAACATTTCCAATCAGATAGAACGTCTTTGCCCCAACTAGCACTCGATCTTCTTAGAAACTTTATGAGCATTTGTGACTGCTCATATAGTATCTGATTTTATCTGAATGGTGAATCCGTATGCTATCCTCTGGAAGTTAATCATCACCTTCTATCTGATGTGACTGCCTTCCCATTATTGATGTAGATAAAACATAGGCTTGAATTTTTTTTTTTTTTTTTGGATGTGAAGGCCACATAATGCAGTGCTTCGCTTGATCGCGAAATTGAATCCTGACTTTCAATATTGGATTTGAATCTTCTTCTTCCAAATATTTCCAATCAGATAGAACGTCTTTGCCCCAACTAGCACTCTGATCTTCTGTAAACTTTATGAGCATTTGTGACTGCTCATATAGTATCTAATTTTATCTGAATGGTGAATCCGTATGCTATCCTCTGGAAGTTAATCATCACCTTCCATCTGATGTGACTGCCTTCCCATTATTGATGTAGATAAAACATAGACTTGAATTTTTTTTTTTTTTGGGTATCCCAATGACCTCATTCTTTGATTTTGAGATTGATCATTCATCATGTATCTCTTGCTTGCAGATGATGTAATTTGTAAGAACTTTGATATTTCCACCTTCTTGGTGGCACATCTGTCCTCCACTCATTTGTACTGATTGACTGACCTGTTGATATGATCTGTTATTATGTAATGCTTTCCTTGGAATCTTTTCACATATAGAACAAATGGCAGCTTCTCCAATACATGTTTCTTGAGACTATTCTTGTGTCTCCCGATTGATCATTTAAAGCTTTCCCAGACGGGTTGGACCTTTCTTTCTCAAGAGGCCGGGTGGCATAGAAGTTCAGGAGATGGCTCATCATTTCAATCATCTTCAGAGTCAGAATTGACTGCGCACGTAGAATAGGAGGATGTATGAAACTGGGAGGAATTGTATGGAAGAGACAAGGCACAGAGTTTGAAATCCCAAACGGGGTGATTTTCTTTTACTTGCACGGCAGATTGGACTAGACTTGTCAACAAGGATATTGATCTTGGACGCAGACGTGGATGACCTATCAAATACCGATAATAGAAAGTTGAAAAAACAAGTTTGTCCAAGCGGCTCCAGTTGGGCATAACGCCTTCGACGACCACCTTCAGTTGTTGCGGGAATAAGTCTTCCTTCAGATCTCTAATAGCAGGACTCATCATGCCCCTCTATCAATAGGTGCAAGATACCTACCTTTTCCATCTTTTTTTTTTCAGTTTGGGATCCATTCAAAACCGGACTATTGCTTTTTAAGCTCAAGGTTACTCTGGTTCATGCCCCAGTTTGGGGTTTGATGGATTCATCAATGGACCACTTCTAGTTGAGTTCAAAATCATTCTAGCTTATGCCCCAGCTTATGGAGCAAGGGGTAGCGCCATTGCACTACACCATTTTGAATCAAAGATTGGACTAATTTATGCCTTGGCTTGGGGGGTTCAATAGATTTCTTTGTTAGACCACTCTCAATTTGGGTCTAAGGTCAATTTGATCCATGCCCCAGTTTAGGGCATAATGACTTTCCTCATTAGACGGCATTCAATTTGGGTCCAAGGTCAATCTGGTTTATGACCAGCTTAGGGCTCATGACTTTCCTCATTGAACCATACCCAATTCAGGCCCAAGGTCAATCCAGTTCATGCCCCAGTTTGGGGGTCATTGGCTTTCCTCATCAGATCGCACTAAATTTGGGTCTATGTTCATTCTGGTTCATGCCCCAGTTTATGGGTTAAGGGTTTCATCATTGGACCATTCTGGTTCTTATCCTTGCTTGGGGCACATTGGATCTCATCTTTGGTCTACCCTACTGCTTGGGAAAATTCCATTCCTCTCTTTGAATAATAAGAAATATGAGGGCAACTCTTTGGATTCTAGCATTTTCCTGGCCAATGGGATAACACTATCATAGCTGAAGGTTCATGATTTCCTGATGACTCCAAAATCTAGAATTGATCTTTATTGACAAGCAATGGGAAATTCTCCTCGTTCGCCATTCTTGATGAGTGATCCTAACTTGTAGCACTGGGATATGATAGACATGGATCGGGCTCTAATTGATAGAGCCATAGATTGATTTTGAATCAGTCTCCGATTGATAGAGACAAGATTGACTTTGAATTGATCTTTAATTGATAGAGACAGAGTTGACTTTGAATTGGTCTCTGATTGATAGAGATCAAGATTGATTTTGAATTGATCTCTGATTGATAGAGATCAAGATTGATTTTGAATTGGTCTCTGATTGATAGAGATCAAGATTGATTTTGAATTGGTCTCTGATTGATAGAGATCAAGATTGACAATTGTGGACTGGGCTCTAATTGCTAGAGGCAAGGATTGGTTGAGTTGGGCTCCAATTGATAGAGGCCAAGGAAGACAATCATGGATTGGACTCTAATTGATAGAGATGATGGATTGATTGAGTTGAAATGACTGAAATTCTCTTTGATTCCTTCATGAAATGGATCATGGACCAAAGGTAATGATTGAACAGGCCTAGAGGCTAACTCATGCTCACATTGAGTTCATATGAATGGAACCTTTCTTAGTTCCGACATGAATCAGAACCTGAATTGGAGTTGACGGTTGGACAAGCCTAGGGGCTAATTAAATTCAAATGAATGGAACTCTTCTTAGTTCCAACATGAATCAGAACATGAACCATAGTTGATGGTTGGATAAGCCTAGTGGCTAATTGAATTCAGATGAATGGAACTTTTCCTAGTTCGACATGAATCAGAACCCTAACCAAAGTTGATGGTTGGTTAATGGAACTTCTCATAGTTCCAACATGAATCAGAACCCTAACCAAAGTTGATGGTTGGATAAGCCTAGTGGCTAATTGAATTCAGATGAATGGAATTTTTTCTAGTTCCGACATGAGCCGGAACCCTAACCAAAATTGATGGTTGGATAAGCCTAGTGGCTAATTGAATTAAGATGAATGGAACTTTTCTTAGATCCTGACATGAATCAGAACCCTAACAAAAGATGATGGTTGGATAAGCCTAGTAGCTAATTGAATTCAAATGAATGGAACTTTTTCTAGTTTCGACATGAATCAGAACCTAAACAGGAGGTGAAGGGTGAAAAAGCCTAGGGGCAGAATGCCTTCTTCATTTTAGCATGATCTGGGAGTGATGATTGAACTTGCCTAAAGGTTAAACCCTTCTTTAATTCTGAGATGACCAGAAATGGTAGTTGAATCTAGGGTTGAATATTTCTTTGATTCTAAGATGAACTAGATGTGATTGAATCTGCCTAGAGGCTGAATCTTTCCTTAATTCTGGATGAACCGAAATGATGATTGGACCTGCATAGGGGCTGAATCTTTCCTTTAGTTCTAAGATGAACCAGAAATGGTGGTTGGACCTGCCTAGGGGCTGAATATTTTTTTGATTCTGAGATGAATTGGATGTAATTGAATCTGCCTAGGGGCTGAATCTTTCTTTAATTCTGGATGAACCAAAATGATGATTGAACCTGCCTAGGGGCTGAACCTTTCTTCAGTTCTGAGTTGAACCAGAAATGGTGATTGAATCTGGGACTGAATATTTCTTTGATACTGAGATGAACTGAATGTGATTGAATCTGCCTAGGGGCTGAATCTTTCCTTAATTCTGGATGAACCGAAATGATGATTGGACCTGCCTAGGGGCTGAATCTTTCCTTCAGTTCTGAGATGAACCAGAAATGGTGGTTGGACCTGCCTAGGGGCTGAATATTTTTTTTCATTCTGAGATGAACTGGATGTAATTGAATCTGCCTAGGGGCTGAATCTTTCCTTAATTCTGGATGAACCAAAATGATGATTGAACCTGCCTAGGGGCTGAACCTTTCTTCAGTTCTGAGATGAACCAGAAATGATGATTGAATCTGGGGCTGAATATTTCTTTGATACTGAGATGAACTGAATGTGATTGAATCTGCCTAGGGGCTGAATCTTTCCTTAATTCTGAGATGAATCGAAAACTATGATTGGATTTGCCTAGGGGCTGAATCTTTTCTTAATTCAAAGGTACATTGAGAACTATGATTGGATTTGCCTAGGGGCGGAATCTTTCCTTAATTCAGGGGTGCATTGAGAACCATGATTGGATTTGCCTAGGGGCTGAATCTTTCCTTAATTCAGAGATGAATCGAGAACTATGATTGGATTTGCCTAGGGGCTGAATCTTTCCTTCTTTCTTATAAAATTTGATGTTCAATCAAGATCTAGATTCATGACTTCCATTGATTCATTTAGAAAGATAATATGGATGGATCTCGAGATGGGAGATCAAGACAATTCCCTAATTGTAGGGGTCTCTCACCCTAAAAGGGTGGATATAGTTGTAGTTTGATTTTCTTTTCCAAAGGCATTGAAATCCATTGGAGGAATATTGAGATTCTAGACATCTAAGGGAGTGGAAGAAGTCACATGCACAATCAAGGATGACTCAACCAAACAAGAGTTAAATCCCTCATAAGGGCAATTGGGTAAACATTATCCAAGTTAATTTAATTGAATTTGATTAAGCCATGTGTTTAGTCTTGGGACCTCATGATTCCAAAATGGATAATCAGTGGTACCAAGGTCTGGCCAATTGGATTACCGAATTCGATGAAATTGAAATGGATATATTAATCCGTCGTCCTTATTAGGGATGGTTAGCAAAAGCGGTTCATAGATGAAGATACTAGTAAATTTCTTCTTGACCATGGTATCTATGTCTTGATGTCTTGACAGGGATTTTCTGTTCGTTTTTTGAAATCGATGTGTTAACAATGAGAGATTCGACACATCGAGCTTACTTAATGGAGGGTGTATAGTGACCATCTACTATGATGTAGAACAGGTGTATACACACCTCATACTCCCAATGGGTGAGAGTTCAAGATGCTCATCGTGTAGATTCTAACATGTTGACCAATCGAGGACAAAAATGGGCAGAACTTCGACGTCTCGAACATGGATGTCATGGTTAAGCAGGCTTTACTCGGTCGGTTCAGGGATGAACCAAAAATAACAAATATTGGGCTACAATCTGGGTTAGGACAGAAAAGGCCACCTTGACGAGGATGGGGTAACCTATCACCAAATGCTCGATGAATAATGGACCCCCAATCCCTTTATATACTATGTTGCAAGGATCCAAGCGATGTGGAGTAGCATAACGCATTCTCAGGCGGACCCAAGAAACGCTCGTTAGAGGCTGCTCGCCGGTCGTGGTCTCACAAAGTACAGGCCAAGGCTGTGTGTTTCACATAGCGGGTTGCCCCATATGCATGGGACCCGGTTCGGCTACTCGCACGAATGTGTGACTGAACCCATTCCCCCCAAAGCAATAATATACAAGCATAAATATAGTATCCTAAAATCTAGCATCCAATACACACAAGGAAAGTTTTTATTTAGGAGTTTGACATTTATATCCCCAATGAAGTCGCCACTGTGAGGACAAAGATGGAAATCTTTAGAAGTCGCCACCTAGATTTAGGTCTAGGACCTTAGAAATGTGAAATCTCACCCCAAGGTAAGACTTCGATTGACTCATGACCCTTAGACTGGATTTCTGGTCCATCAGAGAATGGGTAAGTGTCAGGTTACGGTTATGGGAAGGGGTTAGGCACCCAAACTACCCGATCGAAATCGGTCTCATATACCTTTCCTATGCTAGACTATATTTGTTAAACCAAATCAAACCAAGTGGTTTGATATCATTGAACCGAATCTGTATCCATCAGATTGCCTACGTATCACGGAATTATTCCAAAAATCAGGTTCACCATCGTAGTTCAGGTGTGATTAAAGTTTATGGATGTGATTTATGCTTGTGCATGATTAAGTTCATTGTTCAAGTTGAAATTTATGCTTGAATGGTTAAGAAATCCTATGGGTTAGGATCTGGATAGTCCATGTGGACTGATAGATAGTCCTAGTGGATCTAAGAATAACCCTATTTGGGTTGGAATGTGGATAATATCCTAGTGGATCTATGGATAGTCCAAGTGGACTAAATTGTGGATCCGAATTTGGGTTTCTCCCAAATGGCCTACGTATCCTAGGGTTTGCCCTAGGAATCAGAATCCGCGTAGTTCGGGATGGATAACCCATTCTGGGTCAGAAAGTGAGAACCTATTCTAGGTTTGGGATTGAGAACCTATTCTAGGTTTAGGGTTTAGAACCTATTCTAGGTTTAGGGTTTAAAACCTATTCTAGGTTTAGGGTTTAGAACCTATTCTAGGTTTAGGATTTTCCGAGGGGCAAATCGTCCTAAATTACCCTTTTCATTTTGAATTCTAATTTTGGAAGGTTTGGCAAAGAATTCTCTTTCTTTATTAAGGTTTTATTATTCCCATTATGCCATTCCCAAGAATGTGGGTGCCTAAATGCACGTCCCCACGCCTAAATTGTCTTCTAGAAGTGTGCAGATATGGCAGTTTGACTAGGGTGTTGCATAAAATAAGTTATTGTCAAAAAATAGAATATTCTATCTAAATATGGCACATAAAACATTTATGGCAAAAAATTCACATACAGTAAGATTGTTTAAAAATCTTTCAAATTTGGCATGTATTGCAAATAAGGCAAGAGCCTATATGGCATGATCTAATAGGCTATCTTCTAAGCATGGCAAAACCCTAATTGCTATTTTCTTTCCATATTTAGGGTTTTCTACCCTAATTGCTATTTTCTTTCCATTTTAGGGTTTTCTACCCTAATTGCTGCATTCTTTCCATTTTTTAAGGTTTCCAACCCTAATTATTATTTTCTTTCTATTTTAGGGTTTTCTACCCTAATTGCTATTTTCTTTCCATTTTTTTAGGGTTTTCTACCCTAATTTTTCTTTCCATTTTAGGGTTTTCTACCCTAATTATTTTCTTTCCATTTTTTAGGGTTTTCTACCTTAATTGTTATTTTCTTTCCATTTTTTAGGTTTTCTACCCTAATTATTTTCTTTCCATTTTTTAGGGTTTTCTACCCTAATTGTTATTTTCTTTTCATTTTAGGGTTTTCTACCCTAATTGTTATTTTCTTTATATTTTTTAGGGTTTTCTACCCTAATTGTTATTTTCTTTATATTTTTTAGGGTTTTCTACCCTAATTGTTATTTTCTTTCCATTTTAGGGTTTTCTACCCTAATTGTTATTTTCTTTCCATTTTTTAGGGTTTTCTACCCTAATTGTTACTTTCTTTCCATTTTAGGGTTTTCTACCCTAATTGTTATTTTCTTTCCATTTTTAGGGTTTTCTACCCTAATTGTTATTTTCTTTCCATTTTTTAGGTTTTCTACCCTAATTATTTTCTTTCCATTTTTTAGGGTTTTCTACCCTAATTGTTATTTTCTTTCCATTTTAGGGTTTTCTACCCTAATTATTATTTTATTTCCATTTTTTAGGGTTTTCTACCCTAATTGTTACATTCTTTCCATTTTAGGGGTTTCTACCCTAATTATTATTTTATTTTCATTTTTAGGGTTTTCTACCCTAATTGTTTCATTCTTTCTATTTTAGGGTTTTCTACCCTAATTGTTATTTTATTTCCATTTTTAGGGTTTTCTACCCTAATTGTTACATTCTTTCCATTTTAGGGTTTTCTACCCTAATTATTATTTTCTTTTCATCTTAGGGTTTTCTACCCTAATTGTTACTTTCTTTCCATTTTAGGGTTTTCTATCCTAGTTATTATTTTCTTTCCAGCTTAGGGTTTTCTACCCTAACTGTTACTTTCTTTCCATTTTAGGGTTTTCTACCTTAATTATTATTTTCTTTCCATCTTAGGGTTTTCTATCCTAAATGTTACTTTCTTTCCATTTTAGGGTTTTCTACCCTAATTATGGCAATAAGCATCCAACTATGGCAATGAGCATTCAAACATGGCAGTGTATGTAAAAAAAAACACTCGTGATGAAAAATTTAATGGTATAAATCACCATTAATGGTAATCTAACCATTCAGATGCTTTGAAATCAATCATGATGATAATCTAATGATTTAGATGCATTTAAAACATTCATAGTGAAGATCCAACGATTTAGATTCATTTAAGACACTCATAATGAAGATCCATTGGTTTGGATCAAGCATCAACATATCTAAAATCAATGGTCCAGATTTGCTAATTCAAACATCCAAGATCAATGACCCGATTTTATCATTAAAGCATCCGAGATCGATGGCCAAATTTTATCTCATAAAAATTCATAATCAGAGGCCATGATCAATCACTTAAGGAAAATCTAAATCAAAGGCTAGATCAATCACCTTAAGATTTCGAATCATATGGCTCACAATTGATCAAATTAAAATTCATTCAATATCAATGGCTCGAATTACATCCTCATCAGATTAACATCAATGACTCAAATCATATGATCATTTCATGGCATCATATGATCAAACAAAAATAATCATCAAAAAACTCAATTTCATGGGAGAGAATATTAGGTGATAAATTTACGGATCAAGGGGGATTGCAATGGATATGGAGTAGCGAGTTGGGATAATGGCTGCAGGTGATAGGATGTTACAGTGGTACACCGAATCAGGTAAGTGAATGGTGGTATTGATAATAAAAAGAATGAAAGAGGAGAGGGTTTACCTAGTTTGCAGATCCCTGAACCTTCTGCTCTTCTTTAAAGAATGAAAGAGGAGAGGGTTTACCTGGTTTGCAGATCCCTGAACCTTCTGCTCTTCTTTTTCTCCTCTCTTCAGCTTTCTTTAGCTTTCGGATTCCCAAAACCGAACCCCCTAAGAAAGCCCACGTTTCCTCCTTTTTTTCTCTCTTCTTCCCTTCTTTTTCTCCCAAAAACGTGAGCCACAAAGGCCTTTCACGTTTTTCTTCATCTTTTCCCTTTTTTTTCTCTTTTATTCCCTTCTTTTTCTCCCAAAAATGTGAGCAGTCTTTCACATTTTTTTTTCTTTCCCCCCTTATTTTTCTCTCCTCTTCCCTTACTTTTCTCCCAAACTTAGCTCAAAAGCCTTTCACGTTTTTCTTCATCTTTGCCTTTTTTTTCTCTTTGGAAAAGTCTCTTTAGAAAAACCATGTTTTTCTCTTTCTTTTCCCTTTTTTTTCTCTCTTCTTCCCTTCTTTTTCTCCCAAAGATGAGCTCCCTAAGCTTTTCACGTTTTTTTCTCTTTCCCTTTTTTTGGAAAAATCCCCTCCTTCTTCTCTCTCTCATGTCCCTTTTATCTTCCCCTCTTTCCCTTTTTGAAAAAAAAAATCTAGAAACCCTAAATCCTCTCTCTCCCTTTTTTTTTTCTTTTTTTTTCTTTGGAAAACTCCTAAAACCGTGACTCCTAAAAAAACCCTACATTTTCTCTTTCTTCTTTCCTTTTTTTTCTCCAAAGAAATCCTTTGGATTCTCTTAGGAAAAGTCACGTTTTTCCTCTCTCCCTCTTTCCTTTTTTTTTTCAAAATCTTTTGGATTATCTCCAAAAATCGAAATCCCCATTCTCTTCCACGTTTTTTCTCTCCCCTCTTTCCTTTTTTTTCTCCAACAAAATCCTTTGGATTCTCTTAGAAAAAGTCATGTTTTTCCTATCTCCCTCTTTCCTTTTTTTTTTCTCAAAATCTTTTGGGTTATCTCCAAAAACTGAAATCCCCATTCTCTTCCACGTTTTTTCTCTCCCCTCTTTCCTTTTTCTTCTCAAAAATATTTTGGATTATCTCCAAAACCAAAATCCCCCTTCACTTTCACGTTTCTCTCTCCCCTCTTTCCTTTTTCTTCTCAAAATCTTTTGGATTATCATTTACATATAATAATATATATTATATACATATATACACATATATTTATTAACATACATACATACATACATATATATATATATATATATATATATATATATATATATATATATATATATATATATATATATATATATATATATATATATATATAATATAAATATTGTGCACATAGATGAACTGATTCGAAATGGGTTGCGACTGATTTAGGTTGACAACTGATATGGGTTGAGCTAGGTTGGACAAAAATTGGTTTGAACTGAGTTGACTGGACTGATTGGAATTAACTGGGTTTTTTCTCCTTGTCATTTCACGGGTCATTCCCGCTGTTATCTTGCATGGAATTTTTTGATGGCCTCTATTCCAAATTTTTTTGCATTCATTTTGTAGAACATTAAAAATGAGGAATATAGGAACTTGAATCACCTCATTTGGAAGTAAAATGGTCAACTTATGAATTTTTGAAGTTTAAGCGGACCAATTATCGATAATTTGGTTGACAATTCTGCATGAGATCCTTCGAAGGCTTCTACCGGAAATATTTTACATCCACTTTGTAGAGCACTAAAAATGGAACATAATGAGACTGGAATTATCTGAATCCGATGTAGAACGGGAAAGATATGAAGCTTTGAAGTTCTGACGATCATTTTGCATGCAAGCTTGTGTGGGACCTAGTGGTGATTTCTATCCGGGATTTTTTACGTCCACTTTGTAGAACATCATGAATGAAGAATAATGGTCTTAGAATTATCTGAGAATTATCTGAATCCGATGTAGAACGGGAAAGATATGAAGCTTTGAAGTTCTAACGATCATTTTGCATGCAAGTTTGCATGGGACCCACTGGTGACTTCCACCCAGGATTTTTTACGTCCACTTTGTAGAACATCATGAATGAAGAATAATGGTCTTGGAATCATCTGAATCCGATGTAGAACGGGAAAGATATGATGATTTGAAATTCAGACAATCCGACTTAGGATAATTTGCATAAAGGCCCCTGGGATTATTATTTATAATAATTTCAGAAACCTCCCCTATATGTATCATCCGACTAAAATGGTCGTATCTTCCTCATTTGATATCATAATTGAGTAATTCTGGTCTCGTTTCGAAGATAATTCTATGACCTATGCATCTATGTAGGTAATAGCCCATGACCCTGCTGTGGGGGTCAGTGGAGAATCACAAATATTTGGGTTAAAGGTCAGAAACCTGCCATATTGGTTCACTTATGCCGAAGGTGGCAAAAATGGGGTGCTTACAGTTCTGGTGTAGGAACGTCCTCCATCTGATCATCATCTTCCCCTGCCTCTTCTGCTTGAGCCGCATTGGTTGTTGCTGCTGCCGCTACCCTCCTTAGCGGACGAGGACGAGCCTCTAGCCCTCATTACTGATCGACAGCTTATCCATCTTCATCCGGACAATGGCATCCCAGTCAATGTCTGATGTCATGGTGTCCCTCAACTGCAATTTCATCCCTCATGTCCCGCTCCCTAGTGCAGACACAATAAGTCAGGTACTGGGTGAGCTGAGATAACTCACTGTAGTGGCCGCTCTGAGGAACAAGGTCATGCTGGATAATGCGGCAATATACTCAAGGAACAGGTCTCAAACTAGCAGCTTTCATGGGCGCCCCTGGGTTAAGGATCTGCTCTGAAACTTTCTGGCACAGATCATCAGTAAAGAAGCCCTTTATTTTGGGAGCGCAGTAAACCAAATCACCATCATTAGGAATCCCCAAGAGATCAACGAGCTGGTGATTATCGAAGGATATGGGGACACCTTTGACAAAGCTGGTTAGGCGGAGGTCCCTACCATGGCTGAAGTCATTAACATCCCCTTCGACTTCCAGGTTAGCATAGAAGTGCTTGACCAAGTTGGGTTGGGTAGTCACTATGTAAGTGACAACGGGTAACCACCCAAGTGCACCAAAGGCTGCATCAACGTCGAATCGTTGTAGCTGCTCCAGGTTTACACAGGGACCAAATTTTATGTTCTTTTCTTCGAACCATGGAAACGGGCTTTCGTCGCCACCGAACGAAACCATCGTTTATCAAACTGCAGAACCGGCGGGTGAGGATGGTTCATGCCTTGAGCGTACGCATGCTTACTAGCACCTCGACGCTGAGACATTGTGAACTACATAAACAAAACAAAACAATGAGATCTTGATAAAACTTTTGAAATTTCGGCAGCATAACGACAGTATTTAAAGCAAAAGCCTCGAACTCACCCAAAATCTGGGGAGGAGGACTTATGTAACAATTTAACAACATATGGAAACCAAATAATCATCAAACAAGCAAGAAATTCAACAATTACAAGAAAAATCGATTTTTGACCAAAACCTAGGTCAAAAATCCAAAAATTTTGATTTTGAGAAAATCATATGGTGGAACCTCAAATAGGTTGAGGGTTTTTGTTCGTAGAGGTCCAAAAACTATTTCTAAGCCAAAGGAAAAGAGTTCCTATGGTTAGAATCCTCTAAACCAAGAAAAATTTAGTATTTGGGCAAGAAACCATGAAGAAACAATGTAAAATGGAGAGAGGAAGGAAGAACCTTACTTGGAGATGATGTTCAAGGTCTTGATCGGAAGAGAATCGCTCCTAAAGTCACCGATCGGACTGTAGCAACTCACCAAGTGAGAGAGGAATTGCCACCGGAGAGAATGGAAAGAAGAAAAGTGAGAAAAGACTCACTTTTCATGATTTTAAAAGTCTTTCAGGGCATACCAGTCGACGATTTTGCCTATACCGGTCGACCGGTACCCCTTGGTACCTGCGACCGGTACCTCTCGGCCACAACAAGGTGCTAACCGGTCGAACATACCAGTCGCACCATACCATACAGAGGTGCGACCAGTACATCGACCGGTACCCCTCGAGAAGTCCGAGAGGTTTGTCCGCATGACTATACCGGTCGCACTACAACACACAGTGCCGCGACCGGTATGTTGCGACCGGACAAGTATTCTAAGCCAGAAAAATTTTGAGAAAATTTTTAAAAATTTGAGTTAAAGTTTCCATGACAATTTCCGCCTCGCACTGTTAATGACTAACACTATCATGACAAATGTGACTATTTCAATGTACCTTATGTGTTATGTCTTCTTTTCAGATCCAAACAGGAAAGTGTAATCCAAGATGGCAGGCGAAAATGGTCGCAGAGGTTCACAGAAGCGTCTCCACTCAAGGGTGTGTCAAGCCGAGGACAATGTGGAAGCATGAATCGTTGGTGGGCAAAACCTAAACCTGGATGGCGGAACCCCAATGAGGAATGAAGGGGACAGGACACCAATGAGAAATGGTGGAGAAGGGCAGAGTCACAGAGCACCAACAAATCTGCGAGGTCCTACTAACACTAACTCTGAGACTATAGTGATGAATCTGGTCTATCAAATGGAAGCTCAGTAGAAGGTGTTCTTAAATGAGATACTGAAAATGTTCAGGCCACCAGGATATATCCCTACATAAAGCATGCTTGAGTCTGGGGAAAATAACACAGCACTGCCAGTGGATGGTAGCACTGGGCTGATGGGTAAAGAATAGAACCCACAATCACCACACCAATTTTCAACATCATCTGCCTATCAAGGGATCTATCCGTAACCACCACCATGGTATGGAACAAATGCATAGGGGCAGAATGACCTAAGTCGAGCGGTGGAAAGGTTTTTGAAATTGAAACCCTCTACCTTCACAGGAAAACCAGGAAAACCACTATGGCCTGCACAGTGGGTTGCTGAAATGGAGAAGAACTTTCATCTGATGACTTGCACGGAGGATGAGAAGGTGCTATTTGCTACGCACATGCTCAAGGATGATGCTAATGCTTGGTGGAATTCTACCCAGACATACTTGGAGACGAAGCACACCCAGATCACCTGGGAAATATTCAAGGGAGCCTTCTTCGATAAGTACTTTCCTAAGATTTTTCGAATTCAGATGGAGAAGGAATTCCTTAATCTGCAACAATCCAGTTGACTATTGATGCGTACCAGTAGAGGTACGAAGAGCTGTTTTTCTTTGCTCTAGCAAGCATGCAAGAGGAGGAAACCAAAACCCGTAGGTTTACTATGGGATTGCGAGGAAGTATTTGGGAGCACGTCTTGGGTATGGAGAAGAAGGTATATAACGAGGCTGTGCAGATTGCTAGGGTGATTGAATCAAGCCAAAGAGATAGCTTCTTTCCTCAAAACAGGGGACTGAAGAGGCCTGCTACTGAGACTTCCGATGGAGGGAACACTAGACCCTTCAGCCCATACAGGGCTCAGTCTGCTGTGGTGCCAGTAAGGAATACTACTGCACCACCACCATCACAGGTAGCTGGTCAAAACCCAAACGTTAAATGTTTCAACTGCCAGTAATTGGGCTATTATGTAAAGACCTGTACTATACCTAGAAAGCAACTGCTACAGTAAGGGAAGATATTTGCAGTCACCACTGAAGAGGCAGCTGCATCACCTGATGTGGTTATTGGTATGATTCCATCCCTTACTATTTTGCTTACTGTTTTGTTATGTATGAGCATGTAGAACTAAGGGAGAAGTAAATTCCAAGAACTGTAGATATAGCTGGTGTACCCGCCAGAGTACTTTTTGACTTTGGGGCTATACAATCCTTTATTTCTATGTCTTTTGCGAAGCGATTGGAGTTACCTGTCAAGCTCTTAACTCCAAGCTTGATAGTTCGCTCTCCTTTGGGAGTAGAAATGGCGTTGAATGAATGCTATGGGCCATGTTTAGTTAGTATTGAGGGGCAAAACCTAGAAGCAAATTTGGTTCAACTCGAGATGACAGACTTTGATGTCATCTTGGGAACGGATTGGCTAGGCCATCATTCAGCGAGCTTATTAAGTGGGGAAAGAAAACTTATATTTAAGGATGATAAGGGAAAGGAGTTTAGCTTCACTGGAACCAAATTACCTAGGAAGCGAAAGCTGATCCTCTCTGCCCTAAAAGCTAAGAGATTCTTAGAGAAGGGAGGAGTGGTATACTTAGTGTCTGTGGTTGACATCGATGCAGAGGTGCCAAATATGGAAGATCTAGATGTGGTACGAGAGTTTTCAGATGTATTTCCAGAGGATCTACCAGGTCTACCTCTAGACAGGGCTATAGAGTTTGTGATAGACCTCATGCCAGGGTCGACGCTGGTGTCTAAGGTACCGTACAGGATGGCCCCTATAGATTTAAAAGAGTTGAAGACCCAGTTACAAGAACTACTAGATAAGGGTTTCATATGACGAAGCATATCACTGTGGGGGGAACCTGTATTGTTTGAAAAGAAGAAGGATGGTAGAGCGTATGACTATGTATTGACTACCGAAAATTAAACAAGTTAACCATCAAGAACCGATACCTTTTGCCTAGGATCAATGATCTGTTCGATCAGTTGCAGGGTGCAAATGTTTTCTTAAAGATTGATCTAAGATCAGGGTATCACCAATTGAAGATCAAGGCAGGAGATATTCCAAAGACTGCTTTCAGAACAAGGTATGGGCATTATGAGTTCTCTGTAATGTCATTCGGGTTGACTAATGCTCCAGCGTCGTTCATGGAACTGATGAACCGAGTGTTTCATGACATGTTGGATACTTCGGTCATTGTATTCATTGACGACATCTTGGTTTACTCAAAGGACAGGGAGACTCATGCAACACACTTGAGAGCAGCCCTATAACGGCTGAGAAGGGAGAAACTTTACGCCAAGTTCAAGAAGTGTGAATTTTGGCTGAAGGAAGTGGCCTTCTTGGGTCACATAGTATCTGCAGATGGTATCAAGGTAGATTCAAGCAAGATCACAGCTTTAGTAGGATGGGATGTACCAAAATCAGCTGCAGAGATTCGTAGTTTCCTTGGATTGGCTGGTTACTATAGTAGATTTGTGGAAGACTACTCAAGAATCGTCGTTCCACTCACCAGACTAACCAAGAAAGGAGAAAAGTTCATATGGATAGATGAGTGTGAGAAGTGCTTTCAGACTTTGAAGTCAAGACTAGTCTCTGCACCTATCTTGATCATCCCAGCACCAGGCTTGCCGTTCACCCTATATACGGATGCCTCAGTGTTGGGTCTTGGATGTGCGTTGATGCAAGGAGAACAGGTGATTGCCTACACATCAAGACAGATGAAAGAGCATGAGAAGAACTATCCTATGCATGATCTGGAGTTTGCAGCGATCATTTATGCAATCAAGACTTAGAGACACTACCATTATGGTGAAAAGTTTCAGATCAAGTCAGATCACAAGAGTTTGACTTACCTTTTTACTCAGAAGGACCTGAATATGAGATAGAGGAGATGGCTGGAGCTATTAAAAGATTGTAATTGTGACATCCAGTACCATCCGGTTAAGGCATACGTCGTGACTGAAGCCTTAAGTAAAAAGTGGGCATTGATACTTGAGGCAGGACCTAGTAGAAATGCTGCACTGTGTGCTGCAGCCTCAGGCTCAATAGAGAATGATCAAGAACTTATATTGGAGACTGGAGGAGATCCAGTGGAACAGGGCTTAATTCATAAGTGCACATTGATATTTACGGCTTTGAAGATCTCATCGGATCTCATAGATGAGGTCAAAGTAACAATCCTACAGGATCCACACCTCAAGACTGTGCAAGAAGATCTAGAGAAGGGTAAAAGCAACCCTGATTTTACCTTGGATTCAGACAAGGTACTCAGATATCATGGACGATTATGTGTACCTGAGATTGAAAACTCAAATATCAGAGATAGAATTATGACAGAAGCTCATTACACCCCATATTCGATACATCCAGGAAGCACCAAGATGTACCATGATTTAAGAAGATTATATTGGTAGAGGGGTATAAAGGTGGATGTAGCTCAATTTGTATTCCAATGCTTAAATTTCCAACAAGTGAAAGCAGAAAGACATAGACCCGTAGGTTTTCTACAACCACTACAGGAGCCAGCATGGAAGTGGGATTGTATCACAATAGATTTCGTCACTGGCCTACCTTTGACACCAAGTTCAGTGGATGCAGTATGTGTTATAGTCGATCGACTTACCAAGACAGCTCGCTTCATCACTGTCAGACCTTAGTATACCATGGACAAGCTAGCCAAGCTATATGTGGATAATATCAGACTTCATGGCATCCCAGAGATTATAGTATCTGACAGAGATCCCCATTTTACATCAAAGTTCTAGGAAGGGTTACCGAAAGCCATGGGAACCAAGTTGAAGTTTAGTACAATTTTTTTTTCCTCAGACAGACGGGCAGTCAGAAAGAACTATTCAAATCTTAGAAGATATGCTCTGAGCGTGTGCCCTAGATTTCAAAGGAGCTTGGGACGAGAAGCTATCGCTTATCGAGTTTGCTTATAACAATAGTTACTAGGCTATGATCCAAATGGCTCAATATGAGGCACTCAATGGGAAGAAATGTCGTAAACCTTTGTTATAGAACGAGGTGGGAGAGAGAAGGATTATAGGATCGAAGTTCGTAGAAGAAACTTATCGAGTGATTGATCAAATCAAGGAAAGAGTAAAGATAGCTCAAGTTCGACAAAAGCACTATGCACATAACCAACGTTGAGATATGGAGTTTGTAGTGGGTGATAAGGTGTTCTTGAAGATATCACCTGTGTGAGGTTTGAAATGGTTTGGAAAGAAAGGAAAGCTATACCCCAGGTATGTGGGACTATATGAGATTTTGATCAGTCGTGGTAATGTGGCATATCAACTGACTCTACCACCATCCATGCCAAGCGTTCATGATGTGTTTCATGTTTCTTTATTGAAGAAGTATGTCAGGGATCCATCACACATCTTGACAGCAGACCCACCAGACTTGACAGAGGACTTGATGTTTGAAGTGGTACCTGTGATGCTCACAAGCCGAAAGGTACAACATCTCTGAAGCAAGGATATCCATTATGTCAAAGTGCATTGGGAAAGCCAAGATGTAGAAGAAATCACTTGGGAGGAGGAGAATGCGATGCGAAAGGAATATCCTAATCTTTTCGACGAACAAGGTACGTGTAAATTTTGAGGCCGAAATTTTTTTTAAGGGTGGGGGAGTTGTGAGACCTACATGCAAATTTTGGAGACAAAATTTCTTTTAAAGGTGGAGGGAGTTGTAAGACCCGCACTCCATGAACCCGATCTAAACCTTTAATTCATGTCGTAATAGGTCTTCCAATCATCACCGGGCTAGACAAGACGAGCGGATGACAACCAGGTATGAAAATGGACCTAAATATATGATATTCTTCATATCGGTCTTATGGTACCGGTCTATATATCGATTGACCGGTATGTCTAAACGGAAAGACTAGTTAGATCCGAAAATGGATCTCTATGGGTCCTGCTTGCCAAATCTCGAGCCTAGGGACTTTCCTAACGTAGGAAAACTTCCTAAACCCCAGCCTAGTCTATTTAAGGACCCTTAAACCTCCTTCAACCTCTTTGATTGTTTCTCACAAACCCTAGAGAGGAGAAAGAGATTAGAAGAGGAGAAAGTACTAAGAAAGGTGGAAGAGGAACCGCCGTTGGACGAAGAACACCATAGTTGTGAGCCAACGGAAAGTACTTGAACTTCTCTCTAAGTTAAGAATTATAGATGATTGATCATGACTTGATCAATACCAGGCGAGGCTAGGTATTGATCTAAAACCCTTATTTTGCCATTAAACCCTAATTTTCATTAAACCTTAGATTCAATTTCTAGGGGATGAATCATAGGAACTAGGACTTAAATGGAACATGAAACAACCCTAACTTGTTGCTTAGGCATAGAATGCATAGGAGAAACACTAAAACCAATAATGGGTGACCGACGGAAGGCAAACACCAAGTTGGTGATCTTCCGAAGGCATACCGGTCGACTATACTGGTTGCACTATGTGCGATCGGTACTGTGACCGGTACCTCTCAGGAGCTGGTCTGTGGGGGACTGATCGACCATACCAGTTGCACCTTTCCCCACAGTGCTGTGATCGATACCTGCGATCGGTATGCACTGTGAGGGTGTTTTCAATCCCAGTTGGTTTTCGACCAACGTAAACCCTAAGAAACTAATTTTAATTCAACCCTAACATCGTGTAGGACCTTGTGATATCAAGTTTAGACGTTGTGACGTAGAGCGAGCTAGCAATCAAGCGTGAGATAAAGGATATCAGACCTAAACCCTAATAACTTAATAGTAAAATATTGTTAATAATTATGATTCTGTGGAATGGTGTTTGTACATACTCGCATGTCATCTTTACTTTCAGTTATTATATTGTTCATGCATACTCGCTATGCTAGGATGTGACTGTTAGGCATGTGATTGTTTTTGTTGGTGTGTGGAGTGGGAAGGGCCTGGGGTCTGGGATCATTCCTCATACTAGCACCTTTTCGTATCACTTCTGTCTTAGCATGCTTGGTGCGGGTAGGGTATCAGGGGGAAGAAGTGGCACTGTGGTCTCCGATCTGGCCTCTAGACTCTAGCTCTATCTCTATGCCGTAGGGAGCTGTGCTGGGATAGGGCCTACTGTGATGACATATAGGATTGGTTAGTTGCGAGCCCAGTTTGTAAGCCCTTACTAATAGGGGCTTACGTATTGGTATGGGTAGGGCATCAGGGGAAGTGTTGACGGTGTTTGATCCGGATACTTTATCTCTATCTCTATTCCATGGTGGGTGCATGTGGGACGACAGTGGCATTTGATCCATTGGGCGGATTCACATACTCCTGTATAGAGGTGCGGTGGCCACCAATCTTTTTTTATAGCACATTACAAACTTAAAACCAGAGCATAATGTGAATGTTACTCATGCATGATGTGTGTTGCATTGTCTGATTTTCTTACTGAGCTATGTTGTGAGTTTACCCTTGTGTACACACTATTTTTAGATGTTGATGCAGGATACACTATGGAGGACTACATGGATGCTCCAGTATATGGTGGTGTTGCTGCCTTGGAAGTGCAAGTAGGGGAGGACGAGAATGACGCTTCATGCGAGTGCCCTTTCTACGTGTACCTCTAGGATATTTGATTTGTTTATTTTATTTATTTTCAGTTGGATTTATAATTGGGATGTAAGGATAATTAATTATGTTTTGATATTTTGAATAATTGGATAATTTATTTATAAATAGAAGTACTCAGTTAATTTAATTTAAGACTTTCGCTGTATTTAATTATATTCTGATTATGGTTATGTGCAATATTTGTATGTGTGGCCACGGTCTTATTGAGATCCTGGTGTGAACCGTTGGTTCATTGACGGTTCACTCACACTTCTTGTTCAGTTGGAATTGGGGTGTAACAATTATGCTGGATACCGATTGGTAGTAACACTATACCCCCAGCACATGTTAGCCATAACACAGTACCTACCATACCATAGGTCCCCGTAATGTACACCCCAGTGTAGAAGCTTGGTGCACAACAAGCAGTGTATCAAGGTGGTTACCATTATCAGCCACCAATGTATGGGATAGCTGCATCATGGAAGAATGATCCGACAAGGGTTGGAATATTTTCTGAAGATAAAGCGTCAAACGTTTCAGCAAAGGATCAAATCTATTGTAGCCATATAACTAGATATGTTTATATAGGATGTGGTGCATTATTGACTTACTCTTATGATTATAGAGGATGCACATACCTGAGTCTAATTCTCATACCTTGATAGAATACCTTATTGATTCAACCTGTCAATTGGAGTTATAGATGTTATTTCCTTAGAATTAGTCCTGATTATACCAATCTAAGCTACTCCCATGATTGACACCATGAATAGAGATATGAACCGAATGAACATTTAAAGGTTTAATCATTCCGAATATATATCTTTTTGATTTTATACCTGATTTATTGACGTACCAAAACTTCTCTAGATTTACTCCTATAGTGCCTTGACCAATGACACTATATACTTGATAGAACCTGTAACCATGAGGTTAAGAACTGTAAAACCTCTATTTCCATATATTTGGACCATCGTGCAATTTAACGACCTTTGGATGATGGTTGGATTACCATAGATTTACCTGATCCTTTAAACCTAAGTTCATTAGATATAACAAGTGTTCGTCATTATACTGAATTCGAAAGAAGGAAATGAATCACTGTTGGATAAGCATTATGATTCTTACATTTCTTGACATCTATTGATAAGATGTTTAGTTAATAAGGGAACTATTGGAAGGAAGATGATTAAATTTAGATTAGATTCTATAGCCAAGGAACCTCAGATGAAGTAATGGAGGATCAGTTTTGAGATTGCTGAATGGATGGATATGAGTCATGTCTATAAAAGAGTGTATGAGCAAAAAATGAGAACTATCAAGAGTAGCCAGTAAAGAAATAGATAGCACTCAAGTAGAGTAAGTCGGCTATATTGGTATAAATTTTGACAAGGCAGAAGATTTCACCAAGCACTTGCCCGCTGCTCCTGCGGCCCGCCAAGTGGGCGGAGCGCTCGTTATCCTTACTGTTTGTTCTCTCTACTGGGGCCCCCCTCCCATTGCTGACGCCATAAGCTATGGCAGCTCCAGCTCGCAACCACAAGGGCCCGCCCTGCGAGGCCAGAGTGGGCTCAACGGTCAGCCCCCATTCGAATGGAGTTAGGGGGTCTTTCGCTTTTGCCAGATCTAGAGAGATTATCTGCCTAAGAGTGGATACAAGGATGAAGTAAAAAATTATGGCATTGATAGTATTCGGATTAATACAAGTAATACTGAGTTATGCCCAATGTCGAGTGAGATGATTAAGTAAAGACCAAAAGCGTTTGGCTGAATTATTGAATTTATAAGCATATACCCTAATGCTTATAGTTAGACTTGGGATATGTAATGAGTAAATAGTCAGAAGATGCTTTTTGAGATATACGAAAGAGAGATCAGGGTAGAACATCAGTGATAAAAGAGATGTAAGCTACTGAGTGCAATATGAAATTTTTGATGATAGTCTTTGAAAAATCATAAGAGATGAAGGAACTAGACAAGCTCTTAAGACATTTATACCAGATTTCGCTAGTTCAAGCTCTTTTGGACTAGATGTTGTAGTGGGTAAGTGTTAATAACATTGTCTGAATCATATGGATGGACAAAATTTGGATGCAACCTCAATCGACTTGAGATGGCAGATGTCATCTTGGGAATAGATTGGTTGTCTCAACACTCTATAAGTGATTATATGCATAAAAGAGGTTATCATTTAAGAACAAAGATGGCACATAATTTGGTTTTATTGGAAGCATATTGCTTAGGAAGCAAAAGCTCATCTTCTCTGCACGAAAGGCAAAGAGATGCTTTGAAAAGAAAGGAGTTGGATATATGATATCTGTGGTAAATGCTACTAAAGAAGCACCACAGATGGAAGATACTGATGTGATGCATAAATTCCCTGATGTATTTCCAAGAGGCTTATTAGGGTTACCACCTGATCATGTAACCGAGTTCGTTATCAACTTATTACCTGGGATGGCACCTGTGTCAAAGGCACCCTATAGAGTAGCTCCTATGGAGTTGAAGGAATTGAGACTCAACTATGGGAGTTAGTATACAAAGGTTTTAATCGACTAAGTATTGCATCACGGGGAGCGCCAATGCAATTCGTGAAGAAGATGGATGGTAGTGTTAGATTATGTATAGACTATCAGGAACTAAACAAGCTCACGATCAAGAATCGATATCTACAACCTCAGATCAATGACTTGTTTAATCAGCTACATGGAGTAAAGGTATTCTCTAAGATTGACCTTGGATGGTGTATCATCAAATGAAGAATTTGGACAGAGATATTTTGAAAATTGCTTTCAGGATGAGGTATGGACATTATGAGTTCCTTGTATGTCATTCGGATTGACCAACGCCCCAGCGTCGTTCATGGAACTGATAAACCGAGTGTTTCATGACATGTTGGACACTCGTTCATTGTATTCATTGACGAAATCTTGGTTTACTCAAAGGATAGGGAGACTCATGCAACACACTTGAGAGCAGCCCTACAATGGCTGAGAAGGGAGAAGCTTTATGCCAAGTTCAAGAAATGTGAATTTTGACTGAAGGAAGTGGCCTTCTTGGGTCACGTAGTATCTGCAGATGGTATCAAGGTAGATCCAAGCAAGATCACAGCTTTAGTAGGATGGGATGCACCAAAATCAGTTGTAGAGATTCATAGTTTTCTTGGATTGGCTGGTTACTATAGAAGATTCGTGGAAGACTACTCAAGAATCACAGTTCCACTTACAAGACTAACCAAGAAAGGAGAAAAGTTCATATGGACAGATGAGTGTGAGAAGTGTTTTCAGACTCTGATGTCAAGACTAGTCTCTGCATCTATCTTGACCATCCCAGCACCAGGCTTGCCGTCTACCTTATATACCGATGCCTCAGGGTTAGGTCTTGGATGTGTGTTGATGGAAGGAGAACAGGTGATTGCCTACACATCAAGACAGTTGAAAGAGCATGAGAAGAACTATCCTATACATGATCTGGAGTTAGCAACGATCATTTACTCAATCAAACTTGGAGGCACTAACTTTATGGTAAAAGTTTTAGATAATCAAGTCGGATCACAAGAGTTTGACTTACCTTTTTACTCAGAAGGACCTGAATATGAGATAGAGGAGATGGCTGGAGCTATTCAAAGATAATGATTGTGAGATCCAGTGCCATCCGGGTAAGGCAAACATTGTAGCTGATGCCTTAAGCAAAAAGTGGGCATTGAAACCTGAGGCAGGACCCAGTACCAACGCTGCATTGTGTGCTGCAGCCTCGAACTCAATAGAGAATGATGAAGAGCAGATATTAGAGACTGAAAAAGATCCAGTGGAACAGGACTTAATTCATAAGTTCACATTGATGTTCACAGCCTTAAAGATCTTATCAGATCTCATAGATGAGGTCAAAGTAACAATCCTACAGGATCCACACCTCAATACTATACAAGAAGATCTAGAGAAGGGTAAAAGCAACCCTAATTTTACCTTGGATTTAGACAAGGTACTCAGGTGACAAGGTACTCAGGTATCGTGGATGATTATGTGTACCTGAGAGTGTGAACTCAAATATCAGAGACAGAATTATGACAAAAGCTCATTACACCTCATATTCGATACATCCAGGAAGCACCAAGATGTACTATGATTTAAGAAGATTATATTGGTGGAGGGGTATGAAAGCGGATGTAGCTTGATTTGTATTCCAATGTCTAAATTGCCAGTAAGTGAAAGCAGAAAGACAAAGACCTGTAGGTTTGCTACAACCACTATCGAAGCCAGCATGGAAGTGAGATTGTATCACAATAGATTTTGTCACTGACCTACCCTTGACACCAAGGTCAGTGGATGCTGTGTTAGTTATAGTCGATCGACTTACCAAGACAGCTCGCTTCATCGCTGTCAGACCTCAGTATACCATGGACAAGCTAGCCAAGCTATATGTAGATAATATAGTCAAAATTTATGGCATCCGAGAGAGTATAGTATCTGACAGAGATCTCCGTTTTACATCAAAGTTTTGGGAAAGATTACAGAAAGCCATGGGAACCAAGTTGAAGTTTAGCATAGCTTTTCATCCTCAGACAGACGAGCAGTAAGAAAGAACTATTCAAATCTTAGAAGATATGCTTCGAATGTGTTCCCTAGATTTCAAAGGTGCTTGGGACGAGAAATTATCGCTTATTGAGTTTGCTTATAACAATAGTTACCAGGCAACGATCCAGATGGCTCCATATGAGGCACTTTATGGAAAGAAATATTGTACACCTCTATTATGGAATGAGGTGAGAGAGAGGAGGATTGTAGGATCAGATTTCGTAGAAGAAACTTATCGAGCGATTGATCAAATTAAGGAAATAGTAAAGACAGCTCAAGTTCGACAAAAGCACTACACAGATAATCGACATCAAGATCTGGAGTTTGTAGTGGGTGACAAGGTGTTCTTGAAGATATCACCTGTGCGAGGTCTGAAATGGTTTGGTAATAAAGGAAAGCTATGCCCCAGGTATGTGGGACCATACGAGGTTTTGACCAGACGTGGTAATGTGGCATATCAACTGGCTCTACCACCATCCATGTCAAGCATTCATGATGTGTTCCATGTTTCTTTATTGAAGATGTATATCAAGGATCCATCACACATTTTGACAGTAGACCTACTAGAGTTGACAGAGGACTTGACATTTGAAGTGGTACTTGTGATGCTCACAAGCCGAAAGGTACAACATCTCCGAAGCAAGGATATCCAATACGTCAAAGTGCATTGGAAAAGCCAAGATGTAGAAGAAATCACTTGGGAGGAAGAGAACGTGATGCGAAAGGAATACCCTAATCTTTTCGACGAACAAGGTACATATAAATTTCGAGGCCAAAATTTCTTTTAAGGGTGGGGGAGTTGTGAAACCTACATGTAAATTTCGGGGATAAAATTTCTTTTAAGGGTGGGGGAGTTGTAAGACCCACATTCCATGAACCCGATCTAAACCTTTAATTAATGTCATAACAGGTCTTCCAATCATCATCGGACCAGACGGGACGAGCGGATGACAACCAGGTACGAAAATGGTTCTAAAAGTATGATATTTTTCATACCGATCTATGGTACTAGTCGACCGATATGTCAAATATCATACTTTTAGGTCCGTTTTCATACCTGGTTGTCATCCGCTGGTCCCGTCTGGCCCAGTGATGATTAGAAGACCTGTTGTGACATGAATTAAAGGTTTAGGTCGGGTTCATGGAGTGCAGGTCTTACAACTTCCCCACCCTTAAAAGAAATTTCCTCCCCAAAATTTACATGTAGGTTTCACAACTCCCCCACACTTAAAAGGAATTTTGGCCTCGAAATTTGCACGTACCTTGTTCATCGAAAAGGTTAGGATACTCCTTTCGCATTGCGTTCTCCTCCTCCCAAGTGATTTTTTCTACATCTTAGCTTTTCCAATGCACTTTGACGTAATAGATATCTTTGCTTCAGAGATGTTGTACCTTTCGACTTGTGAGCATCACAGGTAGTGCTTCAAATGTTAAGTCCTTTTTCAAGTCTGGTGGGTCTGTTGTCAAGATGTGTAATGGATCTCTAATTCAAATAAATTTTCTAATTATTCAAAACCCAAAACATAAATAATTATCCTTACATCATTTATAAATCCAACTAAAAATAAATAAAATAAACAAATCAAATATCCTAGAGGTACATGCAGAAAGGGCACTCACATGAAGCGTCATGCTCATCCTCCCCTGTTTGCACTTCTAAAGCAGCAACATATGCTGGAGCATCCATGTAGTCCTCGACAGTGTAACCTGCATCAATATCTAAAAACATGTATATATACAAGGGTGAGCTCACAACTTAGCTCAGTAAGAAAATCAGACAATGGAACAAACAACATGCATGAATAACATTCACATTATGGTCTGCTTTTAAGTTTGCAATGTGCTATAGAAAGGATTGGCAGCCACCGCACCTCTATACACGAGTGTGTGAATCTGCCTAATGGATTAAACACCATTGTCATCCCACATGCACCCACCATGGAATAGAGATAGAGTTAAAGTGTCCGGATCAAACACCGCCAACACTTCCCTTGATGCCTTACCCATACCAACATGTAAGCCCCTATTGGCGAAGGCTTGCAAACTGGGCTTGTAACTAACCAATCCTATATGTCATCATAGTAGGTCCTATCCCAGCACAGCTCCCTACGGCATAGAGATAGGGCTCGAGTCTAGTGGACAGGTCGAAGACCACAGTGCCACTTCCTCCCCCTGATACCCTACCCGCACCAAGCATGCTAAGACAAAAGCGATACGAAAAGGTGCTAGTGTGAGGAATGATCCCAGACCCCAGGCCCTTTCCATTCCACACACCAACAAAAACAATCACATGCCTAACAATCACATCCTAGCATAGCGAGTATACATGAACAATATAATAACTGAAAGTAAAGATGACATGCGAGTATGCATAAACACCATTCCACAGAATCATAATTACTTACAACGTTTTACTGTTATTAAGTTATTAGGGTTTAGGTCCAATTCTCTTACCTGATGCTTGATTGCTAGCTTGCTCCGCATCATCGGATCCAAACTTGCTAACACAGGGTCCTACACGATGTTTGGGTTGAATTAGAATAATTTTCTTAGGGTTCACGTTGGTAGAAAACCAACTGGTATCGAAAACACCCTCACAGTGCATACCGATCGTAGGTACCAGTCGCAGCACTGTGGGGCAAGGCACGACCGGTATGATCGACCGGTCGCCCACAGACCAGTCCCCGAGAGGTACCGATCACAGTACCAGTCGCATATGGTGCGACCAGTATAATCGACCGGTATGCCTCTGGAAGACCACCAATCTTGGTGTTCGTCTTTCGTCGGTCACCCATTATTGGTTCTAGGGTTTGTCCTATGCATTCTAGGCCTGAGCAACGAGTTAGAATTGTTTCATGTCCCATTCAAATCCTAGTTCCTATGATTCAATGCCTAGAATTCGAATCTAGGGTTTATCGACTGTATTAGGGTTTGACGGCAGTTTAAGGGTTTTAGATCAATACCTCGCCTTGCATGGTATTGATCAATTCATGATTAATCATCTATAATGCTTAACTTAGAGAGAAGTTCAAGCACTTATCGTTGGTTCGCAACTATGGTGTTCTTCGTCCAACGGCGGCTCATCTCTCACCTTTCTTAGCTCCTTCTCCTTCTTCGATCATTTTCTCCTCTCTAGGGTTTGGGAGAAGCAATCAAAGAGTTCTAAGGAGGTTTAAGGATCATTAATAAACTAGGATAGAGTTTAGAAAGTTTTTCTATGTTAGAAAAGTCCCTAGGCTCGAGATTTGAAAAGCAGGACCCACGAAGATTCGTTTTCGGATCTAACCAGTTTGCCCGCGCAGACATACCGGTCGATCGGTACCATAAACCAGTATGAAAAATATCATACTTTTAGATCCATTTTCGTACCTGGTTGTCATCTACTCATCCCGTCTGGCCCGATGATGATTGGAAGACCTGTTACGACATGAATTAGAGGTTTAGATCGGGTTCATGGAGTGCAGGTCTTACAATTCCCCCACCCTTAAAAGAAATTTCGTCCCCAAAATTTGCATATAGGTTTCACAACTCCCCCTCCCTTAAAAGAAATTTTTGTCTCGAAATTTGTACATTCCTTGTTCGTCGAAAAGGTTAGGGTATTCCTTTCGCATCACGTTCTCTTCCTCCCAAGTGATTTCTTCTATATCTTGGCTTTTCCAATGCACTTTGACGTAATTGATATCCTTGCTTCAGAGATGTTGTACCTTTTGGCTTGTGAGGATCACAGGTACCACTTCAAATGTCAAGTCCTCTGTCAAGTCTGGTGGGTCTGCTGTCAAGATGTGTGATGGATCCCTGATATACTCCTTCAATAAAGTAACATGGAACACATCATGAACGCTTGACATGGATGGTGGTAGAGCCAGTTGATATGCCACATTACCACGTCTGGTCAAAACCTCGTATGGTCCCACATACATGGGGCATAACTTTCCCTTCTTTCCAAAGCATTTGAGACCTCATACAGGTGATATCTTCAAGAACACCATGTCACCTACTACAAACTCCAGATCTCGATGTCGGTTATCAGCATAGTGCTTTTGTCGAACTTGAGCTGTCTTCACTCTTTCCTTAATTTGATCAATCGCTTGATAAGTTTCTTCTATGAACTTTGGTCCTACAATCCTCCTCTTTTCCACCTCATTCCATAACAGAGGTGTATGACATTTCTTCCCATAGAGTGCCTCATATGGAGCCATCTAGATCGTTTTCTGGTAATTATTGTTATAAGCAAACTCAATAAGCGATAGCATCTCGTCCCAAGCTCCTTTAAAATCTAGGGCACATGCTCGGAGCATATCTTCTAAGATTTGAATAGTTCCTTCTGACTACTCGTTTGTCTGAGGATGAAAAGCAGTGTTAAACTTCAACTTGGTTCCCATGGCTTTCTGTAATCTTTCCTAACACTTTGATGTAAAACGGGGATCTCCGTCAGATACTATACTCTCTGGGATGCCGTAAAGTCTAACTATATTATCTACATACAACTTGGTTAGCTTGTCCATGGTATACTGAGATCTGACAGTGATGAAGCGAGCTGTCTTGGTAAGTCGATCGACTATAACCCATACTGCATCCACTGACCTTGGTGTCAAGGGTAGGCCAGTGACGAAATCCATTGTGATAGAATCCCACTTCCATGCTGGCTCCGATAGTGGTTGTAGCAAACCTGTGGGTCTCTGTCTTTCTGCTTTCACTTGTTGGCAATTTAGACATTGGAATACAAATTGATCTATATCCGCTTTCTTACCCCTCCACCAATATAGTCTTCTTAAATCATGGTACATTTTGGTGCTTCCTGGATGTACCGAATATGGGGTATAATGACTTTCTATCATAATTCTATCTCTGATATTTGAGTTCTCACTCTCAGGTATACATAATCGTCCACGATACCTGAGTAACTTGTCTGAATCCAAGGTAAAATCAGGGTTGCTTTTACCCTTCTCTAGATTTGCTTGCACAGTCTTGAGATGTAGATCCTGTAGGCTTGCTAATTTTACCTCATCTATTAGATCCGATGTGATCTTCAAAGCTGTGAATATCAATGTGAACTTCTGAATTAAGTCCTATTCCACTGGATCTTCTATAGTCTCTAATATATGCTCTTTATCATTCTCTATTGAGCCTGAGGCTGTAGTACACAGTGTAGCATTTGTACTAGGTCCTGCCTAGGGTTTCAATGCCCACTTTCTACTTAAGGCATCAGCCATGACGTTTGCCTTACCCGGATGGTACTGGATGTCACAATCATAATATTTTAATAGCTCCAACCATCTCCTCTGTCTCATATTCAGGTCCTTCTGAGTAAAAAGGTAAGTCAAACTTTTATGATTCGACTTAATCTGAAACTTTTCACCATAAAGGTAGTGCCTTCAAGTCTTGATTACGTGAATGATCGATGCTAATTTCAGATCATGCATAGGATAGTTCTTCTCATGATCTTTAGTTGTCTTGATGCGCAGGCAATCACCTGTTCTCATTGCATCAACACACATCCAAGACCCAACCCTGAAGCATCCGTATATTCGGTGAAAGGTAAGCCTGGTGCTAGGATGGCCAAGATAGGTGCAGAGACTAGTCTTGACTTCAGAGTCTGAAAGCACTTCTCACACTCATCTATCCATATGAACTTTTCTCCTCTCTTGGTTAGTTTGGTGAGTGGAACGGCGATTCTTGAATAGTCTTCCACGAATCTTCTATAGTAACGAGCCAATCCAAGGAAACTACGAATCTCTACAACTAATTTCAGTGCATCCCATCCTACTATAGTTGCGATCTTACTTGGATCTACCTTGATACCGTCTACAAATACTACACGACCCAAGAAGGCCACTTCCTTCAGCCAAAATTCACACGTCTTGAAATTGGCATAAAACTTCTCCCTTCTCAACCGTTGTATGACTGCTCTCAAATGTGATGCATGAGTCTCCTTGTCCTTTGAGTATACCAAGATGTCGTCAATGAATACGATGACCGAAGTGTCCAACATGTCATGAAACACTCGGTTCATCAGTTCCATGAACGACGCTAGAGCGTTAGTCAACCCGAATGACATTACAAGGAACTCATAATGCCCATACCTTGTCCTGAAGGCAGTCTTTGGAATATCTCCTGCCATGATCTTCAATTGGTGATACCCTGATCTAAGATCAATCTTCCAGAAAACCTTGGTACCCTGCAACTGATCGAACAGATCATTGATCCTAGGCAAAGGGTATCGGTTCTTGATGGTTAACTTGTTCAACTCTCGGTAGTCGATACATAGTCATATGCTACCATCCTTCTTCTTTACGAACAATATAGGTGCTCCCCACGGCCATATGCTTGGTTGTATGAAACCCTTATCTAGTAGTTATTGTAACTGGGTCTTCAACTCTTTTAATTCTATAGGGGCCATCTTATACGGTGCGTTAGACACCGACGTTGACCCTGGCATGAGGTCTATCACGAACACTGTAGCCCTGTCTGGAGGTAGACCTGGTAGATCCTCTAGAAATACATCTGGAAACTCTCATACCACATCTAGATCTTCCATCTTTGGCACCTCTGCAGCGATGTCGACCACAGACACTAAGTACCCCACTCCCCCCTCCTCAAGCATCTCTTAGCTTTTAGGGCAGAGAGGATCAGCTTCCGCTTCCTAGGTAATTTGGTTCTAGTGAAGCTAAACTCCTTTCCCTTATCATCCTTAAAAACAAGTTTCCTTTCGCCACATAATAAGCTAGCTGAATGATGGCCTAGCCAATTCATTCCCAAGATGACATCAAAGTCTGCCATCTCGAGTTGAACCAAATTTGCTTCTAGGTTTCATCCCTTAATACTAACTGAACACGGCCCATAGCATTCATTCAACACCACTTCTACTCCCGACGAAGAGCGAACTATCAAGCTTCAAGTTAAGGACTTGATAGGTAACTCCAATCGCTTCCCAAAAGACATAGAACAAAGGAGTGTGTAGCCCCAGAGTCAAAGAGTACTCATGTGGGTATACCCGCTATATCTACCGTTCCTGGAGTTTAATTATCCCTTAGTTCTACATGCTCATACATAACAAATCAATAAGCAAAATAGTGAGGAGCGGAATCGTACAAGTAACCACATCAGGTGATGCGACTGCTTCCTCAGTGGTGACTACAAATACCTTCCCTTGCCGGGCTGCGATCGGTACATCGATCGGTATCTCTTGGGAAGTTCGAGAGGTTTGTCTGCCTAGACATACAGGTCGCACTACAATATACAGTGCCTCGACCGGTATGTTGCGACTGGACAAGTATTCTAAGCCCAGAAAATTTTGAGAAATTTTTTAAAATTTGATTTAAAGTTCCATGAGAATTTTTGCCTCGCACTGTTAAAGACTAAGCTATCATGACAAATGTGAATATTCCAATGTACCTCATGTGTTATGTCTTCTTCTCATATCGAAATAGGAAAGTGTAATCTAAGATGGCAGGCGGAAATGATCGCAGAGGTTCACGAAAATGTCACCACTTAAGGGTACGTCAAGCTGAGGACAATGTGGAAGCAGGAAACATTGGTGAGCAAAACCTGAACTGTCACACCCCAATTCCGCACATTTCAGAATGGTGTGATGAACCGCTAAATAACCAATGGTTCAACCAGGATCTCAAATAGGCTATCCCCGCGTTACCTGAACCTTCATATACTCACCATCATAATCAGAGTAAGTACACAATAGTGGAAGTCTTATAAATACATGAACTGAGAACTAAAATGGTATTCATAAATAATAGCAAATTATTATGTATTTAAACTGAGACATAAATAATTAAGTACCAAATACATGTATTATAAATCCAATAAAGAAACTTATAAAAATATCTAGTCAAATACACACGAGTTGCACTCGCAAGAGGAGTCATGTGTATCGTCTTCAGCTCCAACTTCCATAGCTGCTACATTCCCATACGCTGACGCGTTCATAAAATCTTCAACTGTATAACCTGCATCATCAACTAAAAATATTCGACGTCGAGGGGTGAGCACACAACACGGCTCAGTGAGTAGCCAAAACAATGCAACAATACATATGCATGCAAAAAGTCAATTTATATCTTTGGTCTTGGTTTATAGTTTGCAATGTGCAATAGAAAGGTTGGGTGGTCAAAGGTTAACGTTTATTGACACCGCCTCTATACACAAGGTGTGGAAGCCCGCCCGAAGGTTAACGTTTATCGTCGTCCCCATCCACCCTACCATAACATTATACAACAAAGGTTAATGTTTATTGCTATATAATGCTATACCAACACGTAAGCCCCTGTTAGCGAGGGCTTGCAAACTGGGCTCGCTGCTAACCAATCCTAATGCCAAACAGTGTATCCAAGGCCTCACCCCAGCATCCCTCAGAACATCCATAGAGATAGAGCTAAGGCCCCCCGATAGAGTCAGAGACTACAAGGACCGAGACTACCTCCCCTGATACTCTACGACATAATAGTTCTGCTAAGGTAATGGCGATACGACGATGTCAATGCACAAGACTTGAGTTAGAGATAGAGCTAAAGTGCTGAGACCCGCCAAAGGTTAACGTTTATTGACGTTCTCATCAGACCTCCCCTGATACTCGCTCGCATCAAGTACATCAACCACACACATACAAGCACATGCCTATTCCTATCATCATCATCATCATCATGTTATAAACAATAAAGTAAATATGTATGAACAAGTAATAGAAATATTGGATGGCATGCTGTATGCACATTACCAGCATATTCGCATAGAATCAAGCATAGCATAGGACTCAAGAAATAGAAAAACAGCTTATTATTAACCAATTTAGTTTGGGGTCAAGGTTCCTCACCTTAGCTTGTTAATAGATATTTCCCAAGCTTTAAAATCACCGTTACAATGTTATTAGATTGCTAGCAGACCTAACAAAGTCGATAGAATTTAATTAGAATTAATTCAGAATTTAAAACCACTCTGTCAACTGAGGGTCGATGCTAGGGTCGATGCTAGGGTCGATGGGTCTATCGACCCTCCCTCCATTCCGAACTTCCCGAATGTTGAGGGTCGATGGTCAGAAACACCTAGGGTCGGATGGCCTATCGACCCTCGGTGCGACCCTTGGTGCACTCTGGTCCAATTTCCACTTTTAAATCCATTCTTCGTGTTTGGGTCCTATGGCTTACTTCCTACATTCATTCAACAGTCATTCCATGGTCTAAAACCATGTATAATCCATCTAAATAGTTTTCGTACATCCTCCTATGGTTTTCCATGAAAACCTAACCATGGATGGATGGTTTGGGTTTCTCCGAAATCCTACACTCAACCATATCTAACCTAAGGTCAGTAGAAACTCATGGAATTAGTATCCATACCTGAGAAGATTACTTTTCTCTGCAAATTCTTCTCCTTTTTGCTAAGCCTTCTTCCTAGCCTCCTTTCTTCCTCTTTTCCTTCTTCTCTCTTTCTCTCAATTCAATTAGGGTTGTGAAAGGAGTGAAAGTAGCTTAGGGACATCCTTTAAATAGACTAGGAATGTCCTATAATAATCCCATTGAGATTTGAAAAAAATCCCAACCGAAAATTAGGAAATTTTCCTAATTTCAGTTTCGTCGGGAAACCGAGGGGTCGATAGGGAGGGTCGTTGATCCCGTCGACCCTAGGGTCTTAAGCTGTCCGACCCTCCCTTCAAAACTGGGGGTCTGACTTTCTGTTTTGGGAGGTCCGACCCTGGTTAGCTGGGTGTGCGACCCTCCCCTAAAATTAAGTATTTTTGGGTCGATTTTATACCTGGGATCTCGATCTCCTTCATGCCCTTGGTCCATTTGAGTCGACCATGATGGGTAAACCTGGTTCAAGGTGGTAAGATCGGGTTAGTTTGACACGGGTCTTACATGAACCCAGAAGATGGAACCCCAATAAGGGATGTTGGGGATATGACACCAATGAGAAATGGTGGAGAAGGGTAGAGTCACAGAGCACCAACAAATCTTCTAGGCCCTCCTCACACTAACTCTGAGACTACAGTGACGAATCTGGTCTATCAGATGGAAGCTCAGCAGAAGGTGTTCTTAAATAAGATGCTGAAGATGTTTAGGCCACCAGGATATATCCCTACAAGATAAGGACGGTAGTGTACGACTATGTATCTGACTATCGAGAATTAAACAAGTTAATCATCAAGAACCGATACCCTTTGCCTAGGATCGATGATCTGTTCGATCAGTTGCAGGGCGCAAAGGTTTTCTCGAAGATTGATCTTAGATCAGGGTATCCCCAATTGAATATTAAGGCAGGAGATATTCCGAAGATTGTTTTCAGAACAAGGTATGGGCATTATGAGTTCCTTGTAATATCATTCGGGTTGGCTAACACTCCGGTGTTGTTCATGGAACTGATGACCGAGTGTTTCATGACATATTGGACACTTCGGTCATCGTATTCATTGATGACATCTTGATCTACTCAAAGGACAGGGAGGCTCATGCAACACACTTGAGAGCAGCCCAACAATGGCTGAGAAGGGAGAAGCTTTACGCCAAGTTCAAGAAATGTGAATTTTGGCTGAAGGAAGTGGCCTTCTTGGGTCACGTAGTATCTGTAAACGGTATCAAGGTAGATCCAAGCAAGATCGCAGCTATAGTAGGATGGGATGCACCAAAATCAGTTGCAGAGATTCGTAGTTTCCTTGGATTGGCTGGTTACTATAGAAGATTTATGGAAGATTACTCAAGAATCGTTGTTCCACTCACCCAACTAACCAAGAAAGGAGAAAAGTTCATATGGATAGATGAGTGTGAGAAGTTCTTCCAGACTGAAGTCAAGACTAGTCTCTGCACTTATCTTGACCATCCCAGCACCAGGCTTACCATTCACCCTATATACGGATGCCTCAGGGTTGGGTCATGGATGTGTGTTGATGCAAGGAGAACAGGTGATTGCTTACTCCTTAAGATAGTTGAAAGAGCATGAGAAGAACTATCCTACACATGATCTGGAGTTAGCAACAGTCATTCACGCAATCAAGACTTGGAGGCATTACCTTTATGGTGAAAAGTTTCAGATTAAGTCGGATCATAAGAGTTTTTAACTTACCTTTTTACTCAGAAGGACTTGAATATGAGATAGAGGAGATGGTTTGAGGTATTAAAATATTATGATTGTGACATCCAGTACCATCCAGGTAAGGCAAATGACATGGCTGATGCCTTAAGTAGAAAGTGGGCATTGAAACCTGAGGCAGGACCATGTACCAACGCTGCATTGTGTGCTGCAGTCGCGGGCTCAATAAGGAATGATGAAGAGCATATATTAGAGACTACGGAAGATCCAGTGGAACGGGGCTTAATTTATAAGTTCATGTTGATATTCCTAGCTTTGAAGATCTCATCGGATATAATAGATGAGGTAAAAGTAGCAATCCTATAGGATCCACTCCTCAAGACTGTGCAAGAAGATCTAGAGAAGGGTAAAAGCAACCCTGACTTTACCTTGGATTCTGACAAGGTACTCAGGTATCATGGATGATTATGTATACCTGAGAGTGAGAACTCAATATCAGAGATAAAATTATGATAGAAGCTCATTAAACCCCATATTCGGTACATCCAGGAAGCACCAAAATGTACCATGATTTAAGAAGACTATATTGGTAGAGGGGTATGAAAACGGATATAGCTCGATTTGTATTCCAATGTCTAAATTGCCAACAAGTGAAAGCAGAAAGATAGAGACCCGTAGGTTTGCTACAACCACTACAGGAGGGGGGGTGGACAATAGATTTTGTCACGGCATGGAAGTGGTGCCGTGGGTTATTGTTAATCGACTTACCAAGACCGCTCCCATCCCGCCCCCCCAAGGACACCATGGACAAGCTAGCCAAGCTATATGTAAATAATATAGTCGAACTTCCGGCGTCCCAGAGTATAGTATCGACGAGAGATCCCCATTTTACATCAAAGTTCCGGGAAGGAATGGGAGGGAACCAAGGGAAAGTTTAGCATAGCTTTTCATCCTCGAAATTGGTGCGGGAAAGAACTATTCAAATCTTAGAAGATATGCCCCCGGCGTGTGCCCTAGATTTTAAAGGAGCTTGGGATGAGAAGCTATCGCTTATTGAGTTTGCTTATAACAATAGTTACCAGGCTACGATCCAGATGGCTTCATATGAGGCACTCTATAGGAAGATGTAAGACCCGTGTCAATCTAACCCGGTCTTACCACCTTGAACCAGGTTCACCCTCATGGCTACACCGGGAAGGAGACAAACCCCCCCAACCCACCCCAAACACTTAAAATAGGGGAAGGGTTGCATTCCCCGCTAAGCGGTCGACCTCCCAAAACACGACCCCCGGTCTTTGGAGGGAGGCTTAAGACCCTAGGGTCAACGGGTCATCCCCCCCCCCCCCCCCCCCCCCCCCTTTTTTTTAAATTTTAAATTGTTAATTTTTATTTTTCGATTGGGATTCTTTCCAAATCCCAGAGGGACTTATTTAGGATGTTCCTACTCTATTTAAAAGGACGTTCCTAGGCCACTTTCACTCCTTTCACAACCCTAATTGAATTGAGGGAAAGAGAGGAGAAGGAAAAGAGGAAGAAGAGAGGCAAGGAAGAGAACCTAGCAAAAAGGAGAAGAGTTGCAGAGAAAGATTAATCTTCTCAGGTATGGATACTAATTCCATGAGTTTCTACAGACCTTAGGATAGTTATTGGAGAGAGAGCGATCTCGGAGAAACCCAAACCATCCATCCATGGTTAGGTTTTCATGGAAAACCCTAGGAGAATGCATGAAAGCCATCTAGGAGGATGATTCATGGTTTCAGACCATGGAATGAATGTTTAATGGAATGTGGGAGCAAACCATAGGACCCCAAACACGAAGAATGGATTAAAAAGTGGAAATTGGACCAGAGTGCACCGAGGGTCACACCCAGGGTCGATGACCATCCGACCCTAGGTGTTTCTGACCATCGACCCTCAGCATTCGGGAAGTCCAGAAAGAAGGGAGGGTCGATAGACCCATCGACCCTACCACCGACCCTAGCGTCGACCCTCAGTTGAAAGAATGGTTTTAAATTCAGAATTTATTCTAATTAAATTCTATCGATTTTGTTAGGTCTTCTAGCAATATAATAACATTGTAAAGGTGAATTTAAAGCTTGAAAAAGTATCTTATAGCAAGCTAAGGTGAGGAACCTTAACCCCAAACTAAATTGGTTAATAATAAACTGTTTTCTATTTCTTGAGTCCTATGCTATGTTTGATTCTATGCGAATATGTTTGTAATGTGCATACAGCATGCCATCCAATATTTCTATTACTTGTTCATGCATATTTATTTTATTGTTTATAACATGATGATGATGATGATGATGATAGGAATAGGCATGTGCTTGTATGTGTGTGGTTGATGTGCTTGATGCGAGCGAGTATCAAGGGAGGTGTGATGAGAACGTCAATAAATGTTAACCTTTGGCGGGTCTCAGCACTTTAGCTCTATCTCTAACTCAAGTCTTGTGCATTGGCATCGTCGTATCGCCATTACTTTAGCAGAACTATTATGTCGTAGAGTATCAGGGGAGGTGGTCTCGGTCCTTGTAGTCTCTGACTCTACCGGGGGGCCTTAGCTCTATCTCTATGGACATTCCGAGGGATCTTTGGGGTGAGGCCTTGGATACACTGTTTGGCATTAGGATTGGTTAGTTGCGAGCCCAGTTTGCAGCCCTCGCCAACAGGGGCTTACGTGTTGGTATGGCACTATATGGCAATAAACGTAACCTTTGTTATATAATGTTCATGATTGGGTGCATGTGAGTTGACGATAAACGTGATCTTCGGGTAACGTCACACACTCGTGTATAGAGGCGGAGTCATAAAACGCGACCTTTGGCTACCTCAACCTTTCTATTGCATACTGCAAACTTTAAAACCGGACCAAAGATATAAATTGACTTTTTGCATGCATATGTATTGTTGCATTGTTTTGGCTACTCACTGAGCCGTGTTGTGTGCTCACCCCTCGACGTCGAATATTTTTAGGTGATGATGCAGGTTATACCATTGAAGATTATATGAATGCGTCTGCGTACGGGAACGTGACAGCAATGGAAGCTGAAGCTGAAGTGGATACACACGACTCCTCTTGCGAGTGCAACTCGTGTGTATTTGATTAGATATTTTATAGGTTTCTTTATTGGATTTATTAAGACATGTATTTTGTATTTAAATATTTATGTCTCAGTTGAGAACAGAATAATTTGCTATTAAATTATTAATATCATCTTAGTTTCTCAGTTCATTTATTTACAAGATTTCCGCTATTGTGTATTTACTCTGATTATGATTACCGATGTGTGTAAGTTTGGATAACGCGGGGATAGCCTATTTGAGATCCTGGTTGAACCGTTGGTTTATTAGCGGTTCATCACACCATTCTGAGATGTGCGGAATTAGGGTGTGACAACTTGGTATCTGAGCATCTCTGGCCTTGTCCGCTGAACTAGCATACATTCAACACAATTGTGAACTGAGATAGGATAAAAATAAAAACAGTAATATTAACACATTGTAAGCACCAGTGATGTTTGGGACAAAATATAAAAGAGAATAATGCATCTATTAAAAAGAGAAACAAGTTTACTTAACAATGAGAGCCAAACAAAACATATATATATATAACGAAAGTAGAGTATAGTCCACAACCCGGACAGTTACTCTGTAGTACAAGAAAAATAAAGTACAATGAAGAAGCTGGAGGTGAAGGAGGAGGCGGGGCCTCACGATCTCTGTCATAGTCCTCAGCATAGACCCTAGTCAACCAGGCCACCTGGGTCTGGGTCGTCTGGAGACTAGCTGTAAGACCGGCTATCCTCTGATCGGTCGCACGCTGCACCTCTAGGAGCTCCCCATCCGTCGCGCCGATGCTTGGCCGAGCAGCCAACAGCTCATCCATCCTCGGATCAGATCTGCGCTGAGCATCCCCGATCTCCTGCAAGATCTCCATCATGGCTGAAGGTGGAAGTGAAGGATCAGCCGAATGGGAAGGACCAGCCTCAGGTGCAGGAGCCGCCGCAGAAGATGTACAAACTCCAGCCGCATGTGTGGGTGATGGCGGTGGTATCGAGTCGACGTCCATATACATACGACCATCATCGTCGATCGGATCCCCACGAGCTCTAGCAGTAGCCTCAGCATCAGCCATCTTGACCCGAGTGTGAGGGCTCACCATCGCGTTCCTCTCCTCATCACTAACCTCAGCTCTCGGGAATCTGACAGAAAATCGAGGGTCGGACTGAGGGTCGGATACCCATCGACCCTCGCATCGACCCTCAGCTCTCGGGAAGAACATGTCATTCCCAGGGTCGGATACCAAGGGTCGGACATACCATCGACCCTACATAGAAAAGAAAGTATTTTTCACAGAATAAATTGAGGATTTTGAAATTTATATCGGTTAGCGTGCCTACATGAAGTATAAATGATTTCTCACTGATTTTGATGATTTTCACGCACCACCCATCTCAGACGGAAAATATGTCTGGAAGAAGAGTAACGAGACAGAGCCGAAATGCAGTCCCACCACCACTACCAGTGGAGGAGACTAGTCAAGAGAATAACCATGTACCGGGAAATCCAGAAACGGAAAACCCTATAAATTTGCCACCTCCACCACCGGAGCTAGCAACTGTGGTTATGAACCTTGCTCAGCAGCTACAACATATGCAACACGCACAGGCCCAGATGCAAGTTGCCATGGGCATTATGTTTCAAGCCACTCAGGCTGCACCCATGCACACGGGACAAGCCGGTGCAGCACCGGTGGGTAACCACCCAACTCCTCGGACACCTTAGCAACCGGCTGCACAGATTCCAGTGCAGGTTCCAGAAGCAGCTCAAGGGAATTACCAGTATCCACCCCATATGTTTGGGGCAAACCCCCAGAATCAGCTGGACCACTCACGACTAGTGAACAAGTTTTTGAAGATGAAGCCCAGGGAATTTAATGGCAAACCGTCTGATCCATTATGGCCAGCACACTGGATAGACGAGATGAAAAGAAATTTTTTGATGATGACTATTACAGAAGAGGAGAAAGTATTGTGTGCCACCTTCATGCTCAAAGGCAACGCACATCATTGGTGGAAATCGACCAGGGCCTATCTATTGACTAAGCACGCCCTACTGACTTGGGCTATATATAAAGAAGCCTTCTTTGAGAAATATTTTCCACGAAGCTTCAGAGATTCAATGGAGAAGGAGTTCCTGAGTCTTTATCAGGGACAGATGTCAGTGGATGCGTATCAACAACGATATGAAGAGCTGTTTTTCTTCGCACTACGGAGTATGCAAGAGGAAGAAACCAAAACCCGTAGGTTTGTCACGGGACTGAGAGGAAGCATAAGAGAACATGTTATGGGCTTAGAAAAGAAGATTTATAATGAAGCTGTCCAGATTGCTCGAGTGATTGAATCGAGCCAGAAGGAGAGTTATTTTACTCAGAACAAGGGCATCAAAAGGCCAGCTGGAAACTCCTACAACGGAGGCAATAATAGGATGTATAAGCGTTTCCGTCCTCAGAATTTTAATACTGCAACCAAGACTACCCCCACAGCTCAACCTCAGCCAAAGCCAAATTCTGAAGCCCCGAAATGTTTTAACTGTAACCAGCCAGGACATATGGCAAGGGAGTGCCCTAAGCCCAAGAAACAATTCCATCAGGGACGTGTATATGCTGTTACGTCCGAGGATGCGGCCGCATCACCCGATGTGGTCACAGGTATGACTGAAACTCTTAAAGTTATAAATACATTGAATGAGCATGTAGACTAAGTAAAGATGAATCACAGGTATTGTACCTATAAATGGCGTACCCACCAGAGTACTCTTCGATTCCGGAGCTACTCATTCATTTATATCTGTGTCATTTGGAAAGAAGACAAAATTACCCATCAAAACATTAGACTACAAATTACTTGTACGGTCACCGATGGGGTTAGAAGTGGAATTAGAAAAAGGTTATGGACCATGTCCAGTTCTCATTAGGGAACAGATTTTAGATGCAACATTGATACGACTTGAGATGGCAGACTTCGATGTCATCTTAGGAATGGATTGGTTAGCTCGGCATTCTACAAATCTATTATGCGCCGAGAAGAAGCTAACATTCAAAGACAAAGAAGGGGCAGAATTCAGTTTCTCGGGAACCAAACTTCCCCGGAGACGCAAGCTCTTACTTTCAGTAAAAAGGCTAAGAAGTGCCTTGAGAAGGGAGCAGTCGGGTACCTAGTATCAGTGGTCGACCTAACCAAGGAAGCACCACGAATGGAAGACATTGACGTCGTGCGGGATTACCCTGACGTATTTCCGGAGGAACTACCCGGATTACCACCCGACCGTGCCACGAGTTTGTAATAGACCCGATACCGGAGCCGCACCGGTATCAAAGGCACCTTATAGAATGGCTCCTACCGAACTAAAGGAATTAAAAGTGCAATTACAAGAACTGCTGGACAAGGGTTATATTCGACCCAAGATATCTCCATGGGGGCACCGGTGTTGTTCGTAAAGAAGAAGGATGGTAGCGTTCGATTATGTATCGACTATCGGGAATTGAATAAACTGACAATCAAGAATCGTTGCCCACTACCTCGGATTGATGACTTGTTCGATCAGTTAAGAGGAGCAAGAGTATTTTTTAAATTCGATCTTCGATCGGGGCTACCACCAGCCGAAGATTAAGGAAGGGGATATCCGAAGACGGCATTCAGGACCAGATATGGACATTATGAATTTTTGGTGATGTCTTTCGGATTAACTAATGCCCCGACAATGTTCATGGAACTTATGAACCGAGTTTTCCACGATATGCTGGATACGTCGGTTATAGTATTTATTGATGACATATTGGTATACTCCAAGGACAAGGAAACCCATATCAAGAACCTAAACGCAGCCCTACAGCGGTTAAGGAAAGAGAAGCTATATGCCAAATTTTCAAAGTGTGAGTTTTGGCTAAGTGAAGTCGCATTCCTAGGCCATGTAGTATCCGCCGAAGGAATCAAAGTGGACCCCAGAAAAATCGAGGCTATTGTAAAGTGGGAAGCACCAAAGAGCGTTTCAGAAATTAGAAGTTTTCTGGGTCTAGCTGGTTATTATCGGAGATTCGTAGAAGACTATTCTCGGATTGCCGTACCTCTCACCAGTTTGACCAAGAAAGGTGAAAAGTTTGTGTGGACGGATAAATGTGAGAAGAGCTTCCGGACATTGAAGGCCGATTGATATCCGCCCCGATTTTGACCATTCCCGTTCCAGGACAGACATTTACTTTATACACTGATGCATCGGGATTGGGATTAGGATGTGTGCTTATGCAAGAAGAGCAAGTGATTGCTTATGCTTCAAGATAGTTAAAGGTACATGAGAAAAATTATCCCACTCATGATTTGGAGTTAGCAGCAGTAGTACATGCTGTCAAGATATGGAGACATTACCTATACGGAGAGAAATTTCAGATTAAGTTGGACCATAAAAGTCTTACTTATTTATTTAATCAGAAGGAGTTGAATATGAGACAAAGAAGATGGCTGAAACTATTGAAAGACTATGATTGTGATATCCAGTATCATCCGGGAAAAGCAAACGTAGTAGCAGATGCATTAAGCAGAAAAGCAGTGATTAAATCTCAAGGAGAAGTTAGCACGACTGCAACAATGTGTACTAACGGAATAGTATTCAATCACGGCAACGAACAGTATGTGATATATACAACGGATGAATCAGCTAACCAAGGGTTTATTCATCGATTTTCAAATATGTTCGCGGCATTGAAGATTATACCAGATATAGTGGATGAAGTGAAGACAGCTATCAAAGCAGATCCCTATCTGAGAACAGTACAAGAAGATATTGAGAAAGGTAAGACTAACCCTGAGTTCACATTGGATGACGAAAAAGTACTGAAATACAAGGAAGAATATGTGTACCTGAAACAGAAAGTATGGACATTAGACACCGACTGATGAAAGAAGCCCATACCACCATCTATTCGATACATCCTGGAAGTACAAAAATATATCATGATCTGAAGAAATTATATTGGTGGAGGGGAATGAAAGCAGATGTAGCTAAGTTCGTGTCTCAATGCCTAAATTGTGAGCAAGTAAAGGCTGAACGACAAAGACCCGCAGGACTGTTGCAGCCATTACCGGAACCAGCATGGAAATGGGACTGCATCACTATGGACTTCATCACGGGACTACCATTGACTCCTCGAGTAGTCGACGCAGTTTGGGTGATTGTGGACCGTCGACTAAAACAGCTCGCTTCATACCTATACGACCTCGGTATACACTTGGAAAGGTTAGCGAGCTGTATGTGGATAATATTGTTCGGTTACACGGTGTACCGAGAAAGTATTGTGTCCGATAGAGATCCCCGATTTACTTCCAAATTTTGGGAAGGATTGCAAAAGGCTATGGGTACAACGTTGAAGTTCGAAGACGCATTCCACCCACGCACGGACGGACGGTCGGAGCGTACAATTCAGATTCTAGAAGATATGCTACGAGCATGTGTAATTGATTTCAAGGGATCATGGGATGAAAAGTTACCATTGATCGAGTTCACTTACAATAACAACTTATCGGGCTACTATACGGATGTCACCTTATGAAGCACTGTATGGCAGGAAGTGTCGAACTCCCTTGTTTTGGAATGAAGTTGGAGAATGTAGTATTGTTGGACCGGAATTTGTTGAAAAGACTTATCGAGTGGTCGACATCATCAAGGAAAGAGTAAGAACAGCTCAGAACCGTCAGAAGCAATATGCAGACACTCGACGAAGAGATCTAGAGTTCGTCGTAGGTGATAAAGTATTTATGAAGGTATCGCCTATGCGAGGATTGAAGAGGTTCGGACAGAAAGGAAAACTAAGTCCAAGATATGTCGGACCATATGAAATTTCAGCTAAGCGTGGAAAAGTGGCTTATCAGTTAGCACTACCACCATCTATGTCAAGTGTGCATGACGTATTTCACATTTCCCTATTGAAGAAGTATGTCAAAGACCCAACGCATGTCTTGACAGTGGATTTACCAGAATTGACTGATGATTTGACGTTTGAAGTAACACCAATAGAAATCACCAGCCGAAAGGTTCAACGTCTACGCAATCGAGATATCTATTATGTTAAGGTCACTTGGAAAAGTAGAGACATGGAAGAAATTACATGGGAAGAAGAAAATGCTATGCGAAATCAATACCCTCACTTATTTGATTCAGGAGGTACATATAATTTCGAGGACGAAATTTTTATAAGTTGGGGGGAGTTGTAAGACCCATGTCAATCTAACCCGGTCTTACCACCTTGAACCAGGTTCACCCATCATGGTCGAGTCAAATGGATCAAGGGCGTGAAGGAGATCGAGATCCAAGGTATCAAATCGACCCAAAAACACTGAAAATAGGGGAAGGGTCGCATACCCAGCTAAGCAGGGTCGGACCTCCCAAAACAGAAAGTCAGACCCTCGATTTTGGAGGGAGGGTCGGACAGCTTAAGACCCTAGGGTCGACGGGATCATCGACCCTCGATTTCTGTCGAATATAGAAATTAAGAAATTTCTATATTTTTCGATTGGGATTCTTTTCAAATCTCAGAGGGACTTATTTAGGATGTTCCTACTCTATTTAAAGGACGTTCCTAGGCCACTTTCACTCCTTTCATAACCCTAATTGAATTGAGAGAAAGAGAGGAGAAGGAAAAGAGGAAGAAGAGAGGCAAGGAAGAGAACCTAGCAAAAAGGAGAAGAATTGCAGAGAAAGATTAATCTTCTCAGGTATGGATACTAATTCCATGAGTTTCTACAGACCTTAGGATAGTTATTGGAGAGAGAGCGATCTCGAAGAAACCCAAACCATCCATCCATGGTTAGGTTTTCATGGAAAACCCTAGGAGAATGCATGAAAGCCATCTAGGAGGATGATTCATGGTTTCAGACCATGGAATGAATGTTTAATGGAATATGGGAGCAAACCATAGGACCCCAAACACGAAAAATGGATTAAAAAGTGGAAATTGGACCAGAGTGTACCGAGGGTCGCACCCAGGGTCGACCATCCGACCCTAGGTGTTTCTGACCATCGACCCTCAGCATTCGGGAAGTCCAGAAAGAAGGGAGGGTCGATAGACCCATCGACCCTAGCATTGACCCTAGAATCGACCCTCAGTTGACAGAATGGTTTTAAATTCAGAATTTATTCTAATTAAATTCTATCGATTTTGTTAGGTCTTCTAGCAATATAATAACATTGTAAAGGTAAATTTAAAGCTTGGAAAAGTATCTTATAGCAAGCTAAGGTGGGGAACCTTAACCCTAAATTAAATTGGTTAATAATAAATTATTTTCTATTTCTTGAGTCCTATGCTATGTTTGATTTTATGCGAATATGTTTGTAATGTGCATACAACATGCCATCCATTATTTCTATTACTTGTTCATGCATATTTACTTTATTGTTTATAACATGATGATGATGATGATGATAGGAATAGGCATGTGCTTGTATGTGTGTGGTTGATGTGCTTGATGCGAGCGAGTATCAGGGGAGGTGTGATGAGAACGTCAATAAACGTTAACCTTTGGCGGGTCTTAGCACTTTAGCTCTATCTCTAACTCAAGTTTTGTGCATTGGCATCGTCGTATCGCCATTACTTTAGCAGAACTATTATGTCATAGAGTATCAGGGTAGGTGGTCTCGGTCCTTGTAGTCTCTGACTCTACCGGGGGGCCTTAGCTCTATCTCTATGGACATTCTGAGGGATGCTGGGGTGAGGCCTTGGATACACTGTTTGGCATTAGGATTGGTTAGTTGCGAGCCCAGTTTGCAGCCCTCGCCAACAGGGGCTTACGTGTTGGTATGGCACTATATGGCAATAAACGTAACCTTTGTTATATAATGTTCATGATTGGGTGCATGTGAGTTGACGATAAACGTGATCTTCGGGTAACGTCACACACTCGTGTATAGAGGCGGAGTCAATAAACGCGACCTTTGGCTACCTCAACCTTTCTATTGCATACTGCAAACTTTAAAACCGGACCAAAGATATAATTGACTTTTTGTATGCATATGTATTGTTGCATTGTTTTGGCTACTCACTGAGCCGTGTTGTGTGCTCACCCCTCGACGTCGAATATTTTTAGGTGATGATGCAGGTTATACCGTTGAAGATTATATGAATGCGTCTGCGTACGGGAACGTGGCAGCAATGGAAGCTGAAGCTGAAGTGGATACACACGACTCCTCTTGCGAGTGCAACTCGTGTGTATTTGATTAGATATTTTATAGGTTTCTTTATTGGATTTATTAAGACATGTATTTGGTATTTAAATATTTATGTCTCAGTTGAGAACAGAATAATTTGCTATTAAATTATTAATATCATCTTAGTTTTTCAGTTCATTTATTTACAAGATTTTTGCTATTGTGTATTTACTCTGATTATGATTACGGATGTGCGTAAGTTTGGATAACGCAGGGATAGCCTATTTGAGATCCTGGTTGAACCGTTGGTTTATTAGCGATTCATCACACCATTCTGAGATGTGCGAAATTAGGGTGTGACAGAAGAAATGCCGTACACCTCTGTTATGGAATGAGGTGGGAGAGAGGAGGATTTTAGACCGAAGTTAGTAGAAGAAACTTATCGTGCGATTGATCAAATTAAGGAAAGAGTGAAGACAGCTTATGTTCGACAAAAGCATTAAGTAGATAACAGACGTCGAGATTTGGAGTTTGTAGTGGGTGTGACAAGGTGTTCTTGAAGATATCACCTGTGCGAGGTCTGAAATGGTTTGGTAAGAAGGGAAAGCTATGCCCCAGGTATGTGGGATCATACAAGGTTTTGATCAGACGTGGTAATGTGGCATATCAACTGGCTCTACCACCATCTATGTCAAGCATTCATGATGTGTTCTGTGTTTCTTTATTGAAGAAGTATGTCAAGGATCCATCACACATCTTGACAGCAGACCCACCAGACTTGACAGAGGACTTGACATTTGAAGTGGTACCTATGATGCTCACAAGTCGAAAGGTACAACATCTCCGAAGCAAGGATATCCACTATGTCAAAGTGCATTGGAAAAGCCAAGATGTAGAAGAAATCACTTGGGCGGAAGAGAATGCGATGCGAAAGGAATACCCTAACCTTTTCGACGAACAAGGTACGTATAAATTTCGAGGCCGAAATTTCTTTTAAGGGTAGGGGTGTTGTGAAACTTACATGCAAATTTTGGGGATGAAATTTCTTTTAAGGGTTGGGGAGTTGTAAGACCCGCACTCCATGAACCCGATACAACAACAATAACAACAACAAATCCTTATCCCAACTAAATGGGGTCAGATACATGGATTCTTGTTCGCCAATCAGCTCTGTTTGATGTCAAACTTGAAGCAAGGCTTAAGCTATACATGTCTTTCTTCACCACCTCCCCTAAGGTCATCTTAGGTCTACCCTTAGCTCTCTTAACCCCGTTAATCTGAATCAAATCACTTATCCGAACGGGAGCATCTAATGGCCTCCGTTGAAGATGGCCATAGCATCTCAAACGAATTTCTTGTAACTTATCATGTACTGGCGCTACTCTCAAATTAGCTCTAATACGGTCATTTCTTACCTTATCTTTCCTAGTTTTGCCACACATCCATCTTAACATCCTCATTTCAGCTACACTAAGTTTATCAATATGATGCTTCTTGACTGCCCAACATTCAACACCATACATCATATCAGGTCGAATAACTGTCCTATAGAATTTTCCTTTAAGTTTTAAAGTAATACGTCGATCGCACAGCACTCCAGACGCACTTCTCCACTTCATCCATCCTATTTTAATCTTCTGTGAAACATCATCATCTATATCACCTTCTTTGTTTATGATTGAACCTAAATACCTAAAATGATCACTTTGCTGTATTTCCCTCTCAAGAATGTTCACCACCTCATTATCCGTCCTTGTGTGACTAAAGTTGCACACCATATACTCCGTCTTCGTTTTACTTATCTTAAAACCTTTTGATTACAAAGATGATCTCCATAGCTCCAACTTTGCATTAATCCCTGCTTTTGTCTCATCCATCAAAACAATGTCATCAGCAAAAAGTATACACCAAGGAACTTCATCTTGAATGTCTTTGGTAAGATCATCCTTGATGTGGGCAAATAAATAAGGGCTTAAAATTGATCCTTGATGTAACCCAATTGTAATTGGGAATTTACGACCTTGACCCCCCATGATTTTCACACTAGTCACCACATTATAATACATATCCTTAACTATGTCCACATATTTGCTTGAAATGCATCTCTTCTCTAGTACTTACCAAATTAACTCCCTAAGGACTCTATCATAGACCTTTTCTAGATCGATGAAAACCATATGGAGGTCCTTCTTGCCTTCTCTACATCTTTCCATGAGTCTCTAAGCAAGTAAATAGCCTCTGTTGTGGATCTACCTGGCATAAAACCAAACTAGTTCTCCGTAATGGTAGTTTCTTTTCTCAAGTGGGTTTCAATAACTCTCTCCCACAGTTTCATAGTATGACTCATTAGTTTTATACCTTTGTAATTATTGCAACTCTGAATATCGCCTTTGTTTTTGTAGATCGAAACCACAATACTACTTCTCCATTCATTTGGCATTTTTCTTGAGCTCATAATTTTTAAACAACATAGTTAGCCAAGATACTCCATACATTCCTAGGCTCTTCCAAACTTTTATTGGGACCTCTTCTGGGCCAAGTGCTTTGCCTACATTCATCCTCCTTAAAGCCTCTATTACTTCTGTCACCCTAATTTTATGTATATACCTATGACCTGTGGTGTCATGGTGAGTGATGGAGCAATCTAGAGCACTATTTCTTGAGACGTCTTCATTTAGTAGGCTGTAAAAATAATCGTTCCATCTCTCTTTAATGTCCTCATCCCTTACTAGAACTCTACCATCTGTACTTTTAATACATTTAACATGGTCTAAATCTCTACTCTGCCTTTCCGTCATCTTAGCTATTTTACAGATAGCTTTTTCTCCTTCCTTAGTGCTTAGATTGATATAAAGATCTTCATATTTCTTCATCCTTACTTGTCCCACAATCTTCTTGGCCAAATCTATATCTTTTTAGATCCTCTATATCTTTAGTCTTTTGCCATGCCTTAAAACTATCTTTCTTAGCTTTAATGGCTGCTTAAACCTCATCATTCCACCACCAAGACTCTCTAAGAGAATGACATTTTCCATTTGATACACCTAGAACCTCTTTAGCAACTTTTTTTTTTAATACAAGCAGTCATCTCGTTCCACATTGGATCAGTGTCTCCTTCAAAGTTCCACATTCCTTGTTTAATCACATTTTCAGTAAAAGTTTTCAAGGTATTTTAATTTAAGCACCACCACCTTATCCTAGGGCTCAAAACCTGACCTTTCCTACTACTTGGAGTAGTGAGACATATATCCAAGACCAATAATCTATGCTGAGTGGTTAGACTCTTCCCAGGTATAACTTTACAATCCTTACATAACAATCTATCGGACCTTCGAGTTAGAAAGAAATCTATTTGGCTTTTATGGTGCCCACTTTTGAAGGTGACTAGATGCTTATCTCTCTTTTCAAGGTATGTGTTTATGATGGATAAATCATAAGCTATAGCAAAATCTAGAATTGAGGTCCCCTCTTCATTCCTTACTCCAACACCATACCATGAACATCTTCATAACCTCTAAGATCTCCCCCTACATGTCCATTCAAATCACCCCCTATTATAATTTTTTCACCTTGTCATAAACCTTGTACTAATCCATCCATGTGTTCCCAAAATTGTAGCTTACTATTCGCATCCAATCCTACGTGGGGTGTGTAAGCGCTAATTATATTGACTATCTCTTTCCTCATCACTAGCTTGATGGCTATAATCCTATCACCAAATCTTTTCACATCCACCACATCATTCTTTAAATCTTTATCTACTATTATACCTACTCCGTTGCTATTATTTTTATCTCCCATATACCAAAGTTTAAAGCCATCCAACTCCTTAGCTTTTCTACCCTTCCATCTAGTCTCTTGTATGCAAGCTATGTTAGTCCTTCTTCTCTTCATAACATTTATCAATTCTAGACTCTTACCCGTTAAAGATCCTATGTTCCAAGATGCTATTCTAATCCTACATTTATGGACTAGATTCTTTGCCCGCACTCGTCCACAGTGCGAGAACCCTTGCCAATTTATCACCGCACCCGGGTGTCAATGCGGCGGCCCTTGCCCATTTTTCGCTACACCATGGATTAGGTGTAACGTGTCGTTTACAGAGAACGCCCTAGCATTATGCTAATTATCTTTTGTTTGTGAATCCATGATAAGGGTTTGGCTGTGTTTTTGGTGGTATCGACTACCAACCTGACGTACCAACCCTCTTCCTTTATCTAGGCTTGGGACCGGCAGCATAACACTGGCGGAGTTCTCCATGAACCCGATCTAAACCTTTAATTCATATTGTAATAGGTCTTCCAATCATAATCGAGCCAGACGGGATGAGCAAATGACAACTAGGTACAAAAACGAACCTAAAAGTATGATATTTTTCATACCGTATGGTACTGGTCGATGGTACCGGTCGACCTGTATGTCTGTACGGGCAGACTGGTTAGATCTGGAAACGGATCTCTGTGGGTCCCGCTTTTTAAATCTCTAGCCTAGGGACTTTCCAAACGTAAGAAAACTTCCTAAACTCTATCCTAGTCTATTTAAGGACCCTTAAACCTCCTTAAAACTCTTTGATTGCTTCTCACAAACCCTAGAGAGGAGAACAAGATCGAAGAAGGAGAAGGAGCTAAGAAAGGTGAGAGAGGAGCTGCCGTTGGACGAAGAACACCATAGTTGCGAACCAATGGTAAGTGCTTGAACTTTTCTCTAAGTTAAGCATCATAGATGGTTAATCATGAATTGATCTACCCCATGCAAGGTGAGGTATTGATCTAAAACCCTTAAATTTGCCGTCAAACCCTAATATAGTCGATGAACCCTAGATTCGAATTCTAGGCTGAGGATCATCGAAACTAGGACTTGAATGGGACATGAAACAACTCTAACTCATTGCTCAGGCCTAGAATGCATAGTAGAAACCCTAGAACCAATAATGGGTGACTGACGGAAGGTGAATACCAAGATCGGTGGTCTTCCGGAGGCATACCGGTCGACCAGATCGGTCGCACCATATGTAATCGGTATTGCGACCGGTACCTCTCGGGGACTGGTCTGTGGGGGACCGGTCGACCACACCGGTCGCGCCTTGCCCCACAGTGCTGCGACCGGTACCTGTGATCGATATGCACTGTGAGGGTGTTTTCAATACCAGTTGGTTTCTGACGAACGTGAACCCTAAGAAAATTATTGTAATTCAACCCTAACATCGTGTAGTACCCTGTGTTAGGAAGTTTGGATTCAGTGACACGGAGCAAGCTAGTAATCAAGCGTCAAGTAAGGGAATTGGACCTAAACCCTAATAACTTAATAACAGTAGAATATTGTTAGTAATTATGATATGTGGAATGGTGTTTGTGTATACTCGCATGTCATCTTTACTTTTAGTTATTATATTATTCATGCATACTCACTATGCTAGGATGTGATTGTTAGACATGTGATTGTTTTTATTGGTGTGTGGAATGGGAAGGGCCTGGGTCTAGGATCATTTCTCACAGTAGCACATTTTCGTATCGCTTCTGTCTTAGCATGCTTGGTGCGGGTAAGGTATCAAGGGGAGGAAGTGGCACTGTGGTCTCCGGCCTGGCCACTAGACTCGAGCCCTATCTTTATGTTGTAGGGAGCTGTGCTAGGATAGGGCCTATTGTGATGACATATATGATTGGTTAGTTGTGAGCCCAGTTTGTAAGCCCTCGCCAATAGGAGCTTACGTATTGATATGGATAGGGCATCAGGAGAAGTGTTGGTGGTATTTGATCCAGACACTTTAGCTCTATCTCTATTCCATGGTAGGTGCATATGAGAAGATAGTAGTGTTTGATCAATTGGGCGGATTTACACACTCGTGTATAGAGGTACGGTGGCTGCCAATCCTTTCTATAGCACATTTTAAACTTAAAACCAGACCATAATGTGAATGTTACTCATGCATGATGTGTGCTGCATTGTCTGATTATCTTACTGAGCTAAGTTGTGAGCTCACCCTTGTATATATACATGTTTTTAGATATTAATGCAGGTTACATTGTGGAGGACTACGTGGATTGTATGGATGTTCTGCTGCCTTGGAAGTGCAAGCAGGGGAGGACGAGCATGACGCTTCATGCGAGTGCCCTTTTTACGTCAAAGTTGTAGAAGCCAAGATGTAAAAGAAATCACTTGGGAGGAAGAGAACGCAATGTGAAAGGAATACCCTAACCTTTTCGACAAATAAGGTACTTATAAATTTCGAGGCCAAAATTTCTTTTAAGGGTAGGGGAGTTGTGAAACCTACATGCAAATTTTGGGGACAAAATTTCTTTTAAGGGTGGGGGAGTTGTAAGACCCGCACTCCATGAATCCGATCTAAACTTGTAATTCATGTCGTAACATGTCTTCCAATCATCACTGGGCCAGATGGGACGAGCGGGTGATAATCAGGTATGAAAACGGATAAAATTTAGGATAAAATTCTATACCAGTCTATGGTATCGATCGATGGTACCGGTTGACCGGTATGTCTGCGCGGGCAGACTGGTTAGATTCGAAAATGGATCTCTACGGGTCCCGCTTTCTAAATCTCTAGCCTAGGGAATTTCTTAACGTAGAGAAACTTTCCTAACTCTATCCTAGTCTATTTAAGGACCCTTAAACCTCCTTAGATATCTTTGATTGCTTCTCACAAACCCTAGAGAGGAGAAAGTGATCGAAGAAGGAGAAGGAGCTAAGAAAGGTGAGAGATGAGCCGCCGTTGGACGAAGAACACCATAGTTGCGAGCCAATGATAAGTGCTTCTATTTCATACAAGTCATCCAAATCAAATGGATGGGTTCGCAGATTATCGGTTAGTCGCTTAGTTGAACTTCTCTCTAAGTTAAGCATTATAGATGATTAATCATGAATTGATCAATACCATGCAAGGCGAGGTATTGATTTAAAACCCTTAAACTGTCGTCAAACCCTAATACAGTCGATAAACCCTATATTCAAATTCTAGGCATTGAATCATAGAAACTAGGACTTGAATGGGACATGAAACAACTCTAACTTGTTGCTCAGGCCTAGAATGCATAGGAGAAACCCTAGAACCAATAATGGATGATTGACGGAAGGTGAACACCAAGATTGGTGGTCTTTCGGAGGCATACCGGTTGACCATACTGGTCGCACCATATGCGACCGGTACCTCTCTGGGACTGGTCTGTGAGGGACTGATCAACCATACCGGTCGTGCCTTGCTCCATAGTGTTGCGACCCGTACCTACGACCGGTATGCACTATGAGGGTGTTTCAATACCAGTTGGTTTTCGACCAATGTGAACCCTAAGAAAATTATTCTAATTCAACCCTAACATCGTATAAGACCCTTTGTTAGCAAGTTTGGATTCGGTGACGTGGAGCGAGCTAGCAATCAAGCGTCAGGTATGGGAATCAGACCTAAACCTTAATAACTTAATAACCGTAAAACATTGTTAATAGTTATGATTCTGTGGATTGGTGTTGTGCATACTCACATGTCATCTTTACTTTCGGTTATTATATTGTTCATGCATACTCGCTATGCTAGGAAGTGATTGTTAGGCACGTGATTATTTTCATTGGTGAGTGGAATGGGAAGGGCCTAGGGTCTGGGATCATTCCTCACACTAGCACCTTTTCTTATTACTTCTGTCTTAGCATGCTTTGGTGCGGGTAGGGTATCAAGGGGAGGAAGTGGCACTGTGGTCTCCGGCCTGACCACTAGACTCTAGCCCTATCTCTATGCCATAGGGAGCTGTGTTGGGATAGGGCCTACGAAGTTGACATATAGGATTGGTTAGTTGCGAGCCCAGTTTGTAAGCCCTCGCCAATAGGGGTTTAGGTGTTGATATGGGTAGGGCATCAGGGGAAGTGTTGGCGGTGTTTGATCCAGACAATTTAGCTCTATCTCTATTCCATGGTGAGTGCATGTGAGACGACAGTGGTGTTTGATCCATTGGGCGGATTCACACACTCGTATATAGAGGTGCGGTGGCCGTCAATCCTTTCTATAGCACATTGTAAACTTAAAACTAGACCATAATGTGAATGTTACTCATGCATGATGTGTGCTGCATTGTCTGATTGTCTTACTGAGTTAAATTGTGAGCTCACCCTTGTATATATACATGTTTTTAGATGTTGATGCAGGTTACACCGTGGAGGACTACATGGATGCTCCAGTGTATGGAGGTGCTACTACCTTGGAAGTGCAAGCAGGGGAGGATGAGCATGATGCTTTATGCGAGTGCCCTTTTTGCGTGTACCTCTAAGATATTTGATTTGTTTATTCTATTTATTTTTAGTTGGATTTATAAATGATGTAAGGATAATTATTTATGTTTTGGTGTTTTGAATAATTTGATAATTTATTTAAATTATTAATAGAGTACTTAGTTCATTTAATTTAAGACTTTTGTTGTATTTAATTATATTCTGATAATGGTTATGTGCAATAGTTTGTATGAGTGGATACGGTCTTGTTGAGATCCTGGTGTGAATCGTTGGTTCAGTAATGGTTCACTCACACTTCTGGTTCAGCTAGAATTGGGGTGTGACAAACTCCATCAATGGTAATTTCTCATCCCAGGATCCTTTGAAATCAATTACGCAAGCTCGGAGCATATTTTCTAAAATCTGAATGGTACGTTTTGACTGTCCATGTCTAAGGATGGAATGCAGTACTAAACTTCAACGTTGTACCTATAGCCTTCTGTAATCCTTTTCAAACTTTGAAGTAAAACGTGGGTCTCTGTCGGACACAATGCTTTCAGGTACACCATGTAATCTGACAATATTATCTACATAAAGCTTAGCTAACCTCTCTAGGGTCTACTGAGGTCGAATAGCTATGAAATGAGGTGTCTTGGTCAAAAAATCCACAATCACCCAGATCACGTCAACTACTCGGGGAGTCAATGGTAACACGGTGACGAAGTCCATAGTGATGCAGTCTCATTTCCATGTTAGTTCTGGCAGTGGCTGCAATAATCCTGCAGGTCTTTGCCTTTCAACCTTTACCTACTGACAATTCAACCATTAAGACATAAATTTAGCTACATCTGCTTTCGTTCCTCTCCACCAATATAGTTTCTTCAGATCATGATACATATTTATACTTCCAAGATGCACCAAATAAGTGGTGGTGTGGGCTTCCTTCATTAGTTTGTCTAATATCTAAGTCTTCATTTTCAGGAACACATACTCTCCTTTTGTATCTTATTACTTTCTCAGGATCCAAAGTAAAGTCAGGGTTAGTCCTACCTTTATCGAGGTCTTCTTGCATCATTCTCAGATAAGGGTCTGATTTAATGGCTGCTTTTACTTCATCTAGAAAATCAGGTACAATCTTCAATGTAACAAACATGTTTGAGAATAGATGAATAAACCCTTGGTTAGCTGATTCTATCGGAATATCAATCATGAACTGCTCTTTATCGTAATTAAATACTCTTCCTGTGACACACACTATAGCATTTGCATTAGCTTCTTCTTAGGATTTTGTCATAGCTTTCCTTAATGCGTCAACAACTACATTAGCTTTTCCTGGATGATACTGGATATAGCAATCATAATCCTTCAGTAATTTCAGCCATCTTCTCTGTATCATGTTCAACTCCTTTTGATTAAAAAGATGAGTGAGACTCTTATGATCTGATTTAATCTAAAATTTCTCTCCATACAAATAATGTCTCCATATCTTGGCAGTATGTACCACCGCTGCTAATTCCAAGTAATGAGTGGGATAGTTCTTCTCATATGTCTTCAGTTGTCTTGAGGCATACGTAATTACTTGTTCTCCTTGCATAAGGACACATCCCAAACCTAACTCAGACGCATCGGTTTACAAGGTAAATGGTTGTCCTGGGATCAGAATAGTCAAGATGGGAGATGATATCAATCTAGCCTTCAATGTTTGGAAATACTCTTCACATTTATCAGTCCAAACAAAGTTTTCTCCTTTCTTTGTCAGACTGGTGGGAGGTATGACGATTCTAGAGTAATCTTCCACGAATCGTCGATAGTACCCAGCTAAACCTAAGAAACTTCTGATTTCGCCAACATTCTTAGGTGCTTTTGATTTTATAATGGCTTTAATCTTACTAGGATCCACTTTAATTCCTTCAGCGGATACGACATGGCCTAAGAAAGCGACTTCATTTAGTCAGAACTCACACTTGGTAAATTTAGCAAAAAGCTTCTCTTTTCTTAGTCACTGCAAAGTGGCTTTTAGATTTGTGATATGAGTTTCTTTGTCCTTGGAGTAGACTAGTATGTCGTCAATAAATACAATGACTGACGTATCTAACATATCGTGGAATACCCGATTCATGAGTTCCATAAAAATTACAGGTGCATTAGTCAATCCAAAAGACATGACTAAAAATTTGTAATGTCCATATCTACTTCTGATATATTGTCTTTGGAATATCACCTTCCTTAATCTTTAACTGATGGTATCCTGACCAAAGATCAATTTTGGAGAACACTTTGGCACCTTGCAACTGATCGAATAAGTCATCGATCCGAGGCAACGGGTATCGATTCTTGATTGTAAGTTTATTCAATTCTCGATAATCTATGCACAGTCGAATGCTATCGTCCTTCTTTCTTACGAACAATACTGGTGCTCCCCATGGTGATATACTGGGTCTAATATAACCCTTGTCTAGTAATTCCTGTAATTGTACCTTTAGTTCCTTCAGTTTAGTAGGAGCCATTTGATAGGGTGCTTTCGATACTGGTGCGGCTCCAGGTATAAGATCTATAATGAACTCTGTCGCTCGGTCAGGTAGTAGTCCTGGTAGTTCCTCAGGAAATACATTCAGAAATTCACACACAACTTCAATATCCTCCATTCGTGGTGTAAGACCCGCATTCCATGAACCCGATCTAAACCTTGAATTCATGTCGTAACAGGTCTTCCAATCATCATCGGGCCAGACGGGACGAGCGGATGACAAACAGGCATGAAATCGGACCAATTAAGTATGAATTAATTCATACCGGTTGATGGTACCGGTCGACCGGTATAGCCTGCGTGGTAGACCACTAAGATCCGAAAATGGATCTCTACGGGTCCCACTTTCCAAATTTCAAACCGAAGGACTTTTCTAATGCTAGGAAGCTTCCTAAACCTAAACCTAGCCTATATAAACCCCTCTAAACCTTCTAAGCCTCTTCCATGATCCTCACAAATCCTAGAAAGGAGAAAGAGGCTGAAGAAGGAGAAGAAGCTAGGAAGGAGAGGGAAGAGCTACCATTGTCGTTCGACGAAGAACAAGTTACCGCAAGTCAACGGTAAGTGCTCAAACCTTCCTCTACCATAAGTAATCTAGAATGGTTAGTTGTAGTTGGATCAAAACCATGCAAAGCGAGGTGTTGATCTAAACCCTGTTTTGCCGACAAACCTTAATTTAGTCGATAAACCTTAGATTCAAGTTCTAGGTTGAGACCATCGAAACTAGGACTTAAATGGAGTTGGAAACAACTCTAACTCAGTGCTCAGACCTAGAATGTGTAGGAAAAACCCTAGGATCATTAGGGGACGATCGACGGAAGTTGAGAAATCAGACGTATGGTCTTCCGGAGAACTATCGATCGACCATACTGGTCACACCTTATGCGACTGGTACCTCTCGGGGACTGGTCTGTGGGGACCGATCGACCATACCGGTCGCAGGTTTCCCCACAGTGCTGCGACCGGTACCATGATCGGTCAGCTCTATGAGATGTGTTTTGCCATTGTTGGTTTTTCGACCAACGTAAACCTATTCTAACTAAACCCTAATATCGTATAGGACCTTGTGATAGCATGTTTGGACCTTACGACGTGGAGCAAGCTATCAAACAAGCGTCAGGTAAGGGAATCGGACCTAAACCCTAATAATTAAATAACAGTAAACCGTTGATAATAATGTTGAAACCCTATCCAGACAGTGCAGTAAGTGTTGTCATTGTTGGCAACCTTAGTAGAGAAAGTGATATGGAGGAGAGAGAGTATCTGTAGGACTCTTTGTCAGTCAAGGGGATTGGGCTGATGCAGCAATCGAAGAGAATGAAGCCCAGTTGATGAGAAAATCCAACTGAAGAGAAAGAAAGAAGAGAGAGAAAATGAAGGAGAGAGAAATAGGAGAGAGAATGGGTGGGGACCAGGTGGGTCCCACCTTGGGTGGCCAGGCCAGCAGGGCAGATGCCCGCGGCACCAGGCCAGCAAGCCATGCGCACAGCACAGCCGCACACACAGCCAGGCCATGCGCACAGCACAACCACGCACATAGCCAGGCCATGCGCACAACATAGTCACGCACACAGCCAAGCCATGCGCACAGCACAGCCGCGCACACAGCCAGGCCATGCGCACAGCACAGCCGCGCACACAGCCAAGCCATGCGCACAGCACAACTATGCACAGCAGCAAGCCCATGTGCTGTGCCATGCCGCAAGCTCGCAGGCTCGCAAGACCCGCCGCCGCGCGCCGCAAACCAACGCAAGGCAGTTGGCATGCACGCACGTTGTTCGACCAAATGCCACAATGAAAGAAAAATCTCAGACCCTACTAGAATCGGCTTCTCTGTAGGTGATACTCACCGATTACAAAGGCCATTTCCTAAATTGTTAAGGGCTTTTTGGTCCTTTCAAAAGGGAGAAAATTTGATATTGATGGCTCAGATCAAGCCACGTCAGCTAGTTTCCAAATGGGAGGCTCACAAAAAGGCAGGATTCGGTGTAGCGTCAGAATCGTGCCTAGATCCCATTGCGCAGCTTCTGATTGGTCGAATGCAGTTTAAAAGTGTGAGTCGTGCCGCACGGAAGAGACCCCCTGATTCGGTGGAGCGCGCACACTGTACGCATGCGCAAAAGATGCGCATCTGATGGATGTCACCGCTTCCGATCGCGTTTGACGTGTTGAGGCCGATCGAACGGATCCGAAGAGATCCCACCATTAAGAGACCGATCCAGCGGTCTAAACCTATAGATGTCCTCTCCGCCAATCAGAAGACAACAGCGGCATATGGTACGTCAGTGAGGGCGGCGATTGTGTGCGTCGCGGCGCACTGAATCAAGGCCGGAGATTCCTTTTGGAATAATCTCACTGGCCGAACATCTTTTGATGATATCTCGGCCGTCCGATGTTGGATTGAGGCCCATAATATATCAAACTGAAGGATTTTCCGAGAAGAAGACGAAGGGAGTATTTTGAGCTCGAGTAGAAGGCCTCTAGTGGCATTTTGAAGGAAACCCTCCATTGAAGCTTCTCCAAGAGAGAGAGAGACTCCTACTGCCTGTGTGAGGCCATGAAAGTTTTGTTGAAGCTTGAATAGAGTGTGTGGACCAGATGTGAGCATCCAATGGAGTTGTTGTGGTAAAGAATGAGCTGTGGAGCCCAAGAGGAGGCCGAGATGCTAGCATAGAGAGGCTTGCATCAGTAGTGAGCAAGACCGGGAGGTAAACTCACACACAAACCCTATTTACTGTATTAGTTCCATATGGGAAGGGTTTGTAATCATTTGATATACATATTGTATGACTTGTCAAGTGGGTGCTTGACTGAAGTTGGGGTTGATGCCTAGGACACAGTTGTAGCTGTGAATGCGGTTGATGTTGTAGCATCGGGGTTGTAGGTGCAACCGTAGCATTTCTATTGTGTATCGGGTATATACGAAACCCTGGTTAGGGTATTGCCCCGTGGAGTAGCCATCACAGTATGTGATTGGTGAACCACGTTATATTGTGTGTCCCATGCATGTGCTTGTGATTGTGGATTAGAAGTCTATATGCTGCAGGTCTGGGTGTACAAACTTGGCAGGCCAAGCCCCTGATATGGATACCTGTGGGTGTGTGGTTGGTGTGTGCACGAAATGTGTTTGATGAATTGTCTGTGAGAATTTCAAGGTCAGCTCAAGGCAGCAGTGCACAATTGATCAACAGCTCTTGGTAGCAGTGTACATAGCCTCAGGCCAAATCATTTAGTGGAAAAAGAGTTTGTAGTGGCCACTGATTCACCCCCCCCTCTCAGTGTCAATCTGGGAATAACAAGTGGTATCAGAGCAAGGTTCCCAAGGGAAGAAGACTGACAGCTTCGGGTACAGATAAGATTGAGACTGAAATATGGCTACAAATGAAGAACATCATGGGCACAGCAGAATTACGATGTTTTATGGCTCCAACTACAGCATATGGAAAGTCAGAATGGAGGCTTACCTGATTGCACAAGGATATGGGGTATGGCTGGCAGTTAAGAATGGGTACATGCACACAACTGAGGATATCAGTGATGCTGTTGAGATGAAGAAGAGAGAAAATGAAGCTAAGGCTGTCACAGCACTTCTAGCCACACTTTCAAGTAATGAACTTACTAGAGTGATCAGTTGTCCAACATCAAAGGAGATATGGGACAAGCTACAGAGTGTTCATGAAGGAGACAGCAAAATCAAGGAGGCTAAATTACAGATACTGAGATCTCAATTTGAAAGCCTGAGAATGAGTGAAGGTGAGACAATTGAGTTTTACCTGAACAGAGTAAACAAGATCACCAATCCAATCAGAGCATTGGGTGAAGAGTTAAAGGAGATTCATGTGGTCAAGAAGGTGTTGAGGACACTTCCAAAACTATATAATTCCAAGGTGTCAGCCCTTGAAGAAATTGCCACTTTGGATGCATTGACCATAGATGAACTGCATGGTATCTTGACTACCTATGAGATGAGAATGCTTGAGCCAGTGCCAGCTGAGAAGGAAGCCGCTTTTGAAGCCTTTAAAAAATTAAAAATGAAGGAGCCAGTGGAAAGCTCAAAAGCTAATGCAGAGGAGGACACAGATGATTCAGATGATGAGCTCATAGCCTATCTGGCTAACAAACTCAAGAAGAGATCTAAGAAGTTCAAAAACAAGTCTTCAATGAGATGTTTCAACTGTGGTGGCTTAAGACACTTTGCCTCTAAGTGCCAGAAAAAGGGTAGAGTGTATGACTATGATGAAGAAGAGTCTAACGGAAGCCAAGAAAAGAAAGGAAAGAAGAAATTCATTCCAAGAAAGAGAAGTTATCTGTCAAAGCATGATGACCTCTCTGATGAGTCTGAAGATGAAAATGATGATGATATTCTCTTTATGGCAAGACTGAAAGAGACTCCTACAAGGAGTGATACAACAAAAAGGAAAGGTGATGGTGTCAAGAAAAGAATTGAAGATGATGACAGTCTAAATCTTGAAGCAGAGTTGCTTTCTGCACTTACTGAGCTCAAGTCAGAAAGAAAGAAGAACAAAAACTTGAATGAACAACTCAACCAAGCAAAGGAGATAAATGGTGAAATTATGGAGACTCTCAGGAAAGCAAAAATAATTGCTGATGAGCTCGACAATGATCTTACACAAAAGACTTCTGAGTGTAAGAAGCTTGAGGAAGTAATTGTAAAACTTATGGTAGATCTGGCCAAGTCTACAAAAACAAAAAATTATGCTAAAGCTACTACAAAGGTCCCTCATGTAACCATTCTGAAGTCAAAAGATAAGAATGTTAGGTTACAGGAAGATGAAGAAAGCATCAGTTCTGAAAATGAAGACAAGGACGAAGACAACATCCTTGATAAGATTTTAAGTTTCCAGAGATCCTCTCATATTAAGTCTGGACTTGGATACACTGAGCAGCTATCTGAGCAGATAAAAGAAAAGGGATCTACAAGTAATCCCATTGTGTTTGTGAAAGAAAAGCAGAAGGAACCACCAGCCATGAGAGCTACTAAAAGCAAGAAGAATGAAGAGAGCTTCAAGACAGTCAGGCAAGGCAGTCAGAGAAAACAAAGTCAGTTCTAGAGGAATGGTCAGTTTCAAAGAAACAAGCTGGTACAGAGAATCAGATTCAAAGGATACTGTTATGGCTGCAATGCCTATGGACATCGAGTGGCAGAATGTAGAAGACAACAAAGACCTCCAGTGTTCATTGACAAAAACAGATTTGCTCCTCTTGCTGATGAGGGAGTAATATGCTATAGATGTGAAAGACTTGGGCATATAGCCAGAAACTGCAAAACAATCTTTCCATCTCAAAGACAAGCTAAGAGGAAGAAAAGAGAATATCCTTCAAGAAAACCAGTTCATAGAGAAGAAGAAAATGAAATGGTCAGAAATGCAAGGAAGCTAATTACAGTAAAAGACAAGGCTACATGGGTGGAAAAACCACAGAAGAAAGGGAACAATTCTTTGTTGGTGCAAGAACCACTTAAAGCAAATAAAGGAAAACAATCTCCATGGATTATTGATAGTGGATGCTCAATACACATGACTGGCAACAAAGAAAAATTCACAAGCCTCGATGCTACTGAAGGAGGAACTGTGAAGTTTGGGAATAATGAGGGTGCCAGAGTTGAAGGAAGAGGTTCAGTGAACTTTAACAATGGGAAGATAAAGTCCCATAATGTCTTGTATGTTAATGGACTGAAACATAATCTACTCAGTGTGAGTCAGATATGTGATCAAGGACATGAGATCATTTTCAACAATGAAGGTTTTGTTGTCCACAGGGTTCGAACAGGAAAGGCAGTAGCTACTGGAGAAAGAATAGTTGGAAATCTATATGTGTTGACAGATGCCATCAACAAGTGCATGATAACTCAAGAAGATGAAAATTGGTTGTGGCATAGAAGAATGGGACACATTCACTTCAAAAATCTGACTAAAATTAGCAAGGAGCAAGCAGTGAGAGATCATCCCATCATAAAGACTCCAGAGAGCCATGTATGTGGTCCATGTCAGAAGGGCAAGCAGGCAAGAGCTACTTATAAATCAAAGGAGTACCATTCAAGTAAACCACTTGACTTGATACACATAGACTTGTGTGGACCTATGAGAACACAGGCCATAGGAGGTGAGAGATACTTTATCCTGTTTATAGATGAGTTTTTTAGAATGACCTGGGTGATGTTTCTGAAGGACAAAACTGAGGCTCTTGACAAGTTCAAAGCATTCAAGAAGAGAGTTGAAAATGAGACAGGAAACACAATTAAGTGTTTAAGGTCTGATCAAGGCAAAGAATTTACATGGAGTGAATTCTCAAACTTCTGCAGTGAAAGTGGGATCAGAATTCAACACTCAGTAGCCAGAACACCTCAGCAAAATGGAGTGGTTGAAAGGAAGAACAGAACAGTGCAAGAAATGGCTAGAACTATGATGGTAGAAAATAACACAGCAAAGCATTTTTGGAGAGAAGGTATCTATACTGCAATGCATGTCACTAACAGATGTCTTCTAAGGCCTCATGAGAACAAAACACCCTATGAATTGTGGTTTGGGAGGAAAGCTACAGTGAAGTATCTCAGGGTCTTTGGTTCAAAATGCTACATCAAGCGAAAGGAAGAAAATCTTGGCAAATTTGATGACAGAGCTGATGAAGGCATATTCCTTGGGTACTCTTTCAAAAGTAAGGCATACAGGTGCTACAACAAGAGACTAGGAAGAATTGTTGAGAGCTCAGATGTGAAGATTGATGAGAATACAGGGAACCAAAAGGGGGCTGAACCAAGAGGGTCCATTCTTGAAGAACTTGATGAAGATGACACTCTATCAGTTGACAAAGGACAACAAGATGAAGAAGAATCTGAAGTGCAAGAGATTCATACTAAAGTGCAGAGAGATGGCAGACCAAAAGACAACAGATGGTTGAAAATTCATCCTAATCATTAAGTGATAGGAGATCCAAATGCAGGGATACAAACCAGAAGGATGAAAGCTACCACTTATCCATTATTGTCTGAGATAGAGCCTAAAACTGTACATGAGGCTAGCAATGATGAATTTTGGTTGAAAGCTATGAATGATGAGCTTGACCAAATTGAAAGGAACAACACTTGGGAGCTAGTTCCTAGACCAGCAGACAAGAATGTGATTGGCACAAAGTGGGTTTTCAGGAACAAATTAAATGAAGAAGGCCAGGTTGTGAGAAACAAGGCCAGGCTTGTATGGAAAGGATATGCTCAAGTAGAAGGGATTGATTTTGATGAGATTTTTGCACCTGTGGTAAGGCTGGAGTCTATCAGAATGTTCTTAGCATTAGCTGTGCACAGAGGATTCAAGGTTTATCAAATGGATGTGAAATCTGCATTCCTGAATGGCAATCTAGAAGAGGAAGTGTACACTGAGCAAGCTGAAGGGTTCCAACTCAACAATGATGAAGATATTGTATGCAAGTTGAAGAAGGCTCTATATGGGTTGAAGCAAGCTCCAAGAGCTTGGTATGAAAGGCTTGATACATATCTGCATAAGTTGGGTCTACGAAGAGGAGTTGTGGACATCAACCTATATGTCATGATAGAAGACAGCAGTCAACTAGTAGTTGTGGTCTATGTGGATGACATCATCTTTGGGGGGGACTGTGAGAAGCTTTGCAAGTAGTTTGCTGAGAGGATGAGAACAGAGTTTGAGATGTCTATGCTTGGAAAGATGTCTTACTTTTTGGCGTTGCAATTTCATCAAAGAGAAAATGTCATCTTCATCTCTCAAATGAAGTATACCAAGGAGATGTTGAAGAAATTTGTGATGGAGGACTGTAAACCAGTGGGGACACCAATGACAGTGAATATCAAGCTGAGTTCAGAAGATGATTCTCCAACAGTTGATCAGACATTGTATAGATCAATGATTGGCAGTTTACTGTATTTGACAGCTTCAAGACCTGATGTTCTGCAAGCAGTATGCCTGGTGGTCAGATTTCAAGCATGTCCAAAGGAGACTCATCTGATGGCAGTGAAGAGAATACTCAGATATCTGAAAGGCACAATAGATTATGGTTTGTGGTAACCAAAAATTGGAAGTTTCACTTTGACAGCATTTTCAGATGCAGACTGGGCTGGTAGGATTGATGACAGAAAGAGCACTAGTGGTGGTGCATTCTTTTTTGGAGAGAGCTTAGTAGCATGGCACAGCAAGAAACAGGAGTCTGTCTCCTTATCTACAACAGAGGCAGAGTATATTGCAGCAGCAACTACATGCACTCAGGTAATCTGGATGAAAAGACAGATGTCAGACTTTAGTATTATCTGTGAAGAACCAGTGGTCATCAAATGTGATAACATGAGTGCCATCAACATATCCAAGAATCCTGTGCATCACTCAAGGACCAAGCATATTGACATCAGATATCATTATTTGAAGGAGAAAGTGCTTGAAGGGGAAGTAAGATTGGACTTTGGTCCTACAGCAGATCAAGTGGCAGACATCTTCACCAAGGCTCTTCTAAAAGACTCTTTTGAGAAACTCAGAGCTCAGCTAGGAGTAATGACTTTGAGCACATTGTAGATGGCACATATGTAGGGGGAGTTGTTGACTACATAGCATCATCTTTCATCTGTAGGATTGGAAAGATGCGGTGGGCACTCCTACAGGTGAGGCTATGTAGGGGGAGTTGATATGAAGGGGGAGTTGACATGCAGGGGGGCTCATTCAGCCTTTGGGACTTGTTGTCAAAGGGGGAGAAGATGGCAAGAAGGTTGTGTCACATTGAGAGAGATACCTCAAGAGTGTCACATTGAGAGAGATACCTCAAGAGGGGGAGTTTTGTTGCCAACAATTCCAAAGGGGGAGATTGTTGAAATTCTGTCCAGACAGTGCAGTAAGTGTTGTCATTGTTGGCAACCTTAGCAAAAAAAGTGATATGGAGAAGAGAGAGTATCTGTAGGACTCTCTGTCAGTCAAGGGGATTGGGCTGATGCAGCAGCCGAAGAAAATGAAGCCTAGTTGATGAGAAAATACAGCTAAAGAGAAAGAAAGAAGAGACAGAAAATGGAGGAGAGAGAATGGGTGGGGACCAAGTGGATCCCACCTTGGGTGGCCAGGTCAGCAGGGCAGATGCCTGCGGCACCAGGCCAACAAACAATGCGCACAGCACAGCTGCGCACACAGCCAGGCCATGCGCACAGCACAGCCGCGCACACAGCCAGGCCATGCGCACAGCACAGCCGCGCACACAGCCAAGCCATGCGCACAGCACAGCCGCGCACACAGCTAGGCCATGCGCACAGCACAGCCGTGCACACAGCCAAGCCATGCGCACAGCACAGCTGCGCACAGTAGCAAGCCCATGTGCATTGTGCCACGCCGCAAGCTCGCAGGCTCGCAAGACCCGTCGCCGCGCGCCATAAACCAACACAAGGCAGTTGGCATGCACGCACGTTGTTCGACCAAATGCCGCAATGAAAAAAAAATCTCGGACCCTACTGAAATCGGCTTCTCTGTAGGTGATACTCACCGGTTACAAAGGCCATTTCCTAAATTTTTAAGGGCATTTTGGTCCTTTCAAAAAGGAGAAAATTCCATATTGATGGCTCGGATAAAGCCACGTCAACTAGATTCCAAATGGGAGGCTCACAAAAAGGTGGGATTCGGTGTAGCGTCAGAATCGCGCCCAGATCCCATCGCGCGACTTTTGATTGGTCAAATGCAGTTTAAAAGTGTGAGTCGCGCCGCACAGAAGAGACCCCCTGATTCGGTGGAGCGCGCATACTGTATGCATGCGCAAAAGATGCGCATCTGATGGATGTCGCGGCTTCAGATCGCGCCTGGCGTGATGAGGCCGATCGGACGGATCCAAAGAGATCCCGCCATTAAGAGACCGATCCAGCGGTCTAAAACTATAGATGCCCTCTCCGCCAATCAGAAGACGACAGCGGCGTACGGTACGTCAGCGAGGGCGGTGATTGTGTGCGTCGCGGCGCACTGAATCAAGGTCGGAGATTCTTTTTGGAATAATCTCACTGGCCAAACTTCTTTTGATGATATCTCGGCCGTCCGATGTCGGATTGAGGCCCATAATATATCAAACTGAAGGATTTTTTGAGCAGAAGACGAAGGGAGTGTTTTGAGCTATAGTAGAAGGCCTCTTATGGCGATTTTGAAGGAATCCCTCCATTAAAGCTTCTCCAAGAGAGAGAGAAAGTCCTACTGCCTGTGTGAGGCCATGAAAGCTTCGTTGAAGCTTGAAGAGAGTGTGTGGACCAGCTGTGAGCATCCAATGGAGTTGTTGTGGTGAAGAATGAGCTGTGGAGCCCAAGAGGAGGCCGAGATGCTAGCACAGAGAGGCTTGCATCAGTAGTGAGCAAGACCGGGAGGTAAACTCACACTCAAACCCTATTTACTGTATTAGTGCCATATGGGAAGGGTTTGTAACCATTTGATTTACATATTGTATGACCTGTCAAGTGGGTGCTTGACTGAAGTTGGGGTTGATGCCTAGGACACAGTTGTAGCTATGAATGCAGCTGATGTTGTAGCATCGGGGTTGTAGGTGCAACCGTAGCATTTCTATTGTGTATCGGGTATATACGAAACCCTGGTTAGGGTATTGCCCCGTGGAGTAGCCATCACAGTATATGATTGGTGAACCACATTATATTGTGTGTCCCATGCATGTGCTTGTGATTATGGATTATAAGTTCATGTGCTGCAGGTTTGGGTGTATACACTTGGCAGGCCAAGCCTCTGATTTGGATACCTGTGGGTGTGTGGTTGGTGTGTGCACGAAATGTGTTTGATGAATTGTCTGTGAGAATTTTAAGGTCAGCTCAAGGCAGCATTGCACAATTGATCAACAGCTCTTAGCAACAGTGTACATAGCCTCAGGCCAAATCATTTAGTGGAAAAAGAGTTTATAGTGGCCACTGATTCACCCCCCTCTCAGTGTCAATCTGGGAATAACAAATAATTATGATTCTGTTGAATGATGTTTGTACATTCTCGCATGTCATCCTTTACTTCCAATTATTATTATTGTTCATGCATACTTGTTATGCTAGGTTGTGACTGTTAGGCATGTGATTGTTTTCGTTGGTGTGTGAAATGGGAAGGACCTGGGGTCTGGGATCATTCCTCACACTAGCACCTTTTCATCTTGTTCTATCTTAGCATGCTTGGTGCGGGTAGGGTATCAGGGGGGAAGTGGCACTGTGGTCTCCGGCCTGGCCACTAGACTCTAGCTCTATCTCTATGCCATAGGGAGCTGTGTTGGGATAGGACCTATGGTGCGTATCGTTCTGTCTTAGCATGCTTGGGGCGGGTAGGGTATCATGGGGAGAAAGTGGCACTGTGGTCTCCAGCCTGACCACTAGTCTTTAGCTCTATCTCTATGCCGTAGGGAGCTGTATTGGGACATGACCTACTGTGATGACATATAGGATTGGTTAGTTGCGAGCCCAGTTTGCAAGCCCTCGCCAATAGGGGCTTACGTGTTGGTATGGGTAGAGTATCAGGGGAGGTATTGGCGATGTTTGATCCGGACGCCTTAGCTCTATCTCTGTTCCATGATAGGGTGCATGTGGGATAACAGTGGTATTTGATCCATTGGGCGGCTTCACACACTCATGTATAGAGGTGCGATGGTCGCCAATCCTTTTTATAGCACATTGTAAACTTAAACCAGATCATAATGTGAATGTTACTCATGCATATGTTTGTTGCATTGTCTGATTGTCTTACTGAGCTAAGTTGTGAGCTCACCCTTGTGTACACACTATTTTTAGATGTTGATGCAGGTTATACTGTGGAGGACTACGTGGATGCTCCGATGTACGGAGGTGTTGCTGCTTTAGAAGTGCAAGCAGGAGAGGACGAGCATGACGCTTCATGCGAGTGCCCTTTCTGTGTGTACCTTTAGGATTTGATTTTATTTATTCTATTTATTTTTAGTTGAAGATACAATTGATGTAAAGATATTTATTTAAGTTTTGGAATTTTAATAACTTGATATTTTATTTAAATTTATCAATAGATTACTCAGTTCATTTTATTTAAGACTTCCGCTGTATTTATTATTATTCTGATTGTAGTTATGTGCAATGGTTTGTATGAGTGAACACGGTCTTATTGAGATCCTGGTGTGAACCGTTGGTTCAGTGACGGTTTACTCACACTTCTGGTTCAGTCAAAATTGGGGTGTGATAACTTGGTATCAGAGCACTTAGGCTCTATCCAACATACCATATTTGCACTTAACTGAGTCGATGAACTGAGATAGGAAGAATTTAAAAGTCTTAATAAAAACACACCCTAAGCACTTGTTTGATGCCTGAGACTAAATACGAAAGAGCATAATGTACTATACTAAAGGTGAAATTAATAAACAGTCATGCTCTAGATAGGAACCATAATGACAGGTGAGAAAAATCATAAACTTCCACCAAATTGAAAAGGAAACTGTATCAAGAGTATAATATAGAACATCCAAAGAGCTAGATAGGTTTATATAGGATGTGGTGCATTATTGACTTACTCTTATGATTATAGAGGATGCACATACCTGATTCTAATTCTCGTACCTTGACAGAATACCTTCTTGATTCAACCTATCAATTGGAGTTATAGATGTTATTTCCTTAGAATTAGTCCTGATTATACCAATCTAAGCTACTCCCATGATCGACACCCTGAATAGAGATATGAACCGAATCAACATTTAAAGGTTTAATCATTCCGAATGTACATCTTTTTTATTTTATACCTGATTTATTGATGTACCAAAACTTCTCCAGATTTACTCTTGTAGTGCCTTGACCAATGGCACTATATACTCGATAGAACCTGTAACCATGAGGTTAAGAACTGTAGAACCTCTATTTCCATATATTTGGACCACCGTGCAACTTAACGACTTTTTGATGCCGGTTGGATTACCATAGATTTACTCCTGATCCTTTAAACCTAAGTTCACTAGATAAAACAAGTGTTCTTCATCATACTGAATTTGAAAGAAGGAAATGAATCACTTTTGGATAAACATTCTGATTCTTATATTCCATGACATCTGTTAATAGAGATACTTAGTTAATAAGGGAATTATTGGAAGGGAGATGATTAAATTTAGATTAGATTCTATAGCCAAGAAACCTTAGATGAAGTAATAGAGGATCTATTTTGAGATTGTTGAATGGATGGATTTGTGTCATGATCTGTAAAAGAGTGTATAAGCAGGAAGTGAGAACTATCAAGAGTAGCCAGTAAAGAAATAGATAGCACTCAAGTAGAGTTAAAGATGACTATATCGATATGAATTTTGACAAGACAGAAGGTTTTTAAAGGCAGATCTAAGAGTAGATACAAGGATGAAGTAAAAAATTATGGCATTGATAGTATTCAGATTAGTACAAGTAATATGGAGTTATGCCCAATGTCAAGTGAGATGATTAAGTAAAGACCAAAAGAGTTTGGCTGAATTAATGAATTTATAAGCATATACCCTATGCTTATAGATAGACTTGGGATATATAATGAAGCTGTGCAGATTGCCAGGGTAATTGAATCCAATCAAAGAGACAGCTTCTTTGCTCAAAACAGGGGACTGAAGAGGCCTGCTACTGAGACTTCAAGTGGAGGCAATACTAAACAATTCTGCCCCTACAGGGCTCAGTCCACTGTAGTGCCTGCAAGGAACACTACTGCACCACCACCATCACAGTTCGCTGGACAGAACCAGAACGTTAAATGTTTCAACTGTCAACAACTAGGTCATTATGCAAGGACCTGCACTCTACCCAAGAAGCAACCGCCACAGTAAGGAAAGGTATTCGCAGTCACCACTGAAGAGGCAGCCGCATCACCTGATGTGGTTACTGGTATGATTACATCCCTCACTATTTGACTTACTGTTTGTTGTGTTTGAGCATGTAGAACTAAGGGATAATTAAATTTCAAGGACTGTAAATATAGCTGGTATACCTGCCAGAGTACTCTTTGACTCTGGGGCCACGCACTCCTTCGTTTCTATTTCTTTTGGGAAGCGAATGAAATTACCTGTCAAGTGTTTGAACCCAAGCTTGATAGTTCGCTCTCCGTTGGGAGTCGAAGTGGCGTTGAATGAATACTATGGGTCGTGTACGGTTAGTATTGAGGGCTAAAACCTATAAGCAAATCTGGTTCTACTCAAGATGGCAGACTTTGACGTCATCTTGGGAATGGATTGGCTAGGCCATCATTCAGCTAGCTTATTATGTGGTGAAAGGAAACTTGTGCTTAAAGATGAGAAAGGGAAAGAGTTTAGCTTCACTGGGACCAAGTTACCTAGGAAGCGGAAGCTGATCCTCTCCGCCCTAAAGGCTAAGAGATGCTTAGAGAAGGGAGGAGTAGGGTATTTAGTGTCTGTGGTCGACATAACTGCTGAGGTGCCAAAGATGGAAGATCTAGACGTGGTACAAGAGTTTTCAGACGTATTTCCAAAAGATCTACCAGGTTTACCTCCAGACAGGGCTATAGAGTTCGTGATAAACCTTATGCCAGGGTCGGCGCCGGTATCTAAGGCACCGTACAGGATGGCCCCTACTGAATTAAAAGAGTTAAAGACCCAATTACAAGAACTACAACATAAGGGCTTCATATGACCAAGCATATCGCCATGGGGAGAACCTGTATTGTTCGTCAAGAAGAAGGACGGTAGCGTACAGCTATGTATCGACTACCGACAGCTGAACAAGTTAACCATCAAGAACCGATATCCTTTGCCGAGGATTGATGATCTGTTCGATCAGTTGCAGGGAGCAAAGGTTTTCTCAAAGATTGATCTTAGATCAGGGTATCACCAATTGAAGATCAAGGCCGCAAATATTCCAAAGACTGCTTTCAGGACAAGGTATGGACATTATGAGTTCCTTGTAATGTCATTCGGGTTGACTAACACTCTAGCGTCGTTCATGGAACTGATGAACCGAGTGTTTCATGACATGTTGGACACTTCAGTCATCGTATTCATTGATGACATAATGGTCTACTCACAAGACAGGGAGACTCATGCAACACACTTGAGAGCAACCCTACAACGGCTGAGAAGAGAGAAGATTTACGCCAAGTACAAAAAATGTGCATTTTAGCTGAAGGAAGTGGCCTTCTTGGGTCACGTAGTATCTGCAGACGGTATCAAGGTAGATCCAAGCAAGATCGCATCTATAGTAGGATGGGTTGGACCGAAATCAGTTGCGGAGATTCGTAGTCTCCTTGGATTGGCTGGTTATTATAGAAGATTTGTGGAAGACTACTCAAGGATCGCCGTTCCACTTACCAGACTAACCAAGAAGGGAGAAAAATTCATATGGATAGATGAGTGCGAGAAGTGCTTTCAAACTTTGAAGTCAAGACTGGTCTTTGCACCTATCTTAACCATCCCAATACTAGGTTTACCGTTTACCTTATATACGGATGCCTCAGGGTTAGGTCTTGGATGTGTGTTAATGCAAGGAGAACAGGTGATTGCCTACACATCAAGACAATTAAAAGAGCATGAGAAGAGCTATCCTACGCATGACCTAGAGTTAGCAGTGGTTATTCACGCAATCAAGACTTGGAGACACTACCTTTACGGTGAAAAGTTTCAGATTAAGTCAGATCACAAATGCTTAACTTACCTTTTCACTCAGAAGGACCTGAATATGAGACAGAGGAGATGGTTAAAATTATTAAAAGATTATGATTGTGACATCCAGTACCATCCTGGTAAGACAAATGTCGTGGCTGATGCTTTAAGCAGAAAGTGGGCATTGAAACCTAAGGCAGGACCAAGTACAAATGCTACATTGTGTGCTGCAGCCTCAAGTTCAATAGAAAATGATGAAGAGTATATAATAGAGACTGCAAGAGATCCAGTGGAATAGGGCTTAATTTATAAGTTCACATTAATGTTCGCAGCTCTGAAGATCTCATCGGATCTAATAGATGAGGTCAAGTAGCAATCCTACAGGATCCACACCCCAAGACTGTGCAAGAAGATCTAGAGAAGGGTAAAAGCAATCCTGACTTTACCTTGGATTCAGACAAGGTACTCAGGTATCGTGGAAGGTTATATATACCTGAGAGTGAGAACTCAAATATCAGAGATCGAGTTATGACAGAAGCTCATTACACCCCATATTCGGTACATCCAGGAAGCACCAAGATGTACCATGATTTAAGAAGACTATATTGGTAGAGGGGTATGAAAACAGATGTAGCTCGATTCGTGTTCCAATGTTTGAATTGCCAGCAAGTTAAAGCTAAAAGGCAAAGACCCGTAGGTTTGCTACAATTACTACCGGAGCCAGCTTGGAAGTGGGATTGTATCACAATGGATTTCGTCACTGGCCTACCCTTGACACCAAGGTCAGTAGATGCAGTTTGGGTTATAGTCGATCGACTTACCAAGACAGCTCGATTCTCACTATCAGACCTCAGTATACCATGGAGAAGCTGGCCAAGCTATATGTGGATAATATAGTCAAACTTCATGGCGTCCCAGAAAGTATAGTATCTAATAGAGATCCCTATTTTACATCAAAGTTCTGGGAAGAATTACAGAAAGCAATGGGAACCAAGATAAAGTTTAGCATAACTTTTCATCATCAGAAAGATGGGCAGTCAGAAAAAACTATTCAAATCTTAGAAGATATGCTCAGAGCGTGTGCTCTAGATTTCAAGGGAGCTTGGGACGAGAAGCTATCACTCATCGAGTTTGCTTATAACAACAGTTACCAGGCCACGATCCAAATGGCTCCATATGAGGCACTCTATGGGAAGAAATGTCGTACACCTCTGTTATGGAATGAGGTGGGAGAGAGAAGGATTGTAGGACCAGAGTTTGTCGAAGAAACTTATCGAGTGATTGATCAAATTAAAGAAAGAGTGAAGACAACTCAAGTTTGACAAAAGCACTATGCTGATAATCGACGTCAAGATCTGGAGTTTGCAGTGGGTGATAAAGTATTCTTAAAGATATCACCTGTGCGAGGTCTGAAACGGTTTGGTAAGAAGGGAAAGCTATGCCCCAGGTACGTGGGACCATACGTGATTTTGACCAAACGTGGTAATGTGGCATATCAACTGGCTTTACCACCATCCATGTCAAGAGTTCATGATGTGTTCCATGTATCTTTATTGAAGAAGTATGTCAGGGATCCATCGCACATCTTGACAGTAGACCCACTAGACTTGACAGAGGACTTAACATTTGAATTAATACCTGTGATTGTCACAAGCTGAAAGGTACAACACCTTCGAAGCAAGGATATCCACTACGTCAAAGTGCAATGGAAAAGACAAGATGTGGAAGAAATTACTTGGGAAGAAGAGAACGCAATGAGAAAGGAATACCCTAACCTTTTCGATGACCAAGGTATGTTCAAATTTCAAGGCTGAAATTTATTTTAAGGGTGGGGGAGTTTTGAAACCTACATGCAAATTTCAGGGACAAAATTTCTTTCAAGGGTGGGGGAGTTTTAAGACCCGCATTCCATGAACCCGATCTAAACCTTGAATTCATGTCGTAACAGGTTTTCCAATCATCACCGGGCTAGATGGGACGAGCGGATGACAAACACGTATGAAATCGGACCAATTAAGTATGAATTAATTCATACCGGTCGATGGTACCAGTCTTGGTACCGGTTGACCGGTATAGCCTGCGCGGCAGACCACTAAGATCTAGAAACGGATATCTGCGGGTCTCACTTTCTAAATTTCAATCCGAAGGACTTTCCTAATGCTAAGAGGCTTCCTAAACCTAAACCTAGCCTATATAAATCCCTCTAAACCTTCTAAACCTCTTCCATGATCCTCACAAATCCTAGAAAGGAGAAAGAGGCTGAAGAAGGAGAAGAAGCTAGGAAGGAGAGGGAAGAGCCGCCATTGTCGTTCGACGAAGAACAAGTTACCGCAAGTCAACGGTAAGTGCTCAAACCTTCCTCTACCATAAGTAATCTAGAATGGTTAGTTGTAGTTGGATCAATACCATGCAAAGCGAGGTGTTGATCTAAACCCTGTTTTGCCGACAAACCCTAATTTAGTCGATAAACCCTAGATTCAAGTTCTAGGTTGAGACCATCGAAACTAGGACTTGAATGGAGTTCGAAACAACTCTAACTTAGTGCTCAGACCTAGAATGTGTAGGAGAAACCCTAGGATCATTAGGGGACGATCGATGGAAGTCGAGAAATCGGATGTATGGTCTTCCGAAGACATATCGGTCGACCATACCGGTCGCACAATAGGCGACCATTACTGCGACCGGTACCTCTCGAGGACTGGTCTGTGGGTTCGATCGACCATACCGGTCGTAGGTTTCCCCACAGTGCTGTGACCGGTACTGTGACCGGTCAGCTCTATGAGATGTGTTTTGCCATTGTTGGTTTTTCGACCATCGTAAATCTATTCTAACTAAACCCTAATATCGTATAGGACCTTGTGATATCACGTTTGGACCTTGCGATGCAGAGCAAGCTATCAAACAAGCGTCAGGTAAGGGAATCGGACCTAAACCCTAATAATTAAATAATAGTAAACCCTTGATAATAATTATGATTATGTGGATTGATGTTTGTGCATTCTCGCATGTCATCCTTTACTTTCAGTTATTATTATTGTTCATGCATACTTGCTATGCTAGGTTGTGACTGTTAGGCATGTGATTGTTTTTGTTGATGTGTGGAATGGGAAGGGCCTGGGGTCTGGGATCATTCCTCACACTAGCACCTTTTCGTATTGTTCTATCTTAGCATGCTTGGTGCGGGTAGGGTATCAGGGGGAGGAAGTGGCACTGTGGTCTCTGGCCTGGCCACTAGACTCTAGCTCTATCTCTATGCCGTAGGGAGCTATGTTGGGATAGGGCCTACGGTGCGTATCATTCTGTCTTAGCATGCTTGGTGCGGGTAAGGTATCATGGGGAGGAAGTGGCACTGTGGGTCTCCAATCTAGCAACTAGACTCTAGCTCTGTCTCTATGCCGTAGGGAGCTGTGCTGGGACAGGGCCTACTGTGATGACATATAGGATTGGTTAGTTAGGAGTCCAGTTTGTAAGCCCTCGCCAATAGGGGCTTACGTGTTGGTATGGGTAGAGTATCAGGGGAGGTATTGGCGGTGTTTGATCCGAACGCCTTAGCTTTATCTCTATTCCATGATAGGGTGAATGTGGGACGAAAGTGTTGTTTGATCCATTGGACAGCTTCACACACTCATGTATAGAGGTGCGGTGGTCACCAATCCTTTCTATAGCACATTGCAAACTTAAACTAGACCATAATGTGAATGTTACTCATGCATATGTTTGTTGCATTGTTTGATTGTCTTACTAAGCTAAGTTGTGATCTCACCCTTGTGTACACACTATTTTTAAATGTTGATGTAGGTTATACTGTGGAGGACTACGTGGATGCTCCGGCGTACGGAGGTGTTGCTACTTTAAAAGTGCAAGCAAGAGAGGACGAGCATGACGCTTCATGCGAGTGCCATTTCTGCGTGTACCTTTAGGATTTGATTTTATTTATTCTATTTTTTTTGGGTTGAAGATATAATTGATGTAAAAATATTTGTTTTAACTTTTGGGAATTTGAATAACTTGATATTTTATTTAAATTTATCAATAGATTACTCAGTATATTCTATTTAAGACTTCCGTTTTATTTATTATTATTCTGATTGTGGTTATGTGCAATGGTTTGTATGAGTGGACACGGTCTTGTTGAGATCCTGGTGTGAACCGTTGGTTCAATGACGGTTCACTCATACTTCTGGTTTAGCTAGAATTGGGGTGTGACACGTGATGCTTCCTTGGTGAGGTCAACCACGGATACTAGATACCCAATTCCTCTTTTCTCGAGGCATTTTTTAGCCTTTAATGCAGAGAGAATGAATTTTCATTTACGGGGAAGTTTGGTTCCCACAAAACTAAACTCTGCTCCTTTCTTGTCTTTAAATGTCAATTTCTTTTCTGTACATAATAGGTTAGCGGAGTGCCGAGCTAACCAATTCATTCCCAAAATAACGTCGAAGTCTGCCATCTCGAGTTGGATTAAGGTTGCCTCCAAAATCTTCTAGCCGATAAGAACTGGACATGGTCCATAACCTTTATCTAGTTCCACTTCTAATCCCATAGGTAATCGTACAAGCAGTTTGCAATCTAAATGTCTGAGGGGTAGATTTAACTTCTTTCCAAACGACACAGATATAAAAGAATGAGTAGCTCCAGAGTCAAAGAGTACTCTGGCAGGTAAGCCATTAATAGGTACGATACATGTGATTTGATTTCATTTAGATTGCATGTTCACATAAGGTAGTACTAAATGAAAGGTTCAGGTCATACCTGTGACCACATCAAGCGATGCGACAGCATCCTCAGAAGTAACTGCATAAACCTTTCCTTGTTGTAGTTGCTTCCATGGCTTAGGACACTCTCTTGAATAATGTCCTACTTGATCGTAATTAAAGCATTTGACTCCAACATTACTTTGCTTCTGTTGAGGTAGGGATGTCGGATTAGTTTTGGCTGCAGCATTGAAGCCTTGAGTACGGAAGGATTTAAATGTCTTTGGGTTCCCTCCATTGCATGAGTTTCCATTGGGCCTCTTTATACCTCTGTTCTGAGCAAACTAACTTTCCCTCTGGCTCGATTCCATTACTCGAGCAATCTGTACTGTTTCGTTATATATTTTATTTTCTAATCCCAATACATGCTCACAGATGCTTCCCCTAAGTCCCATAACGAACCTTCGGGTTTTGGTATTTTCTCCTGCATGCTAGATGTCACACCCCAATTCCGTATCATTTGGAATAGTGTGATGAACCATCAATAAACCAATGGTTTAACCAGGATCTCGAATAGACTGTGTCCGTTTGCTTAAACCATACACATCCACAACCATAATCAGAGTAAATAAAGAATAGCGGAAGTCTTTATACTAATAAACTGAGAGTCTAACAATGATAACATAAATAAATTATCTAATTATCTTCCATTGACTAAGACATAAAATAAAATAATCAATTACATCGTCTGAATAATTTAAATATAAATCTAATCGAAGACGCATGAGTTGCACTCGCACAACGAATCATGCGACTCCATCATAACTTCTGCATCCACCGCCACGGCATGTCCGTACATTGGAGCATTCATATAGTCTTCTACTGTGGTACCTGCATCATCAAACAAATATTTGACGTTGAAAGGGTGATCACACATCATGGCTCAGTGAGCAAACAAAACAATGCAACAAACATATGCATGCATTCAATTCATATCTTTAGTCTGGTTCATAAGTTTACAATGTGCAATAGAAAGGTTTGGTAGCCGCCGCACCTCTATACACAGGTGTGTAAGCTCATCCAATGGATCAAACACCATTGTCGTCCACATCCACCCCACCATGGAATAGGGATAGAGCTAAAGTGCTTAGGACCACACCGCATCACACTTCCCCTGATGCCCTACCCATACCAACATGTAAGCCCTATTGGCGAGGGCTTGCAAACTGGGCTCGCAACTAACCAATCTTAATGTCAAATAGTGTATCCAAGGCCTCACCCCAGCATCCCTTAATATGTCCAAAGAGATAGAGCTAAGGCCCCCTGGCAGAGTCAGAGACTACACGGTCCGAGACCACCTCCCCTGATGCCCTACGATGTAATAGTTCTGCTAAGGTAATGGCGATACGACGATGTCAGTGGAAAAGACTTGAGTAGAGATAGAGCTAAAGTGCTTAAGACCGCACCGCAACACACTTCCCCTGATGCCCTACTCACATCAAGTACACTAACCACACACAAACATTCACATGCCTATTCCTAGCATCATCATCATCATCATGTTATAAATAAACGATATTAAATATGCACGAACATTAATAGCAGGAATATTGGATGACATGTTAAATGCACATTACATGCATACAAGCATAGAATCATTCATGGCATCGGACTCAATAAACAAAAATAGTTTATTATTAGCCAATTAGTTTAGATCTTGTTCCCTCACCTTTGATTGCTAGTAGATCCTCGTTCAAGCTTTATAATTCACTTTTAAATCACTGAAAAAACCTAACAAGTCGATAGATTTTAATTAGAATTAATTCCAATATGTTTAGACTAACAGAAACTGAGGGGTCGCAGGTGGGGTAGCACCTGGGGTCTCAGTTCTACTACCACAGGGTGTAGGGTCGCAGTGGGGTTGGACATACTTCGACCCCACGTGCGACCACACCCTCCCTGGAACTTCCCGAGGGCTTGTGGTCGAACATGTGGGTCTCATGGGGTCAGATACCATGCGACCCTACGTGCAACCACACGTGTTCATGGTCGACCTTTCACTCTTAAGTCCATTCCTTCATGTTTGAATCTTTTGGCTTACCATCATGGTCCTTCCTATGATCGTTCTATGGCTCAAAACTAGAATTTTATACACCATCCATTGTCCACAATGATTTCCTCCATGGATTCTCTTGGAATTTGTCCATGGATGGATGATTTGGGTTTCTCCTAATCCTATCTTCTTCATGAACTATTCTAGGCTCTTAATTCATGTAGGGAATTAGGTTCATACCTTAGGTTTGCTGAGATTCAGAGTTTTCTCTGAACTTTCCTCTTCCTTGGCCTTCTTCTTCAATTTTCCTTCTCTTCCTTCTCTTCTCTCTCTCTCTCTCTCTCTTACTTTCAATTAGGGTTCTAAAGGAGTGAAAGAGGCTAAGGGACGTCCTATTTATAGAGGAAAACCCTCCATAACATGACCCAATGAGTTTAGGAAAGACCCCCTTTGAATTAGGAAGGTTTCCTAATTTTTGGTTTCTGACTGTTTCTGTTGAGTCGGATGTAGGGTCACAGAATCCATCGACCCTACCTTTTTAAATCATCTGACCCCACAACAAAAAGTCATGGGTTGGACTCCATTGAGGTGGGGTCGGTCATACCTGTTTAGGCATGCGACCACACACTCATATTTGACTATTTTTGAGTTAAATTTCATACCTGGTCTTGTGGTTTCTTCACGCACTTAGTCCACTTCGCTCGACCATGATAGGTAGACCTAGTACAAGGTGGTAAAATCACTTAGTTCACGGGTCTTACAACTCCCCCCTCTTATTAGAAATTTTGTCCTCAAAATTTGCACATACGTTTTGAGTCGAAAAGGTGAGGATATTGCTTTCGCATAGCATTCTCTTCTTCCCATGTGATCTCTTCTATATCTCGGCTCCTCCAAATGACCTTAACATAATAAATGTCATGGTTGCATAGACGTTGAACCTTTCGGCTGGTGATTTCAATTGGTGCTACTTCGAATTTCAAATCATCAGTTAGATCTGGTGGATCCGCTGTCAAAACGTGTGTTGGATCTCTGACGTACTTCTTCAATAATGAGATATGAAATACATCATGCACACTTGACATAGATGGTGGTAGTGCTAACTGATAAGCCACTTTTCTACGTTTATCTAGAATCTCATAGGGCCCGACATATCTCGGACTTAGCTTCCCTTTCTGTCTGAATCGTTTTAAACCTCGCATAGGTGATACTTTCAAGAATACCTTATCACCTACGATAAATTCAAGGTCTCGACATCGAGTATCTGCATACTGTTTCTGACGATTCTGAGCCGTTCTAACTCTTTCCTTAATAATGTCGACTACACGACAAGTCTCTTCAATAAATTCTGGTCCAATAATACTCCATTCACCAACTTCATTCCAAAACAAAGGAGTTCGACACTTCCTACCATACAGTGCTTTATAGGGTGACGTTTGTATTGTAGCCTGATAGCTGTTGTTATAGGCGAACTCGATCAATGAAAGTTTCTCATCCCATGATCCTTTGAAATCAATAACACAGGCTCGAAGCATGTCTTCTAAAATCTGAATGGTACGCTCCGATTGTCCGTCTGTCTGAGGATGGAATGCAGTACTGAATTTCAATGTTGTACCCATAGCCTTCTGTATTCCTTCCCAAAACTTTAAAGTAAAGCATGGGTCTCTATCGGACACAATGCTTTCAGGTACACCATGTAATCTGACAATATTATCCACATATAGCTTGGCTAACCTCTCTAGGGTATATTGTGGTCGTATAGCTATAAAGCGAGCTGTCTTAGTCAGACGATCTACAATCACCCAGACCGCGTCAACTACTCGGGGAGTCAGTGGTAACCCGGTGACAAAGTCCATAGTAATGCAGTCCCATTTCCATGTTGGTTCTGGCAATGGCTGCAACAATCCTGTAGGTCTTTGCCGTTCAACCTTTATCCTCTGACAATTTAGGCATTGAGACACGAATTTAGCTACATCTGCTTTCATTCCTCTCCACCAATATAATTTCTTCAAATCATGACACATCTTTGTACTTCTAGGATGTACCGAATAAGTGGTGGTGTGAGCTTCCTTCATTAGTCTGTGTCTAATGTCCAAGTTTTCCATTTCAGGAACACATACTCTTCCTTTGTACTTCAATACCTTTTCATCGTCCAAGGTGAACTCAGGAATAGTCCTACCTTTTTCAATGTCTTCTTGTACCGTTCTCAGATAAGGGTCTGATTTAAGAGCGGCTTTCACTTCATCAATTATATCAGGTACAATCTTCAATGTGGCAAACATATTTGAAAACCATTGAAAAAACCCTTGGTTGGTTGATCCACCCGGTGCATCTATCACGAACTGCTCATTACCATGATTGAATACTTTTTCCTGTCACACACATTGTTGTAGTCATGTTAACCTCTCCTTGAGATTTTATCATTGCTATTCTGCTTAGTGCATAAGCAACTATATTAGCCTTTCCTAGATGATACTGGATATCACAATCATAATCCTTTAATAATTCCAGCCATCTTCTTTGTCTCATGTTCAATTCCTTCTGATTAAAAAGATAAGTAAGACTCTTATGATCTGATTTAATCTAAAATTTCTCTCCATACAAATAATGTCTCCATATCTTGACAGCATATACTACTGCTACTAATTCCAAGTCATGAGTGGGATAGTTCTTCTCATGTGTCATCAGTTGTCTTGAGGCATACGCAACTACTTGTTCTCATTGCATAAGTACACATCCTAAATCCAATCCAGACGCATCAGTGTACAAGGTAAATGGTTGTCTTGGAATAGGAATAGTCAAAATGGGAGCAGATATCAATCTAGCCTTCAATGTTTGGAAATTTTTCTCACATTTTTTGGTCCAAACAAACTTTTCTCCTTTCTTAGTAAAACTGGTGAGAGGTATGGCAATTCTGGAATAGTCTTCCACGAATCGTCGATAATACCCAGTTAGACCTAGGAAACTTCTAATTTTTGCAATACTCTTAGGTGCTTCCCACTTCACAATGGCTTCAATCTTGCTAGGATCCACTTTAATTCCTTCAGCGGATACAACATGGCCTAAGAAAGTGACCTCATTTAGCCAAAACTCACACTTTATAAATTTGGCGTAAAGCTTCTCTTTTCTTAGTCGCTGTAGAGCGGCTCTTAGAGTCATGACATGAGTTTTCTTGTCCTTGGAGTAGACCAATATATCATCAATAAACACAATGACTGACGTATCTAACATATCATGGAATACCCAATTCATGAGTTCCATAAAAGTTGCGGGTGCTTTAGTTAATCCAAAAGAAATGACTAAAAATTCATAGTGTCTATATCTTGTTCTGATTGCTGTCTTTGGAATATCACCTTCCTTAATCTTCAACTGATGATATCCTGACCGAAGATCAATCTTGGAGAACACCTTGGCACCTTGCAACTGATCGAACAAGTCATTAATCCGAGGCAACGGGTACCGATTCTTGATTGTAAGCTTATTCAATTACCGGTAGTCTATACACAGTTGAACGCTACCGTCCTTCTTCTTTACAAACAATATTGGCACTCCCCATGGTGTTATGCTAGGTCTGATATAACCCTTGTCCAGTAATTCTTGTAATTGTACCTTTAATTCCTTCAGTTTAGTAGGAGCCATTCGATAGGGTGCTTTAGATACTGGCGCGGCTCTGGGTATCAGATCTATAACGAACTCTGTCGCTCTATTGGATGGTAGTCCTGGTAGTTCCTCAGAAAATACATCTGGAAAGTCACGCACAACATCAATATCCTCCATTCGTGGTACTTCCTTGGTAAGGTCGACTACGGATACTAGATACCCAACTCCTCCTTTCTCGAGGCATTTTCTAGCCTTTAATGCAGAGAGGATGAGTTTTCATTTACAAGGAAGTTTGGTTCCCGCAAAACTAAACTCTGCTCCTTCCTTGTTTTTAAATGTCAATTTCTTTTCTGCACATAATAGATTTGTAGAATGCTGAGCTATCCAATCCATTCCTAAGATAACGTCAAAGTCTGCCATTTCGAGTTGAATCAAGGTTGCATCCAAAAACTTCTCGTCGATAAGAACTAGACATGGTCCATAACCTTTTTCTAATTCCACTTCTAATCCCATAGGCGATCGTACAAGCAATTTGTAGTCTAAAGATCTGAGGGATAGATTTAGCTTCTTTCCAAATGACACAGATATAAAAGAATGAGTAGCTCCAGAATCAAAGAGTACTCTAGCGGGTATGTCATTAATAGGTACGATACCTGTGATTTATTTTAATTTAGTCTACATGCTCACACAAGGTAATACAAAATGAAAGGTTCAGGTCATACCTGTAACCACATCAGGCGATGCGGTAGCATCCTCAGATGTAACTGCATAAACCTTTCCTTGCTGTAGCTGCTTCCTGGGCTTAGGACATTCCCTGGAATAATGTCCCACTTGATTGTAGTTATAGCATTTTACTCCTTCATTATTTTGCTTTTGTTGAGGTTGGACTGTTGGAGTAGTCTTGGCAGCAACATTAAATCCTTGAGTACGAAAGGGTTTGAATGTCCTTGTATTTTCTCCGTTATAAGAATTTTCATTTGGCCTCTTGATACCTCTATTCTGAGCAAAGTAGCTCTCCTTCTGGCTCGACTCTATAACTCAAGAAATCTATACTGCTTCATTGTAAACTTTCTTTTCTAGTCCCAAAACATGCTCAGGAATGCTTCCCCTAAGTCCCATGATGAACCTTCGGGTCTTATTATTTTCCTCTTGCTTGCTAGCGGGTGCAAAGAAAAATAACTCTTCATAACGTTGTTGGTATGCATCCACAGTCATCTGTCTCTGATATAAACTCAGGAACTCTCTCTCCATAGCATCTCTGAAACTTCTAGGGAAGTATTTCTCGAAGAATGCCTCTTTATAGATAGCCCAGGTCAATTGGGCGTGCTTGGTTAATTTATATGTCCAGGTAGACTTCCACCAGTGGTGTGCATTGCCTTTCAGCATAAATGTGGCGCACAACACTTTTTCTTCCTCATTAACTATCATCATCATAAAATTCCTTTCCATCTCGTCAATCTAATGAGCTGGCCACAAAGGATCTGTTGGCTTGCCATTATATTCTTTAGGTTTCATTTTTAGGAAGCGCTCAATCAGTCGAGAGTGGTCCAACTGATACTGAGCATAGGCCCTGTACATAGGTGGTTGATACTGATAGCTGCCTTGGGCTACCTCAGGGTTCTATACTAGAATTTGCACAACTGGCATTTGAGGTGCTTGGGGTACCGTGTTGCTTCCCCCTGGTACTGTGCTAGCTTGTCCGGCTGGCATAGGTGTAGTATGTGCAGTTGGAAAAACCATTCCTGTAGCAGCTTGCATATTGGCTTGCACCTGCTGCATTTGCTGCCGCTGTTATGCCAAATTCATTATTGCTGTGGCCAAATCTGTAGGCGGGGCTGGCAAGTTTATAGGATTTGCCTGGCCATTAGCTCTTGGCGGTGCCACATTCAGATTCTCTTATACTTCAGGAATTTCATGGCTAGTTTTCTCCACAAGTGGTGGTGGTATTGGGTTACATCCTCGTTTGGTCACTCTTCGCCCAGCCATTTCCTGTTCCGGTGGTGGTAATGTCTGAAAAAATCATAGAACATATGAGGCACTCATAATATACATCATTCCCATCTCAAAATCCAACTAATCAATGTAAAATTCCAATTTTTCAAGTCATTCAATGAAAATACTGAATTTTCTATTGTAGGGTCGATGGTAGGGTCACACTGTGTTCGACCCCAGGGTATGTGACCTCACAAAACCTGTCAGCTCACCGAGAGCCTAGGGTCGATCGTAGGGTCGGTATATGTTCAACCATAGGTCCGACCACATGATGTCTGTCAAATCACCAAGAACCTAGGGTCGATGGTAGGGTCGGTCGTAGGGTCGCACAATTTATCAAATTCTGCGACCGCACGATCCAGAATTAGGTTTTTAAACCTGATTTTGGAGTCATTTCTTACTCTTTCTTCTTTCCTCCAACTCAACTCGCTTCCCCTGAGTTGCTACAGTATCGACTCCTAGTGTCTGGTGATTATTTCTTTCGTTCACTAGTTCCGTTCCTTTCCTTCAGGTATGCTCTCTACTGTTTCTCATTTTTAAGCTTTCAAAACTAGGTTTTTTTCCATTTATATCGTTTTCTTCAAATTAAAATTTTTCTAATCGTAAAAATTTGATTTTTATTTGGGGCTTTTGCTATTGGCCACCCAATGGACGAAAGCCCTCAAGAAAATTTGAGTTTCATCGATTGGTTTTTGAGAAACTTGAAATTTTCCATTTTTAACCTAATTTTTGGGATTTTTCCAATTTGTTGAAATTTTCTTCAAATTCGATCTTCCTAGTTTAAATTTCCAACTGTATGAGCTTTGCAGGGTGGTTTGGAACATATGTAAGTCCTCCTGCCCAGCTGTTTGGGTGAAAAGTGAGGCTTTTGGCCAAATCATGCCGCTATAATGCCAAAATTTTGAGTTTTTTACCATATCTAATATCTTGTTTATTTTTCTGTGTCTTTGCAGATAGCATGGCTCGTACTAAGGTTCCCAGAGCTCATGATCCCATTCGTTTTCGCTTTAACGAGGCAAAGGCTCAGTATGCTCGTTATAAGCGTAAGAAGGTGGAAGGGGGTCGCTGTGTAAACTTGGCTAGTCTAGCCTTGTTTAACGTAGAGGGTGCCTTCGGTGACATGGGTTGGCTTCCCATGATCACATATGAGGCTTGTACCTGTCCTACTTTGGTGAAGCAGTTCTATTACAACCTCCAGGTAGTGGGTGATCGCAATGATACAGATAGGGATAGGGAGCTCAGGATCACTAGCTATGTAAAAGGGGTGGAAGTTTCCTTCAACTGCCAAGAGTTGGCTGATCTCCTGGGCATATCAAACGATGGCCCCTTAGTGTACTGTGCTCTTAAGAAACCCCAGTTCCTATCCTTGATGATGCTGAGATTGATAGCTAGCTTCTAAGAGGTGATCACTGGGAGATGAAGACAATCAACCTACGGCCAGAGCCTCGGGTGTACTGTAAGATCATTCAACACAACCTGATTCCCCAGAGTGGCCATTATGATAGGATTTCTCAGTTGACCCAATATGTCCTGTACTGCATTTGCACTAGGCAGCCTGTCTTCCTTCCTTATATTATCATCAGGACAATGATCCGTGCTACGCTGCCTCGTCAGATAGGCAACCTGCCCTATGGACGTCTGATCACTACTTTGATCACACGCCTACACGTCAACTTATTGAATGAGAGGATTCATGAGGATACTTTCTCTTCTGACCTAGACTGGGAGGCCATCTGCAGGATGGGGATGCGAGATGCACAGGTCAATGACGATGAGAGGAATGCTCTGGTGCGTCCTCGTACCCGGGTAGAGATAGCAGACGCTGAGGCGGCAGCAGCAGTAGGGGTCCATGGGGGTGATGCTGAGGATGATGATTGTATGTTCATGGATGTAGACGCCATACCTCCTCCATCACCATCGCATTCTACTGGAGCTAGCCCATCTCGGGTTCATTCACACACTGCTGGTCCTTCACACCCACCATCTGATGATATGATGGGGCTACTGCATGAGATTAGAGAGGCTCAGTACGTGACTAATGGGAGAGTAGAAGAGCTTCTAGATGCCCAGCACGCGTCTGATCAGCGGATGGTCGACTTGACAGCTAGTCTCCAGGTGACCCAGACTCAGGTAGCCTGGCTGAATAGAGTGTATGCTAAGGATTACGATAGAGATCGCCAGGCACCTCCTCCTCCATGATGTATATTTTTCTTTTGTTTTTCCTTGTACTACAGAGTAACTGTCCGGAATGTGGACCTTACTCTGATTTGGATATATATATATATATATATATATATATATATATATATATATATATATATATATATATATACGTTACTTTTTACTCGAGTGTATATGAAACTTGTTTCTCATCTTAATAGTGCATTATTCTCTTTCTTTATTTTTGTCTCATACAACACAGGTGCTTATAGTGTGTTATTATTACAACCTTTAAATTTTATCTTAACTCAGTTCACGAATTTTTTGTGGAAGTATATCGATTTAATTGATAGGGCCTGAGAGCTATGATACCAAGTTGTCACACCCCAATTCCGTACCAACCGGAATAGTGTGATGAACCGTCAAAAAACCAATGGTTCAACCAGGATCTCGAATAGGCTGTGTTCGTTTGCTTAAACCATACACATCCATACACATCCACAACCATAATCAGAGTAAATAAACAATAGCGGAAGTCTTTATACTAATGAACTGAGAGTCTAACAATGATAACATAAATAAATTATCTAATTATCTTCCATTGACTAAGACATAAAATAAAATAAAATGAATTAATCAATTACATCGTCTGAATAATTCAAATATAAATCTAATCGAAGACGCATGAGTTACACTTGCACAACGAACCATGCGACTCCATCATAACTTCTGCATCCACCGCCGCGGCATGTCCATACATTGGAGCATTTATATAGTCTTCTACTGTGGTACCTGCATCATCAACTAAAAATATTCGACGTCGAAAGGGTGAGCACACATCATGGCTCAGTGAGCAAACAAAACAATGCAACAAACATATGCATGCATTCAATTCATATCTTTGGTCTGGTTCAAAAGTTTGCAATGTGCAATAGAAAGGTTTGGTGGCCGTCGCACCTCTATACACGGGTGTGTAAGCCCACCCAATGGATCAAACACCATTGTCGTCTACATCCATCCCACCATGGAATAGGGATAGAGCTAAAGTGCTTAGGACCGCACCGCATCACACTTCCCCTGATGCCCTACCCATACCAACACGTAAGCCCCTATTGGCGAGGGTTTGCAAACTGGGCTCGCAACTAACCAATCCTAATGTCAAACAGTGTATCCAAGGCCTCACCCCAGCATCCCTCAATACGTCCATAGAGATAGAGCTAAAGCCCCCCGGCAGAGTCAGAGACTATACGGTCGGAGACCACCTCTCCTGATGCCCTACGACGTAATAGTTCTGGTAAGGTAATGGCGATACGACGATGTCAGTGGACAAGACTTGTGTAGAGATAGAGCTAAAGTGCTTAGAACCGCACCACGTCACACTTCCCCTGATGCCCTACTCGCATCAAGTACACTAACCACAAACAAACATTCACATGCCTATTCTTAGCATCATCATCATCATCATCATCATGTTATAAATAAACAAAATTAAATATGCATGAACATTAATAGCACAAATATTGGATGACATGTTAAATGTACATTACACGCATACAAGCATAGAATCATTCATGGCATCGGACTCAATAAACAAAAATAGTTTATTATTTAGCCAATTAGTTTAGATCTTGTTCCCTCACCTTTGATTGCTAGTAGATCTTCGTTCAAGCTTTATAATTCACTTTTAAATCACTGGAAAAACCTAACAAGTCGATAGATTTTAATTAGAATTAATTTCAATATGTTTAGACTAACAGAAACTGAGGGGTCGCAGATGGGGTAGCACCTGGGTCTCAGTTCTACGACCACAGGGTGTAGGGTCGCAGGTGGGGTCGGACATACTTCAACCCTACGTGCGACCACACCCTCCCTGGAACTTTTCGAGGGCTTGTGGTCGAACATGTGGGTCTCGTGGGGTCGGATACCATGCGACCCTACGTGCGACCATACGTGTTCATGGTCGACCTTTCACTCTTAAGTCCATTCCTTCATGTTTGAATCTTTTGGCTTGCCATCATGGTCCTTCCTATGATCGTTCTATGGCTCAAAACTATAATTTTATATACCATCCATTGTCCACAATGATTTCCTCCATGGATTCTCTTGGAATTTGTCCATGGATGGATGATTTGGGTTCTCCTAATCCTATCTTCTTCATGAACTATTCTAGGCTCTTAATTCATGTAGGGAATTAGGTTTATACCTTAGGTTGGCTGAGATTCAGAGTTTTCACTGAACTTTTTTCTTCCTTGGTCTTCTTCTTCAATTTTCCTTCTCTTCCTTGTCTTCTCTCTCTCTCTCACTTTCAATTAGGGTTCTAAAGGAGTGAAAAAGACTAAGGGATGTCCTATTTATAGAGGAAAATCCTCCATAATATGCCCCAATGAGTTTAGGAAAGACCCACTTCGAATTAGGAAGGTTTCTTAATTTTTGGTTTCTGACTGTTTCCGTAGGGTCGGATGTAGGGTCATAGAATCCGTCGACCCTACCTTTTTAAATCATCCGACCCCATGACCAAAAGTCATGGGTTGGACTCCTTTGAGGTGGGGTCGGTCATACCTGTTTAGGCATGCAACCACACACTCTTATTTGATTATTTTTGAGTTAAATTTCATACCTGGTCTTGTGGTTTCTTCACGCACTTGGTCCACTTGGCTCCACCATGATAGGTAGATCTGGTACAAGGTGGTAAGACTGGTTAGTTCGATACGGGTCTTACATTAGAGGGAGCAAAGAAAAATAGTTCTTCATATGCTGTTGATATACGTCTACAGTCATTTGTCCCTGATATAGACTCAGAAACTCCTTTTCCATTTGATCTCTGAAACTCTTGGGAAAATACTTTTAACTTCAAGTAATGCTTGATTAGTCTGAAATGATCAAGCTGATATTGTGCATAAGCTCCATACATAGGCGGCTGGTACTGATGGTTACCTTGGTTATACCCGCCTTGCGGTGCTTTAGGGTTTTGCACTTGGCCTTGTACTGCTGGTGTTTGCGGTGCTTGGGGTACAGTGTTGCTACCACCAGGTGTAGTACTAGCTTGTCCTACAGGTAGAGATGTTGTGTTTGCAACTGGAAAAGCAATTCCCATAGCAGCTTGCATGTTGGATTGCATTTGCTGTATATGCTGCATTTGTTGTGCCAAATTCATCACCACAGTAGCCAAATCCATAGGTAGTGCAGGTAAGATGGTTGGGTTGGCTTAGGTGTGAACATTCTGAGGTGTAGCATTTTGAGCTCCAATATTTCCTTCCTGTCCTTGTTGACCTTCATTGTCATTAGTCTCCATAGGTGGTGGAGATGGGTTTGCATTCTGTCTCCTTCTACTTACTCTACACCCAGCCATTTAAACTCTTGGGTGGTATGTTATTGGTAAAGTTACACATGTGAGACAAAATAGAATGGTAGTACTGGGTTAGTCTCATAATGGAAAGCGAGAGAAGAACAAAATTAATAGGCAAAAGTTCAAAGAGAATCAAAATGCAGACAACAGTCTGTCATAAGGTCGATGGCCTACGGTCGCATGTTGTGCGACCATAGGTGCGACCTTCAAAATCTTAGCAACTTACCAAGACCCTATGGTCGATCATACGATCGATGGTTTTGGTCAAATTGTGCGACCATAAGGTTTAAAATCAGGTTTTTAAACCTGTTTTTGAGATTTTTCCCTCTCATTCTCCTTTCCTTTAGTACGGTCACAACTCAACTCGCCACCATTGAGTTGCTACAGTGTCTACCGTATAAACTTGGTGATTTTTCCATCGATCAACAATCTTCCTTCAATTCCTTGAGGTATGTTCTCTGCTTTTCTCCATTTTTAAGCTTTCATACCTAGGTTTCACTCCATTTGTAGGGTTTTCTTCAAATTAATATTTTTTTGACCGTAAAAATTTGATTTTTATTGGGGGCTTTTGCTATTGGCCACCCCATGGATGAAAGCCCTTAAGAAAATTTGAGTTTCATCGGTTGGTTTAGTAGAAACTTGAAAATTCTCATTTTTGACCTAAATTTTGGGGGGTTTTCCCAATTGTCAAAATTTCTTCAAATTCGACCTACCTAGTTAAAATTTTCGATTGTATGAGCCTTGCAGGATGGTTTGGGACCTATGTAAGTTCTCCTGCCCAAATGTTTGGGTGAAAAGTGAGGCTTTTTCCCATTCTATGTCGTTATGCTGTCAAATTTTCAAATTTATCTAACTTGTTTTTCTTATTTTCTTCTCTTGTAGTTATCATGGTTCACACTAAGGTTCCTCGAGTTCATGACCCACGTCGCTTCCGATCCCTGGAAGCAGAAACACAATACCCTTGGTTTAATCGAAAGAAGGTGGAAGGGGGTAGATGTGTTAACTTAGCCCATTTAGTCTTGTTTGATGTGGAAAGGGCGTTTGGTGACATGGGTTGGCTTTCAGTGATTCTGTATGAGGCTTGCACTCGCCCGGACTTGGTCAAGCAGTTCTACTATCACTTACAGGTAGATGGTGACCTAGAGGATGTTGACAGGGGTAGAGAACTTCAGATCACCGGCTGGGTGAAAGGGGTTCTGATCTCTTTCAACTGTCAGGAGTTGGCTGATCTCCTAGGCATCTCAAATGATGGTCAGTTAGTTTACTGTGCACCTAGGGAGCCACAGTTTCTGTCTACATAGGTGTGTGCAGAAATAGATAACCAAATTCTTCAGGATGACCACTGGGAGATGAAAGCAGTCAACCTACGTCCAGAGCCACGAGTCTACTGCAAGATTATCCAGCATAATCTTATTCCCCAGGGTGGACACTATGAGATGGTCTCACAGCTGATCCAGTACCTATTGTATTGCATTTGTACTAAGCAGCCTGTCTGCCTCCCATATATCATTCTTTGGACCATGCATAGAGCTACGTTGCCTGACTTGAGAGGTAACTTACCCTATGGGCGGCTGATCTCCACCCTACTCGCTCATCTACAGGTGGCTAGTGGATGAGAGGATCCTTGAGGACACCTTCTCAGCTGACCTTGATTGGGAGGCCATCAGCAGGATGGGCATGAGAGAGATACAGGTTAGTGATGATGAGAGGAATGCTATAAGACGTCCTCTTACTCGGATAGCGGCAGCAGATGTAGAGGTGGCAGCAGCAGCAGCAGTAGCAAAGGTAGCAGCAGAGGCACACAAAAGTGATGATGAGGAGGATGATGATAGGATGTACATGGATGTGGATGCCAACCCTCCCCCATCACCACAACATTTTACTGGAGTTGACCCTTCTTGGGCTTCTCATTCAGTTGCCCCTTCATGCCCACCACCAGATGACATGATGGGGCTGTTACTTGAGATTCGAGAGGCTTAGCGCGTAACTAATTGGAGAGTATGAGAGCTTCTAGATGCCCAGCGCTCTACAGACTAGTGGGTAGCAGATCTGACAGCTAGTCTCTGAGCGACTCAGACTCAGGTGGCCTGACTCGCGAGAGTACATGCTGAGGACTATGATAGAGATTGTGAGGCACCTCCTCCTCCAGCACCTCCAGCTCCATGATATCATTTATTTCTTTTTCTCATTTATTTTACATAGTAACTGTCCAAATTTATGGATCGTACTCTGATTCGGATGTAACCCATTTGGATATATATATATATATATAATTGATTTTCCATTTACATATGTGCATTATTCTCTTTCATAGTTTATGTCTCAAACAACACAGGTGCTTATGGTGTGTTCTTATTACAGCTTTTAATTTTTAATCCTAACTCAGTTCATGACTCATGTGGAAGTAGTTAGGGCAATGGGTAGAACCCGTGAGAGCTCTGATACCAAGTTGTCACACCCCAATTCTGGTCTAACTAGATTAGTGTGATGAACCGCCAAAAAATCAATGGTTCAACCAGGATCTCGTACAAGTCATACCCACCATATCAAACCACACACACATTCCACGGTAATAATCAGAGGTAATAAATAAATAAGCGAAAGTCCTACCAAGGGCGATAGATCACAAGAAATCCGCAAATTCTTTTTACTAATATTAAAAAATGACTTTTTTATAGTTGAAATAAAATGAATTGTATTTTTTTTTTTTTTTGATTAATTTCTTCTTAATTTTTTTTAGTATTGTAATTGTAAATGTCTTTATCAATAATTTTTTTTGTTGATGCAAGGAAAAGTTGTGTATTGATCCTGCAAACGTTAATCATATATATATATAGAAGAGTATTCATGTATATCTTTTCAATGAAAAATTAAAAAAAAATGCCGTTTACGTATTAATCGGGTATTTATTCTTTTTAATATCTGCCCAAAATTTTTCTACGATTCTAATTTTTTAATATCACAACTTGTTTCCTTCGGACTAATATTTATCTCTGGGGTTATAAATATTTTTTTTTTCTTTTGCAATTTTTTCTATTTGATTTCTAATTGTGTTTGCCCTATTACTACGGGAATCACTTTTGCTTTCTTTTCCTCTGGCTACTAAGATGTTTCAGTTCGCCAGGTTGTCTCTTGCCTGCCCATGGATTTAGCAGCAGTTCGAAAGGTTGACCTATTCGGGAATCTCCTGATCTATGCTTATTTTCAACTCCCCGAAGCATTTCGTCGCTTACTATGCCCTTCCTCGTCTCTGACTGAGAGTCTAACAGTGATAAATAAGTATTTAAACCAATTATCTTCAAACCACGAGATATAAAAATAAATAATCAATTACATATCTGATGTTCAAATTATAACTAAACTTAAGAAAAAACACATTGGTTGCACTCCCATGATGAATCATGAGCATCTTCTTCAGCTTCTACGTCCATCGCAACAACGTGTCCATACGTCCGCGTATTCATATATTCTTCAACAGTAAGACCTGTATCATCAACTAAAAATATTCGACGTCGAAAGGGTGAGCACACATCATGGCTCAGTGAGTAAAAAAATAATACAACAAACATATGCATACATTCAATTCATATCTTTGATCTGATTTTTAAGTTTGCAATGTGCTATAGAAAGATTTGATGGCCCCCGCACCTCTATACATGAGTGTGTGAATCCGTCCAATGGATCAAACACCATTGCCATCCCATATGCACCCACCATAGAATAGAGATAGAGCTAAAGTGTCTAGATCAAACACCACCAACACTTCCCATGATGCCCTACCCATACCAACACGTAAGCCCCTATTGGCGAGGGCTTGCAAACTGGGCTTGCAACTAACTAATCCTAATGCCAACAAGTGTATCCAAGGTCTCACCCCAACATCCCTCAATACGTCCATAGAGATAGAGCTAAGGCCCCCCGGTAGAGTCAGATACCACACGATCCAAGACCACCTCCCCTGATGCCCTATGACATAATAGTTCTGCTAAGGTAATGGTGATATGACGATGTTAGTGGGTAAGACTTGAGTAGAGATAGAGCTAGAGTCCACGTCCTCCCCCTGATGCTCCACTCGCATCCAACACACCAACCACACACATACATTTACACGCCTATTCCTAGCATCATCATCATCATCATGTTATAAATAAATAGAATTAAATATACATGAACAATAATAGCAGGAATATTGGGTGACATGTAAGTTGCACATTACAAACATACAAGCATAGAATCAATCATGGCATTGGACTCAATAAAAATAAACAGTTTGTTATTAACCAATTAGTTTAGGTCTTGTTTCCTCACCTGTTAGCAGTACTCGATGTCCTTCCAAGCCTTGAAATTCTCTTTGAACTAATTTAACAACCTAAAAGTTATATGAATTTAAGTTAGGATTCATATGTAACATGTTACAGTAGTTAAAAATTAAAACAGAGCACTGATAGGTGTTTGATTGGTCCTATGGTCTCATACTGTATCGACCTTACTGCTTACGATCGATCCCCTATGGTCGCATATGGTGCGATCATAGCAGCGACCATATGGTTTTTGGATCTTCCTGAATGCCTATGGTTATTCCTCTGGTCATGTTGGTCATGCTATGGTCGACCATAGTTGCGACCTTGAGATTTTTGGTTACAGACTATATGCAATCGAGTTCTTCCTGGGTCAATTCGTTTACTCTTCAATTGGGTTTATTCTAAGGTCATCCTATGGCTATTATTAGTAGTTTCTTATCAACCCTAACCATCAAACTCATCCCTCATGGTTCTCCTTGGGATTTTCTCAAGGAAACCACATGGACCATAATAAATTGATATTGCCTATCTTTCATAGAATCCTTAGTCCATAGAATTAACATATTTAGAGATTAGGTTCATACATTTGCCTGTGATAGAGAGCCAATCTCTTCTCAGCAAAATCCTCTCCTTAGCCTTTTCTTCTTCTCCTTCTCTTCCTTCTCTTCCCTTTTCTTTCTCTAGGTTTACTAATGTTCTAAAAGAGTGAAAAAGGGCTGAGGGACGTCCTTTATATAGAGAAAAACTCTCCATATAGAGTCCTCTTTCAATTAGGAAAGAAATCCCTTAATTTAAGAAAGTTTCCAAAACTAGGAGTCTGACCTGGGGTCTCACGGTCGATAGCTTCAGTCACAGAACCTGTCGACCGTAGGGTCAAAATCATCGATCGTGGGGTTTTAGATTTGAGATTTTTATTCTTTCCTTATGGTCAACCATACCTACCCAGGTATTTGACCATAGATATGTTTTCAGGGTTTTAACTCGATTCTCATACCTAGTTGTTGATCCATCTTCAACGATCGGTCCACTTAGTCCAGGAATTATGGGAAAACCTAGCATGACACGATTAGACCAGATTAGTGGAGTGCGGGTCTTACATACGTGGCACTGTTTGACCATGCCTCCGCATAGAACCATTGCCGGATAACAGATTAACCGGCCTAGCTTTCGAATAACCTACTGGAACCCTTACTACTGTAAACAGTGTAAAACCTGCACTCTACTAGTCTGGTCTAACTGTGTCATGCCAGGTCTTCCCATCATTGTTGGACCAGGTGGACCGATCGTGTGAAGTAGGATCATAAATTAGGTATGAAAAATTAACTCAACACTCTAAGAACTATGCGTAGGGTCGAATACCTGGGTAGGTATGGTCGACCATATGGTAAGGAATAAGGATCACAGACCAATGACCCTACGGTCGATGTTTTCGACCCTAAGGTCAATGGGTTCTGCGATCGTATGTCCAACTGTAAGACCCCAATTCAGACTCCGAACTTAGAAACTTTCCTAATTTGAGGAGGGTCTATTTCCTATTGTTAGAGAACTCTATATGCAAAGTTTTTCTCTATATAAAAGGACATTTCTCAATCCTTTTTCACTCTTTTGGAACATTAGCAAACCCTAGAGGAAGAGAAGAAGGAAAATGAGAAGGAGAGAAAACTAAGGAGAAGGCTGAGAGAAGAATTCTACTGATTTCCTGCAACAAGTAAGGTATGAACCTTGTCTCTGAAGCCTTTGAACATCAAGAGTAGGAATTTCTAGTGTAAATTGTAATACCAAACCCAATGTAAGGATTCAGCTATGGGATTTTCTGAGCAAATCTCAAAGGGGAGACCATAGAGAATGGATTGGAGTAATCAGTTGATTAAACTAAGAGAATAGACCTTAGAATGATCATTAGGAAGGACCTTAATGAGGAGCCAAGAGGAAGAATTCGGATTGAAAATGATTTCTGGATCAGACAAGCGTATGGTTGCAGTTATGGTCGACCATAGATCGACCATAGCATGACCATTCCATCGACCATAGCTATTCGGGAAGAATTCAAAAAACATATGGTCGTAGGGTATGGTTGCATATAGTGCAACCGTAGGGTATCGACCATACGTAGTAAGGTCGACACAGTATGTGACCATAGGTCCTATCAGACACCTATTAGTGATCTGTTTTGATTTTTTACTACTATAACACATTACACATGAACCCTAACTTAAATTTATACAACTTTTAGGACATTAAAATGATTTAAAGAGAATTACAAGGCTTGGAAGGAGATCAAGTTTTGCTAACAGGTGAGGGAACAAGACCTAAACTAATTAGATAATAATAAACTATTATTTTATTGAGTCCAATGCCATGATTGATTCTATGCTTGTATGCTTGTAATGTGCATCTCACATGTCATCCAATATTACTGTTATTACTGCTCATGCATATTTACTTTTGTCTATTTGCTACCATGTTGACTGGTGATGCTAGGAACATGCATGTGACTATGTGTGTGTGGTTAGTGTGTTGGATGCTAGCGGAGCATCAGGGGGAGGACGTGGCATTGTGGTCTCTGACCTGGTCATCAAACTCTAGCTCTATCTCTACTCAAGTCTTGCCCACTAACATGGTCATATCGCCATTACCTTAGCAGAACTATTACATCATAGGACATCAGGAGAGGTGGTCTCGAACCGTGTGGTCTCTGACTTTGTCGGGGGGCCTTAGCTCTATCTCTATGGATGTATTAAGGAATGCTGGGGTAAGGCCTTGGATACACTGGATGACACTTAGGATTGGTTAGCTGCGAGCCCAGTTTGCAAGCCCTCACCAATAGGGACTTATGTGTTGGTATGGGTAGGGCATCAGGGGAAGTGTTGGCTGTGTTTGATCCAGACACTTTAGCTCTATCTCTATTCCATGGTTGGTGCATGTGGGACGACAATAGTATTTGATCCATTGGGTGGATTCACACACTTGTGTATAGAGGTGCGGTGGCCGTCAATCCTTTTTATAACATATTATAAACTTAAAAACCAGACCAAATATATGAATTGAATGCATGTGTATGTTTGTTGTATTGTTTTGTTTGCTTGCTGAGTCGTGATGTGTGCTCACCCCTTCGACGTCAAATATTTTTAGTTGATGATGCAGGTCCTACTATTGGAGATTATGTGAATGCGCTGATGTATGGACACATGACAGCTATGGACGTAGAAGTTGTTAAAGATGCGCATGATCCTTCATGCGAGTGCAATCAATGCACCTTTGATTAGTTTAATTATATTTTGATTAACGGACATGTAATTGATTATTTTATTTTATGTCTTAAGTTACTTAGAGATAATTGGATTAAATATTTATTTTGCACTGTTAAATACTCACTTCATTAATTATAAAGACTTTCGTTTATTTTTTTATTATATCTTATTATTACTGTGGAATGTGTGTGTGGTTGATATGGTGGGTAGTACCTAATGGAGATCCTGGTTGAACCATTGGTTTATTGACAGTTCATCATACTGTTCTAGTTAACCCAGAATTAGGGTGTGACAAACAGCATGTGAACTGGATGACCAATCGGGTGATGAATCACCCGATTCATCTTTCGATTCAGTATATGTAAGAAATGACTAAGTGTTAACCAACCTTACGTACCGATGGAATGCCCAACTGGTTTTATCTACGGGTTCAGTCTAATTTGACTTGTAAGCCTAGGAATGGTTAAAAAGACCTATCTTTCGATTCTCGCCTTATCTTGGGACCCGTACATGAACTCTAAGATTTGTCTATGCTGGTTGAAAAGATGTTCACCAACCTAATGAAGCTTATTCAATTAAATTAGGTAAAACACCATGGATAGTGGATGGAGCCTTCTGCCAGCTTCAAGGTTCAGCAGCACATTTGGTGTTTACAAGTGAGGGTTTGGGTCACGTAGAGTTTAAGCATGTGTTGGTTGTGTGTTGAATGTTATTTTTCTTTTATAACATGTCATCCAATGAAATATATATAATTGTTCATGCATTTGCATTATAACAATAACTATATATGTTGATTGTTATATGATGGACTTGTGGTGTGTAGGAGCACAATACACAGGCCATATTGTTGGTTGTTGTACCTTATAGAGACACGACTAACTCTGAGAGTGGGGATCTGAGGTTCTCTGCAAAGGGTAGTTGTTAATGTCATTGTGTGGATAATCATGTATGATGGTGCGTGTGACGTATTGGAGTATGGGCATGTGTACCGTATTGATGTGTCGGTATCCTAGTAGAGACACAGTGATCCATGGGAGTGGGGGTCTGGGGCTTTCTATTGGGATTTCACCCATGTATGGTGATTCATGTAATGAGTGACCTCATAAATCATGTTGGATTTAGCTGTACCTTAGTGGAGACATCATGAACCATGGGAGTGGGGAGTCGGGGTTCTCTGCTGGGTACAGTCTTGTATGAGACCCTATATGATGGGCGTTGCATGTGGGAGCACAATACACTTGCCATGTGGGCCTGCTATACTTTAATGGGGACATGGTCAGTCTATAGAGTGGAACGGGGATTCTTGCTGGAGTATAGTTTTACTTATCGAGTGCATAGGCCATGTTAGGTGATTGATTGATTTGGATATGATTGTATTGTATTGTGGGATAGATGATCGTGTGGCGTATGGGAGTACATGACACGGTCTTATACCTAGTTACACCTTAGTGGGGACACGATCAGTCCATGGGAGTAGAACGAGGATCTCTGCTGGGGTGTAACTTTATTTATAACATGTTCATGCATCATGCATCAACTTGGCCAAATGACTTGTGCTTTAATGAGGGAAACTTAACTCAGGCGGTGGGGTATGAGGCATAGGCAGCGGGGTATGGGGAGAGATCCTCGCTAGGGTACAGGCCCCATGATTTACATACACACTTGAGTTTTACTCACAATTGCTTATTTATTGGCTTTTATACTACAATGATAAATTGTTACATAGGATTGCATTGGATACCTGACTTCTCACTGAGCTGGGATGGGAGCTCACCCCTCGATTTTGAATTTTTTTAGCTTTGATTATAGGTACTTCTCCTACTGCGACAGTCATGGACCCTGTTGATGTTGATGGCACTTCTCTTGGGAGGGATCATGTCAAGGGTTGTATCTAGAGGGATTGCATCTATAGGACCTAAGTCAATGCCTTACCTTTGTGATTTTACTATCTGTGGATAGATGGTGGTTTGGTCCATCCATAGGGACTTATCATAATTGCTCTAGTTATTAGAAGAGGATGTATGTAATATTAAAAATATTGTGAAATGGGTTGCAAGGCATAACAAAACTATTATGTTAAAGTAATATTAGTTGATATTTTGTTCTATATTATGATTCCGTTGCAACTCTATTATTCTGCTACAATATTATTATCTATTATTGATTATGGTAAATATTGTGTGTGTAGACTATGGGGTTTGTTGGATAGTTTATTTTGGTTGTCAGTCGCTGGAAGATTTGGGTTGTCTCGTGGATGACTCGGATATCACTTACGTTCGATTCCTAGAATGGACTGTGATAGTTTCAGTTAACCCTAAGGGTCTCCATACAATCACTAGAACACAATGCATGCATAAAGAATCAATGTAAACACATACCTGATTGTTGAAGATTTATTTTCACTGTTCCAAGTTTTGGTCTGAGTCTTCCATAGTCTCCAGTAGATCCCTTTGCTTCTCTAGATGTATGGGAATAGGGGAGGAATGGCAACTGTGACTGCAGGGACTAACCATTGGTATTTATCATACCAACCCAACCCTAGTTCAGCCCCACAGTGAACCATGATGGTTCATCTTATAGTCAGACTTAAATTGGCCTCACCTGTAAGTTAGACTCCCACTGAACAACCGATTCAATAATTAATTAAGCCCATATTTTATCTTACATTCCGATGATGCATACTGTTGTCATCTCCAATGAGGAATTGCATGCTCATGTCTCGATGATTCCAGGGCTTAAGAGCCTCGTCTTGAAGAATATGGGCACTAGGATGGATGAAATAAATGATGTGGCCACTCCTGGGAAAGGTTGCTTGTAAAAAAGCGAAAGTTCTCGATCATGAACAATGTATTACTGTATTAGTGATACTTCATATGCTGCCACCTATTTCACCGCCCATTCAGCTAATTAAGGATGGTGATAAGGATTCTCTAGCTTCCATTCTAGAGTCTCTTGTAGTTTGATTATTCTGTTCCCTTCAATTCTCGTTTAATTCCTATTACAATGCAGGTATTTGACCTTTCTTTTGCCAAGACATATGTTGTTATAAGATGGAATACTGGTGTATATCTGAAGGTTGCAGCTTTGTCATTCATTGTTATTGTTCCTCTCCAACCTCAGCTTTTTCTTCCCCTGTGGTTACTTTTCTCATGCGATGATCCATGAAGTACAAGTCCTTTACGTTGCAATCACAATTTGTTATACTTGTTAACGATTTTTTAGTTTCATTTCCTTGGGGTTGGGGACTTTCGATGACCCACCGGTTTTTGGGACCCATTTATTGGTCAATAACAATTTCACTAGATAAAATCCTTGTTCTTCTCTTATGAAATGGTTGAAGTCGAGTTTCATCTTAGATCCATTCTCTTTGTTTTTTCTTTTTTTGTGATACATTTGACCGTTAAATATCTTTAGTACGTATTGAGTGATGTGTTATATATGTGAAGGTTAGTTGGGCTCTAAGCTGAGTTCAACGCTTGAACCAATATCCATTGAAGAAAGAAGACAGATTTAGGAGCTGGGGAGGAACTAGACTCAAAAGAGCATTCTCTCTATGTTTGCCCTCTCATTCTATGGAGGGAGGACCAAGGCGTTGGGTGATGTCAATGTGTTCTGCCAATGTTGGAAATTGGGTAGAACCGGTGGTGATGACGACTATAGGTGCCAGAGGAGCATCATTAATGAAGATCAACTACGTGAGTGTGAGGAATCCTGATGTGATGCACAATCTCAATATTGTAGTCTATAACATGGTCTGGCTGTTCCCTCACATTCATCTAGCGGTGTTCCTTGGAATTGACGGAGGCTCCGCTTTGGACATGAGCATCAGTAGAGCCTTGCAGATGGAGACATTTTAAAATTTTTGTGGGATATCTATTCTCCTATATGAGTACAGATTTTCCATTTTCAAGTGATGGCTCCATTCAAATTCAATTGGTAGCTGACACAAAAATGATGGAAAAAATTGGAAATGGGAAATTAGTGGTACTATCATTAAAAGGGTATTTTTCTTAGTAAAATATTTAAGTTAACACTGTTAGTTTTAGGTAGTGGAGTGTAAGTCAAAATGGGCCAGGGTACTGATGCGTAGTAAACAAATTGTCAAGGGGAGGTTCATGTAATTTTTCCCTTATTTCTTTCAAGGCATGTTTAGCTAAACCCTAGGTTAGAAAAACTTAGCAACTTGGCTTAGGATTCTCCAAAGCTCAGTCATCTGTTGACCATGAATGTCACATTATAGTTAGGAAATGAATATTATATGAGATCGATTTTTGGATCGGACAGTTTGGTTGCCTAGCACCTTCCTAATCTGTAACCAAGAAGCTTACTTGATCATTGAAGATCAAAGCCAGATTTTCATAGGGTTATGAGTAATTAGTGTCTTCTTATGAGAAAAAATATAATGGGTCTTAGATCTTAATCTAGGTGATGACTCCGATTTATTTTCGTTCATTGGTGTGGTGGACATGTTCAAAAGGCAAAGGCATATGATCTCAAGTTTAGGATAAACCTCTATGTTTCCATCGAGAACTAAACATTTTTTTCAAGCCACGAAAGAGAAGACATGGAGGGAAAACCCTATATCCTCACAATAGGTCATAGTTATATACTTAAAATTAAGGTGACGAAAGTAAAATAAGTACTAAGGAGGCTGGATGTAGGCAAAACACTATGCCCAAATGAGGTCCTAATAGAAGTTTAGAAGAGCTTAGGAATTTATAGAGTATCTTGGCTAAAAAATACTAGATGAATGAAAGAAAAATATTGTGGTTTCAATTTATAAAAATAAAGATGATATTCAGAGTTGCAATAACTACAAAGGCATAACACTAATGAGTCTTACTATAAAACGATGGGAGAGAGTTATTGAAACTCACATAAGACAAGAAGCTACAATAACAGAGAACCAGTTTGGTTTCATGCCAATTTAATCCAGACAAAAGCTATTTACTTGTTTAAAAGACTCAAGGAAAGATTTAGAGATGTCAAGAAGGACCTCCATATGATTTTTATTGATCTAATAAAAGTTGATGATAAAGTTTTTAGAGAATTAATCTGACAAGTACTAGAGAAGAGAAGTGTTTCAAGCAAACACGTGGACATAATCAAGGATACGTATCATAATGTAGTGATTACTGTGAGAACCATGGGAGTTCAAGGTAGTGAATTCTCAATTACAATTGGATTACATTAAGGATCAGCTTTATTCCTTTATCTGTTTGCTCTCATTATGGATGATCTAACTATAGACATTCAAGATGAAGTTTCTTGGTATATGATTTTGCTGATGATATTGTTTTGGTGAATGAGACAAAAGTAGAAATTAACATCAAGTTAAAGTTATAAAGGTTAACATTGGAATAAAATTTTTTTTTAAGAATAATAGATAGAAGACGGAGTATATAGTACGTAATTTTAGTCACACAAGAATGGATAATGAGGTGGTGAAAATTGACTTAAGGAACATACAACAAAATGATTATTTTACGTTTATAAGTTCAATCATAAATAAAGAAGGTGATATAGAGGATGATATTTCACAGAGGATTAAAATATAATGGATGAAGTGGAGATGTACATTAAGAATGTTGTGTGATTGGTGTATTCATTTTAAAACTTAAAGGAAAATTTTATAGGACAGTTATTCGACCGGCTATGATGTATGATGCGGAATATTTGGCAGTTAAGAGGCATCATATAAATAAATTTATCGTGGCTAAGATAATGATGTTGGGATGGATATGTGGCAAAATTAGGAAGGATAATCTAAGAAATGATCGTATTAAAGCTAATTTGGGAGTAGTGCTTATACATGAAAAGCTACGAGAAAATTGTTTGAGATGGTATGACCATGTTCTACGGAGACTGTTAAATACTCTAGTATGGAGAACTAATTTGATTCAGATAGAAGAATCTAAAAGAGTTAGGGGCAAAACTAAGATAACTCTAGGGGAGATGGTGAGGAAAGACATGCATAGTTTAGGTCTTGTTTCAAGTATGATATCGAACAAAGCTGATTAGAGGATACGAATTCATGTAGCCGACCCATTTAATTGGGATACGGCTTTGTTGTTATTGTTGTTGTTATTGCTGTTGTTGTTGTTGTACTATCTCAAGGAAACATGTGTCGATATTGGCAATTGGAGTTTTGGGTATTGGTGGTTTCTTGAGTTTTTTGTTTGGTTCAATTTGATTTGTTTTGTGGTAATGGATTGAAGAAGGAATTTGAAGAGTAGGATATTTGTTTTTAAACAGAGGGAAATAATGGAGTGACATAGTATTGACACTGAAGGGAGTGGTGATGAGGAATTTGAAGAGTGGAAAATTGTTTGGGATATATGTTAATACGAGTTTCAAGTTGTCTACTGGTTATAGAGTAAAGGAAGCCCTTGGAATCGAAAATAATGCAGGTTGAGGAAGGAGAAGAAGAAAAAGAAAATGGGAGAGATTGTGCTTATCAAACGCTCATTCTAATCTCATTTTGCTCCGAAATTGATTACGGAGCTGTGTTACCAAACACTAAACTAATCTAAAAAATCATGCGATTACAAAAATTTAATCTCGTTTGGGATCAAGGAATTGGGAGCAAGAAGGTTATCAAATAGGCTCTAAAACACCACAGCGGCATAGTAGTCAACAGGTGAAGCGTGAAGGTGTAGGATACTAGCAACGATCAAGGAGCAGGCGAGCAGCAATAGAGAGACATTTAGCCTTTAGGAAGATGGGAGACTTGGAGCCTCCAAGCAGCTCAAACAGGAGAGATGGAGGGTAAGAGATGCAGAGAGATAGTGTCTATTTTACGATTTTGGTTTAGATTTAGGATTAGGGATTTTTAATTTTCTTTAGCCAATACTATTTAGTTCTAATTAATTTAACTGGTTGAAATGGTCCATAGTTGGTGTTGCATGTAATCGGTTAATAGTGTCTAGGCTGTGTGAAACCGTCGATTAAACGGTTTAAAATTGAACCGACCCAACTATGTAAACTTGTGAAAATCCAAACCAGAACTGAACTATTTATTGAACAGTTTGTCGGTTTCAGTGTAAACGGTTCAAGTCAGTTTTGGTAAATGGCTTTGGTGCATTTCTAACACCCTTACTAGCAGTACATACCGATTAGAATATCGATTTGTATACCGTTTCCGTTTATACACCGACTTGTACACCATTTAGATACCATATATACCGGATCACACATTTACATTGTCACACACGCACTCACTAGTCCACAACTCCACATTGCAGCAGAACTGATTTTCATACCAAATTAGAAACCGAAGTCTATACCGGATAAAAATTATACCGTATAAAAATCGTATACTATACTGGCTAAAATCGTACCAAAATCATACCGAGCCGGTAATGGTAATGGCAAAGGAAAGTCATATTTCTGCCAGTAAAGTATGGTAATGATAAAGGCTTGTATTTCTTGTACCATATCAAATTACTGATAATGTACCGGTTAACACTCTTATGAGGGAGGGGATGCGGACAAACACCCAAGATGGAGTCTAGGATTCTAAATTATTTTCCATAGGCTTTGTTTGGTTGCAAGGGGAATTAAAGGGAAGGGAAGTAAACTTTTTTAACTTTAAATAGAAACTTTTATAGTTGTAACACAATATTATTGTATAAATTATCTAAATTTCTTAACATATTTAGTAATGATATATATGAGATGTAAAATTTATTTTCATTTTCAAATGGGAGGGATTTGAATGAAAAGTGGAAGTGTAAGTTAATAACTAAATGTGAAATAATTGGAATTAGTTACATAACATGTGATAGCATATGCAATAATCATTACAAAAGTTTTCATTTAAAGTTTAAAATTTTCACTTCTCTTCCCTTCAACATCCCTTGCAATCAAACAAAGCCGGATCGGATACCTTCTTATAGATCTATTACCAGATCTATTAATGGGTCTCACACTCCAAAAGTGGGTCCTACACTTTATAGATAGACGAAGGACGTTAGGGAAAAAGATCATCTGTAGTGAGGAACATGTGTAGTGAGGATTCCATCCACTCAAAGTGGATCGGCACGTATTCCAATCCATTCAAAATGCATCAAGATACACTCAAATCCACTGTGAGTGGTGGGATCGTCACTACACCTCACTACAGGTTCGCCTCACTATAAAGGATCCCAATACGAACGATAGAAGCACTTATTTCTGGAACCCTCACCGGTGGAAGACGCCAACCATCATCCCACGTTGCGTGAGCGCTCCCATATACGGCGAGCGAGGTGTTGACTGGAGGCTTGGCAATAACGAAAGGCCTTGATTTGATCACCCCATGGTTATTTGATTCCACAGATGGCGTCCACCACATGGGAGAGGAGGACTTGGATCGTCTCCAGTCTGTCCAGTCGTCCAGTCGTGGACTGGACGGCCTGGATTAAAAGGACACGCATACCAATACATGGGTGGCGTGTCCTTTAAATCCAGTCCGTCCGTCCACGACTGGACGGCTGGACGGACTGGAGACGATCTTTTTCCCCACCACATGGTTATGGACCTGAGACTTTAGAACTAGTTAAATAATCAATTATTTATGATTTATGGTCCAACATTCCATGGCACCGGACTGACCAGGTCCATACCAGGGTTCTAGTAAACCCGTATCAGATTGGTCGATATTCTGTCAATTTGTATCGGTATTGGCTGACACTGATACTCATTTGATCCTTTTTTATTTTTTTTTAATCCACTATTACCGCATGTCATTTATTTATTGGTTTTATAACCAATCCAGATCAATATTGGATCAGCCGATACATAATGGTTACCTTAACCTTAGTCCAGACTGGTTTAGTGCCGGAGCTATCGTTTTGACACCCATATAGTATGAAGCTAAAAACAACACCCACAACACTATCCATATCTATTGGGTCCCACATCTCATGAACAGTGATGAGGTTCTGTAAAAGATACACATATACGTGCAGGTGAATTGAACTCATACATATTACCGGATCATCATCAATGTATAGAGTTCCTAAGGTGGCTAGTATCTAGTCAACTAGACAATTTGAAAGTGAAGTAGAGGTTCCATTATAAATATTTAGTGATAGAATTCTCTGTAATTAGAGGAAAGGTATGATGATGAGCGATTGTAATCTTATTCTCCACTAGGGGCACCGTAACATACCATGTATGATACATGCAATGGATTATTATCTATACATGAATGGATCCAACCTTCGAAACTTATGAACATAAAATCAGTATGATTGGATGATTTTTTAAAAACAATCTGATTATAAAATTAACCTACAAAAAATTTGGGAATAATATCTGAATTTATCATGCCCATCCATCTAATCTTCAAATGAATGCTACCTAATGATAGATCTTAATCATCCTAGAATTCAAGTTCTTAGAATTTAAGTTCAGATCACTTACATGTACATGTACTTTTTATAGAATTCCATCATCGTCGATGTGGTGTGGGATCCACTTCTAGAGTTTGGGATCCATTGAAAATAGACGGTGGTGGAATCTTAGAAAAGATACAAATACATACTGGTGAAATATTCTCTTAAAAATCAACACATGACAATTTATAAAGATCGTTTCAAGGTTGAATGGAGATTATAACCCCCCACATCTTTGGGAGTCAATGATGGAGTGTGATATTTGTTCTTCAAAACCTGTTTGCTGCTGCCAACAATACTGCTCCATAGGCTTCATTTGTTGCCTTATGGTTCAAAAGCAGCTCTTGATTCGAAGAATTAAAAGGTAACCTATTTTTTCATACTTCTGATAATACTCCGGGGTGCTTGAAGATTCTTCCAAAGTTGTGGGGAAATTTTTTTGCCCACTTTTTTTTTTTTTTTTTTTTTTGGCACTACTATTATTGTCAGGTAGTTTCAAACTTTGTATGAGGGCTGCAATAGAGTTGGATTGAGCTAAACTTCTTAAACCTCAACCTAACTCTAAGGCTCTCTTTGGTTTGTATTATATAATGTATTATGATTATTTGTGATAAATCAATTATGATAATAGATTATCAGTAATAAATAATGACCGTTTGGTACCACTAAACATAATACATTACATAATGAGAAATATAAACAATCACCTAATAGATTATTCTAATAATGATAAACAGCTACTCACCTATTTGTAGATAATGAATTATATCGATTTATTTTAATTATAAATAGACATTATAAATCATACCAAACAATCATAAATTTTATAATATATTATATAATACATTATATAATACAAACCAAAGAGAGCCTAAGTCTCCTTAGCTGGACCCAAGCTCGGCCGTAACTCATGACATTGAAAATCCAATCCTAATCCACTCTTAGGACCGAGCTAGGTTGACCCTAACCATGGGAAAGGCCGGATGGAGATGCAGAGGCTAGACTAGGATGAGGAGAAGAAAAAGAAAGAAGAAGAAGAACAAGAGGAGGAAGAAGAAGACAGAGCCGAGCATCTTAGCCCAAGGCCTCAACCTTGGCCTGGTCCAGCCCTAACTTAGAGCCAAAAATTCTCAGCCCTAATCCATCCTCAGCGCCAGGGTATTGCAGCCTGAGCCTTGTTCGAACTCAAAACGGGCTAGAATGGGCTAGAGCAGGCTTAGGCCAAACTTGCACACATCTACTTCATACAATAGAAGAAGAAAAAAAATTTATGGGCCTCAATTCTCTTCATGGTGTGTGAAAAAAATTTTCCCCTAATCTTTTATGGCTCTGTTTGGTTGTAGGGGAAATTAAAACTAAAGGAAATGAAATTTTGAGACCTAAAAGGAATTTTTGTAATCATTATCTATCCCACATGACTATTTCATTAACTCCAAACTATTCTATATTTGGTTATTAAATTTCACTTTGCTTTGTATCCAAGGATCCACATCGTCTCCCGCCTAGGTTTGGGAGGGAGATTGGGCGGCCCGGATGGATGGCCGCCACCTGACACTCGGAGGGATCCGAGCCCTCCATCCGAGCCGACCCCCCAGTCGGCTCAGCTTGTCGACTGGGGGTTGGCTCGGATGAAGGGCTCGGATCCCTCCGAGTGCCAGGTGGCGGCCATCCATCCAGGCCGCCCAGTCTCCCGCCCAAACCCAGGCGGGAGACGATTTCTGTTCTGTATCCAAATCTCTTCGATTTGAAAAGTAAAATAAAAATTACATCTAGAAATTATCATTTCTAATTATGGTATGTAATAAATTCAGATAGTTTATGGATTATTTTAGTTTCTTTTTTAAATTTGAAAATTTTCACTTCTCTTTAATTTTCCTTGCAACCAAATAAAGTCTAAACGTATTCAAATTAAAAGAAAAAGACCCCCACACCATCAAAATGAGGATTCTTTCTCAAAATTCTCACATAATGAGCCATAAAATCCATACAGACGACTTTTCACATCAAACACAATATGGGTCTCCTTCTGAACAAATCCGTCTCCATCTAAAACCCTCTCATTGATTCTATTTTCCCTCTAACATTGTGAGAAACCCTTACCCATTAAATTAATATGAACAATAGGAACAGCATCATACATAGAGTGGGAAAAAAAAAGAGAACAAATATATCCTAGGTTGAGATGATTGAAAATGTGGCAATCATGTGATGGTCCATGATTGTTCCTTTGGACCACACCCACAAAGCATAGGATGATTGAAAATGTTGCAATCATTTGATGGTCCATGGTTGCTCCATTGGACCACACCCACAAAACATGGCTTAGCTGACACTCTTTCCCTAAACAGCCAAAGGTCCCATCTTCCCCACCCTATTGAGCCTTGATAATTCCATACCTCCTCCATTCCAACAACCTTATCATGGACTCAATCTCTCATTCATTTCATCCTTTTCCACCTCCATGACTCAATACAAAGTAAGGAACATAGCTTCCCAATTGACTTTAAGAGATAACCTAACAGCTAACACAATTCCTCACTTTCTTAAAGTCATTGCCCCCACACCCACCGACTGCTACTCCTTTACATGACAGCAGACGACACATGTGATGCCTTTGATTCCTGCCAAAATTACACAGAAAATCACATGCGCTCGGCCTATGTCACCTTGCCAGGAATGTATAGATGTCTTTCAACTATATTTTAAAAAGTTTGTTGGACGGTAGTATAAAATAAAATCTTTTTGCATAGTAATTCTTCATTAATCGGATTTACATTCTCTTCTCCCAGGGTTTGTGAGGAGAGAGAGTGTCCCTGTTAGATGATCGACACCTGAAATTCGAGTGAAATCAAACCTTCCATCACGTACAGTCGACACTAGACGTTGGCCATCTAATGAAGTTGTCGCACCTCCTCCAAAACCTCTGGGAGGAGAGGATTCGGATACTTATTAATCATAGTTTTCTTTATTGCCGACCCCTATAAAACAAAAATCCGATAATACCATAATTTTTTTTAACCACATGTTTGTGATCAAACTTTAGGAATTGTTTGATATTGGCATCCAATCATGGATTAATCTATTTTTAAGTTATGTTTTAATAAAATACATTAATTTGCATTTAAGAAAATCAATTCAGTGTAGAACTACTTCATAAAAAATTTTCTAAACTTCTAAAAATTTTTTTGCCCATTCAATCATAAGAATTATTAAATTATTAGTTTAAGTTTACAGGATATGATTAAGGATATGATTAGAACATGTAACATTCTTTTGATTACCTTTTTTTTATTCCAAAAGTTTTTTGGTCGGAATTGAAAGGATGAAAATAACTTTTTTTTGCACACTTTATGAATACACACATGTGAAAAATGATATATTTTATTCTGATTGAAAAAAAAAAATTCTTTTATAAGAAGAAAAAATTAGGTTTAAAAGAAATTGGATTAAAAATTTTAAATTATTTGACATCTTGACAATATGCAAGGCTGGAAGCAAGTATGAGAACTGAAACTTTATCAAACGGAGCTTAAACTGTTTCGCATCCGCGCGTGGGAAGAAGAGTGAAGTTTAACGACGTCCCAATAGGGAAAGAAGCTATTTGACTTATTTTGGCTGTTTGGGGGACCATTTTTTATGGCCCTGTCGGAAGTCACATTCATAAGTTTGGGCCCTTCCAGCTGTTGTATTTCAGGACCTTCAGGTTGGAAAGGGACTCCTAATTGAATGGTAACCAGATGGAAGGATGAAAATCTCATCTGCCCATCAAAAGAAATTATGGGGCAATCATTCCGACATTCTAAATTTTGGTAAATTATTGGATTCACATCCTCTCCTCCCATAGGTTTGGGAGGAGGGGGAACGCCTCATTGGATGGCTGATATATAGAGCTCAAATGAATTCGAGTTCTCCATCAGAGCTGACATTGAGTAGATAAGCTGAGCCGACTGGAGGTGTCGGTTCAAATGGAGGGTTCGGATTCACCAGAGCCCCATGTGTCGACCATTTAACGAGGACATCCCCCTCTTCCCGAACCTCTGGGAGGAGAGGATGTGGATCCTAAATTATTACTGTCACATGGTGTTTTTTTTTTCAAACATTATATGGATTTATTGTTCATGTGGGCATATGATGTGTTCATTCTAGATTTCTGATGAAAGGATCATAGTGTACAATAACTATATGTGTAAGTTTACATTAATTACATGTCAAATGTCAAGTTTAATTCAATTAAAGGAAAAAGATTTCTGTATGGTATTGTATATTTACGCCCAAACATAAGGTTGAAATGATCATCCCATCCTCTCTAGTTGGATGTTTATATGTGCGGTTCAATTGATCATATTGGTGCAGAGTCACACAATCAAACAAGAAACCCTTTCCCTTCAATTAAATACCTTTTTTTTGTAATATTTTTTTTTTAGATAAATAGTTACTTTATTAATTGGAAGAAGAAGAGAACACAACAAGCCTCACAAAAAAGAAAGCAAAAGGTTTTACTAAAAAATGCAGGAAAGCAAAAGGAACCAAGCCGGAAAGCAAAAGGAACCAAGCCACAAACCAGTTTCCCTATCATCCAAAACCATCTTCCCCCTTCAAAAGTTCTTGCCACCCACTTAGCCGTGTGCTTCAAATCAATGGCCTGGATCCTACCTTGGTAGCATTTTCTCATGCAAGAGTCCCAGATAAAGTTCGAGTACTCACAGGTAAAGAAAAGGTGATGATCAATCTTATCATCTTCACACCAACGAAAGCAATATCCGGAGGAGGCTATGATATTGTGGATTTTCAATTGATCGGATGTAGCTAAGGAGTCAAGAAAAGCTCTCCAACCAACAAATGAGTGCCTAGGAATGTTGTTTGGGAACAACACTGCACACCACCAATTCACCATTGCATTCTTGGTTCGGATTTCATTTTAGACTCATGACTTGCAGGAGAAAGGAGTTACCGGCGAAGCTTTCCAGAAAAGCTGATCCGGTCTGTTACTCCTCCTTCTAACCACCATATTAAGCCTATCCAAATCTCAATGGATGGAAGGCCATCATTAATTAGGCCTTACCTTTCACCCCGAACCATCAATAATCTCCTGTCCCTTGCTCATTCTCGACATTCCTATGCTTTCACTATAAGAAGGGCCATAAAGATTCCATAAGATCCCCAGAGGATGCCACGGGTCCAACAAAAACAAAGTTCCTCTCCCGGTTCCGATAGCAGTGGAAACCCTTTAAACCATGCATTCCCTCAATTTCAAAACCAAATTCCACACTCAAGAACAGTCCTTAATCTTTTTAACAGGACCAGATGGAATCCTGAGATAGGTATTTGCTTTTAATCCAATCCACCCAGAAGCTTTTCTTGTTGGAATATTCTAAAAGGTCTTCATAATATTAGCCTTATCCATGTCCTTTAACTCTTCTAATAGCCAATCCCCCTTCATCCTTAGGCCTACAAATTTTGTCCCAACTGACAAAATAACTTTCTTCTCCCTATAAGGACCAGTCCAAAGGAACGCAGCCAATAGAGATTCAATCATTTTCATAGTTTTCTTTGGTAGCCCAAATAATCCGGACCAAAACAGGTAACTCCTTAATTGGAGCATTACTATGATCAACTGAATCCGACCAGCATAGGATAGGAACCTGCTCTTCCACCCTTCCATCTTACTCTTGATTTTTTCAGTGATTGGTATACAATCTGAAAAAGAAAGTCTTCCCGCAACAAGAGGCACTCCTAAATATCTAACTGGAAGGTTAGATTCCACCAACTGGCAACAATCAAGCAAAGCGTGGTTGGAAGTCTGACCCACTCCACCCAGAAAAATGGTAGATTGAGCTTGGTTCATCACAAGGCCTGAAGCTTGACCGAAGACTTGTAACACATTCATAACCTCCAAGATAACCTTACTGGAAGGTTTAGCAAAAATCATTAAGTCGTTAGCAAACATCAAATGTGAAATCTTCATCTTCTTGCACCTGTGAGCCAAAGAGGTTCTCTTGTCCAAAACCGCTTGCTGCATTAAGATAGAGAATGGTTGCATAGCTATAGTAAACAAATATGATGACATTGGATCCGACTGTCGGATCCCTTTGCCACCCTTGAAATATCCAGGTGGCGATCCATTAACAAGAACAGAAAATATAAGAGTTTGAATGCAAGCACTAATCCAATGTATCACAATTTGAGGAAAGTATAATTTTTCAAGATTTTGAAGAAGGTACGATCTATCAAAAAATCATATGCTTTGTGAATGTCAATTTTCATCACGACAATAGGGTAACAAGATTTTCGATCCATATCTCTCACAATCTCATGGCAAACCAGAATGTTTTCCTCAATCGATCTACCTTTGATAAATGCTGATTGATTGAAGGATACAATATTACAAATAACTGTCTGCAGTCTGCTAGCAATGATTTTCGCTATAATCTTGTACAGCTGATTGCAAAGTGCAATAGGCCTAAATTCTTCGTCGGATTTTGAACTTTGGGAATAAGGCAGATGAAAATTGAGTTGACAGATCTCGGCATGAAAGGGTTTGTAAAAAACCATTGGGTAACTTTTGTAACGTCATAACCTATGGCACTCCACATCTTCTTAAAGAAAGTAGCATTGAGCCCATTTGGCCCCAGGGCTTTGTTGTCTTTGAAAGCAAATATACCACCTTTCTCACTTCCCCCATGCACTGAGATAGGGGTTTGGAGAAGATCTCTCATGCTTTCATTGAGAATATTAGGCAATTCAAATTGAGAGACACACGGATTACCTTCTAGAATTTCCCAACCAAAAAGGTCCTTTGTAGAATTCATCTGCTTTCCTTTTGATAGCTTCCGGCTCAGTCCAAGTACAACCATCCGGAATAGAAATAGAAGAGATCATGTTGTTGTGCTGTCTACTTTGAACCGAATGGAATAAGAACTTGTTGTTCTTGCTCCCCGGTTTAACTATTGAAGTTTAGATTTCTGTTGTAACACATTCTCCTCCCTCTTAGAAGCCTCCATAAAGCTATTCCTAGCTTTCTTTTCCTCCTTCGCAAAAAACCATATTACTAGGATCCAAGTCAAGCTTAGCTTGCCGGTGAAAAAGAGCTTCCTGGGACTCCATGATTGTAGAGTGGACATTTCCAAAATTCCAATCCTTCAACACCTTTTTCACATTCTTAAGCTTAAGAGCAATGGAAGACAAGGGATCCACATCTACTCTCAAAGGCTCCTTCCAAGCTTTAGTAACCAATGGAATAAAATCGTCATGCTCGATCCATCCAAGCATTGAATAGCTTGAATGGTTTAGGACCAAATATTTTTGCTCCTATCACCGAAGCACTGTGATCCAAAATCCTCGGAGGCCAGAATTTTGCATTGGATCCTTGGAATTCACTCACCCATTCCGGGTTAACCCCCCCTCCTCTTCTTGATTATTAGACCAAGTAAAATATTGGTCTTCCCATCTGAGGTCCTTTAAGCCGTAGCTACTTAGGCAATTATTAAAAGCCTCGGTGTGTTGTTGGTCAATCTGGTTTCCCCCAATCTTCTCCCTTTGATTTGTAACAATATTGAAATCCCCAGCCACCACCAAGGCCACTGGTTCCCAGCCGCAATAGCCTCTAATCTTTCCCACGTCTCTCTTCTGTGTCGGATCATTTGGAGTAGCATGGACAATAGATAGAACGAATTTTTTTTATCAATCCCTATTATTGACATTTCCCCATGGATAATCTGCATGGAACAGAATGTCACATTCAATTTGCACACACACGGGTCCCAGCATATCAGGATTCCAACTCCCTCGTTGATATCTCCATTATGGGTAAATTCCCATCCTCCCATAATGGAGTTTATTTTCGTGGGCATCACATTCTCCTTGACCTTAGAATCTAACATAGCCACCATTTTGAGCTTGCCTTTACTAATGAACTTCCTTACCTCTTTAATTTTCCGACGGTCAATACACCCACTCAAGTTCCAGCACCCAAACAACATAGGAAGTTAGACAGCTGTTGAATTTCCCTTCCTAGCCCACGTCCATTCACAGGATTCTTCATCTGACGTCTAAGCATCTTGAATACCATGCATCATCATCCGGTGAGTCATCATCCAACTCAGAGAGAGCAATCGCTGGTAGGGTAGCCAGCAGCAAAGGGTCGGAGCCACTTTCTGATTGGTTGCACTCAACCATAGGTATTGAAGGCAAAGCAGCAATAGAGGGGACAGATGGTTCACAGTCGGCCGAGGTAGGTAAGGATGATAGACTAGTGTAGAAATAAGCAGAATGATGGTTTCGAGGAATCCTGGGGATAGATGGTCTTAGGGAAACAATGGGGGCAAAAGGACTGAGGGTGAACAGGGTTTGTTTGGGTTGGTGGAGCTTTGACGTAGAAAGTGATGAACTTGATATGACATTGAGAGGGAGGGGTGAATCAATGTCTGAAACTTTTTCCTTATAAATTCAATGCTGCCCAGAGCTGTTGGATATCTGATTTATCAATACACACAATCATATGCAAATCTACCACGCTACCACTCAGTGGCCAGGTCTACCAGATTTGCACACCCATCCTGCAAACCATTCCACATACTCCAAAATATACCAGATAAATAAACACACAGAACACAAAGAAATTACGTGGTTCACCACCACAGTATGTGATGGCTAATCCAGGGAGTAATGCCCCACGGGTTCCGTACTTACTCAATACTCAACTTTTAGTCTCTTACAGACAAGGATACTAACCCTAGATTTTCCTAGCATAAAACTAAGAGGGCGTAACAACACCAAAATTCAGGCATAAAAGCCAGTGTCCAGCACCCACTGAACACACCACAAATAAAATATTTTGGGGCTTATAAGAATTGCCTTATAATGAAACCCACAAGTTAGATAGGTATTCTATTATTTTTCTTTCACCTATACTAGCATATAGTGCATAAAAATTATTTAAAGAGATAGGGAATGAGAAAACCTCACAACCAATAGTCTTGAATTGCCAGCAATAATTTTTGACGCTCCACACTGCTTTGAGAAACTCTGAACAGCCTTCAATGATGGTGAAGCTTGAACCATAGAGCTCGTCTTGATCATAGGCTTCCCATCTCCTCCACAATCACCATGAATGAACAATAAACAGCCTACCAACCTCTCTCAGGGATTGAGCAATCCATTGATGCACAGAGAAGAGGTAGATGGTGATGAATCATCTCACAGGGCACAAAAACAAAGAAAAACCTACTATGTATCTTCAAAATCCTCTTTTTTAATTTTTCTCAACACATTCATGACTCCCAACGGCACCCAATAGGTAGAGCATCCAAAAATATGGAAGCTGCAATTTGAACGGACCGATTTGGAGCTTGGATGAAGAAGATATGGCAATTTGAAGTTCGGCTAATCACATATAAGGAAAGAGAATCTTTCCTTATATAAACACGCACCCGCGCCGCACCGTAGCCGTGCCGCGCCACTTAGCTGTCGGGTTCTGATTGGCTGCGCAAAGGATCATTGACTTCCGCCGTTGGATCTGAGAAGAAAAGGCGGGATTTAGCATAAACCGCTGGATTTGCATCAATCGCGTCAGGTGCGATCGGCCTTATCCGCAACCGCAGGATCTGAATCAAACGCGGCGTAGAACTGCGTGCGCCACACGGGATCATGGAACCTGTTTCATGTAACAAGAAACACGATATTAACTTGCGGCTAGCCAATAAAATCAGGCGCGAAAGAATCTCGACTCTAGGCCTCGGCCACACCTGATATCGCCTCCATCTGGACCATCCAATAGGCATCAAGCCTTCATAGCTTCGTCTGGACCGCCGATTTGAGATATTCTCCTTAGTAGAAAGACCAAATTACCCCTGGGAACTTTAATAATGGCCTCTGTAATCACTTTTTCTTCAAAACCACCCTGTACGAGTGATTTCTTCCCGAGAAAAAAATCACTCTAGAACTTTACCTTTCTCTCTTTAAGCATTTCGTCGAACAGCTTCAGCGCATGCACCATGGCCTTGTGCATGCGGTGTGCTGCCTTACTGCTGCTCGCCTGTGGTGCCATGCGACTGGCCATCTGGCTGGCTGCCACTATGGTGCCGCGGCCTCGGCCATGCTGGCTGCCATGGTGGCATGCCACCTAGGTATAGTGGATCCCACCCACATGTGGGTCCCACCCACATTTCTCTCTCCTCTTTCTCTCTCTATAAACTCCTTCCATTTTTCATGCTTCACATCACCTATAACAAAGCCGCATCGCCTGTTTCACTGCCATATAGCCTGTAGGGTCCGCAGACACTCTCTCTCATCAAACTTGGCCCAGTTAGCCCAATTTGCCAACAATCTCCCCCTTTAGAATTGTTGGCAACTACTCAATCCACCATGAGACATTTCTCCCCCTTTGACAACAAGGACAAAGGGATTTGCCACATAGGAGTGCCCACCGCATCTTCCCAATCCTATGGACGCTCCAAAACATAAACTCAACACCATAGTAACACAGAAAAATACCAATGGACTCCCCCTGAGTCCTACATAGGGAGCAAAAAAAAAAAATAGAATAACCATACACTTCTCCCCCTCACTCCAAGCTCCTCAATGCTTGGGGAGGATAACCACTCCCAACTTCTGTCTCAAGTAATCAAACTGTTCTCTAGGAAGTGGCTTTGTGAAGATATCTGCAATCTGCTCTGCTGTGGGAATGAACTCTAACTGAACTTCTCCTTTGAGAACCTTCTCTCTCAAGAAGTGATATCGAATGACTATGTGCTTCGTTCTGGAGTGCATAACTGGATTTTTAGATATATTTATGGCACTAGTGTTATCACAAAACATAGAAATAGGTTTCTCTGACTCAATGCCGAGATCCTTCAACATCTGCTTCATCCATAATACCTATGTGCAACATGAGGTAGCTACAATGTATTCTGCCTCTGCCGTAGATAATGATACTGACTCCTGCTTCTTACTGTGCCAAGCCACTAAATTTCTGCCAAGATAAAAAGCACCTCCACTAGTGCTCTTCCTATCATCAACACATCCTACCCAATCTACATCTGAATAAGAAGATAATTCCAGATCCTTACTTTTTGCATACCAAAGACCATAGTCCACAGTCCCTTTTAAATATCTGAAAATTCTCTTTACAGCTACAACATGTGTCTCTTTTGGGCCAGCTTGATATCTAGCTACCATGCAAACAGACTGTAGAATATCTGGCCTTGTAGCAGTTAAGTAAAGCAGACTTCCAATCATTGACCTATACATTGTGTGGTCAACTAATGGAGAGTCATCCTCTTTGCTTAGCTTACAACTTGCCATCATTGGAGTGCTCATGGGTGTACAGTCTTCCATTGTGAATTTCTTCAATATTTCTTTCACATATTTAGTCTGAGATAAAAAGAATCCATTCTTTAACTGATTGATCTGCAGACCTAAAAAATAAGATAGTTCCCCAATCATGGACATCTCAAACTCATCTTGCATTCTCTGAGCAAAGTCCTGACATAATTCATCCTTTTGGCCTGCAAAGATGATATCATCTACATATACAACCACAACTGTCTAACTCCCATTAATAGATTTAACATATAAATTGCTATCAACCAAACCCTTCTTGAAACCCAACTTATAGAGATAAGTATCCAGTCTTGAATACCATGCTCTTGGTGCTTGCTTCAATCCATACAATGCTTTCTTCAGATTACAAACAAGTGTAGGGTCCTTACTCAGTTGAAATCCATCTAGTTTCTCAATGTATACCTCCTCTTCCAAGTCACCATTTAAGAAAGCTGACTTTACATCCATCTGATAAACTTTGAAGTTCTTGTGCACTGCAAAAGCAAGAAACATCCTGATGGCTTCCAACCTAGCCACAGGAGCAAATGTTTCTTCAAAATCAATGCCCTCAACCTGAGCATGTCCTTTACAAACCAATCTGGCCTTGTTCCTTACAATTTTACCATCTTCATTGAGTTTGTTCCTGTAGACCCATTTAGTGCCAATGACATTCTTATCTGTAGGCCTTGGCACTAATTCCTAAGTTTTATTTTTCTCTATTTAATCCAACTCTTCATTCATTGCCTTGAGCCAACTAGCATCTTCACATGCTTCTGCAACTGTTTTTGGTTCAATGTGAGATAACAAAGAAAACATTTGATTTGGTTGTCTCACCTTTCTTGTTTGCATACCAACTGAGGGATCACCAAGAATTAATTGTTCAGGATGATTCTTTTTTACTCTGCTTGAGCCACTTTTGTTCTGCCTATCTGCTTCTGAATCGGGCTGCTCTTCTCTTTCTTCTGTATTAACCACTACTCTCTGTTCTGACACATTTGTCACATTTTGCTCTTTTTCTATTTCACTGTCATTTTTCTCACTATCCAAATCTTCAAAAATATGAGGATCACTGTTTGACTCTGTAGTTGAATTTTTGTGCTCATCAACTCTCACATCTGCACTCTCAACAATTTTACCAAGCTTCTTGTTGTAACATTTATATGCTTTGCTCGAGGTGGAGTAGCCAAGAAAAATTCCTTCATCTGTCCGATCATCAAACTTCCCTAAATCATGATTGGTGTTTTTGACATAACATTTACTACCAAACACTTTGAAGTGCTTTGCTGTGGCATTTTTACCAAACCATAGTTCATAGGGAGTTTTGTCTTCATGTTGTCTCAACATACACCTGTTCTGAACATATACTGCTGTATGCACTGCTTCTCTCCAGAATTTATTCCCCATGTCATTTTCTGTCAACATAGTCCTGGCCATCTCTTGAACAGTTCTATTCTTTCTTTCTGCAACACCATTCTGTTGTGGTATTCTAGGAGCTGAAGTCTGTCTCTTGATACCATTCTCAGAACAAAAATCTACAAAATTAATCCAGGTGTATTCTCCTCCCCTGTCAGACCTCAAACACTTAATTTTCTTTCCTGTCTCATTTTCAACTTGAGCTTTGAAGATTTTAAACTTTGCAAGAGTCTCTGACTTATTTTTCAAGAACATCACCCAAGTCATCCTGGAGTAGTCATCTATGAATAAAATAAAATACCTCTCTCCTAAGATGCTCTGTGTTCTCACTGGCCCACATAGGTCTATATGGACAATCTCAAGTGGTTGAGTAGTATGGTAATCTTTTGGTTTAAATGATACTCTTGTCTGCTTCCCTTTCTGACAAGATGCACATATGCCATTGGTGGGCTTCTTCAAAGAAGGGATATCTCTCACAGCATTTTTATTGGAAATCTTTATTAAATTTTCAAATCCAATATGCCCCAATCTTTTGTGCCATAGCCATGTTTCTTCTTCTTGGCTCAACATGCAATTTTCTTGAAAATCTTCAGACAATGTATAAAGATTACCTGACGTTCTCTTTCTAGTTGCCATTAATTTACCACTGCCAGTTCTTCGAATCTCACATCCTTGATCACTAAAAATTAATCTGTGGCCCCTATCACAAAGCTGACTAACACTCAATAGATTATGTTTCAAACCTGAAATATAGAGAACCTCATGAGATTTTACCTTCCCATTGTTGAGGCTAATACTTTCTTTCCAAACAATCTTTGCACCAATATCATTACCAAACTTGACTGAGCCTCCTTCATAATGTTGAACCTTCTGAAGCCTCTTACTATCTCCTGTCATGTGACTTGAACATTCACTATCAAGAATCCATGGTGTAGAACTATTTTGTGCCTTGAAAGTTGTCTGTACAACCAAAGAGCTATTTTTCTGAACCCAAACTCTCTTATTTGATTTTGATATTTTATCTTGCTTCTGTCTTGGAATCTTGCTTCTAATTCTGTCATACTGTCTCTGTGATGGTGGCATAGGGGGAAAGATGGTTCTGCAGTTCATTGCTATATGCCCAAAATTGTTACAGTTATAACACTCAACAAAATTTTCTTCAAGGGGAGTAAACTGATTTCTACTTTTAAATCTAACTTCTCTCAGATTGAATTTGCAAGTAGTTATTTTGTGACCATAAGTATTGCATTTATAACAGTAACCCTAAAAATAAGATCTTGACCTAGAAGGAGCCATGTACATCATCTTTCTCTGCGATGCACTGGGATAATTTCTTCCATAGATGTTGCTCTTCTCCACTCTCATACCTTACCTTGTATTATTTGTCAGTGGAGTAGGAGCATGATTTTCTTCTTGATCATAAACCATAGCAGCCTTGCCCTTTCCACTCTCTTTCACGAAAGAGATGGGACATTTCCTATTTGAGTTTGCATTATTAGAAGTCTCTCCCTTATCAAAACCAAGACCAAATTTTACATTGAAAGGTCTTTGAGAATTTATAATCCCATCTAGCTTGCTGCTACTAGGGTGTATTATTGTGTTGCTTGGCTCATCAGATTTGTTTAATTTTTATTGTCTTTCAAACTCTTCTATTTCATATTCATTCACCTTTGCTTTTAACAAAATAAATTCCTTCTCAAGCTCTTCAAATTACTCATCACAGGGGCTTGTATTTCAAGTTGCGTTCTCAAACCTGTATTCTCAGTCATTAGTTTAGAGTGGTCTGTAGATACCTGTTCAAGCTCAGTCTTGAGATCTTCAATAATTTTCTTGGATTCTACAACTTGAATTCTCAAATCTTGAATTACCTTTTTCTGTTTTTTAACTTCTTGTGAGGCAAGCTTGTTATATTTTCTTTCTTTCTTGAGTTCCTTCATAGCTACAGCAAACTCTTCTTCAAAATTCACCTCACCTTCTTCATCATCACCAGAGCTTGAAATTTCATTCCCTTTTTCTTCTTCACTACTAGAGATAGATTCCACAATGCCTTCTTCATTGCTTTTTGAGGAAAATTTTTCTTTAGCTTTGTTCTTCTCTTGATCTTCAATGTAAACCATGAACAAAGCCTCACTAGGCTCATCTTCTGAGATTTCATCAGAGTCATCATCTGAGGTTTCAGTGCTTCTCTTAGATATAAAACTCTTTCTGTTTGACCTATTTTTCTTGAAGTTGTAGTTTTTCTTTCCCTTAAACTTGCTTTTCTTTCATCTTCATCATCACTGTCAAACTTACTCTTCATTGGGCACTTTGCAGCGAAGTGTCCAACTTTACCACAATTGAAGCATTTGAATGGAAGCTTGTTTTTATACTTTCTAGTACCCTTTTTTTAATTTTCTAGTGAAATGAGCTGTTGCTTCATCTTCACTTTCTTCCTCATTTTGTTTTTCAGAAATCTTCAGCTTCTTCATAGCCTTGAAAGCTACTTGCTTGTCACTAGTGGTTCCTGGATCAACCCTCATCTCAAAAGCTGTTAAAGCTCCATGAATCTCATCAATAGTAACCTGTTATAAGTCCTTGGTTTCTTCAAGAGCTGATACTTTTGACTCAAATTTTGGAGTGAGAGACCTCAAAATTTTTTGACAAACAATATGACCTTTTAAGTCTTCACCAAGTCCTCTAATGGAATTGACCACTTCATTAACCATGTTCATGTATTGATCAATGGTTTCATCCTCATTCATCTTCAGATTCTCAAACTGACCTCTGAATGTTTGCAGCTTGACGGTCTTGATCTTCTTATCTCCTTCATATATGTTGATCAGTCTATCCAATACTTCCTTTACTGTCTTGCAGTCCATGATTTTAGCCAGTTCACTATTTGTTAGTCCCCCTTGAATGGCATTGAGAGCCTTTCTATTATTCTCAAAATTCTTTTTGTCTACAACTGTGGGAGCATTTGTGTCATGTGAAGTGTAGCCATTTTCTATAGAAGTCCAAACATCATAACCAAGAGATCCTACATAGACCTCCATTCTTCTTTTTCAAAAGATAAATCCGTCCCATCAAACAATGGGGGCTTGTTTGAACCTTCTCTTGGTGCCATATCTTTTATTCTGATCTTCTCAGTTGCTGATTAAGCTGTCACTGAGCCTGGTGCTCTGATACCAATTGATGAACTTGATATGACACTGAGAGGAGGGGTGAATTAGTGTTTGAAACTTTTTTCTTATAAATTCAATGCTGCCCAGAGCTGTTGGATATCTGATTTGTCAATACACACAATCGTATGCAAATCCACCACGCTGCCACTCAATGGCCAGGTCTACCAGATTTACACACCCATCTTGCAAACCATTCCACACACTTCAAAATATATCAGATAAACAAACACACAGAACACAAAGATATTACGTGGTTCACCACCACAGTATGTGATGGTTAATCCATGGAGTAATGCCCCACGGGCTTCGTACTTACTCAATACTCAACTTTTAGTCTCTTACAGACAAGGATACTAACCCTAGATTTTCTCAGCATAAAACTAAGAGGGCGTAACAACACCAAAATTCAGGCATAAAGCCAGTGTCCAGCACCCACTGAACACACCACAAATAAAATATTTTGGGGCTTATAAGAATTGCCCTACAATGAAACCCACAAGCTAGATAGGTATTCTATTATTTTTCTTTCACCTATATTAGCATACAGTGCATAAAAAATTATTTAAAGAGATAGGGAATGAGAAAATCTCACAACCAATAGTCTTGAATTGTCAGCAATAATTTTTGACGCTCCACATTGCTTTGAGAAACTCTGAACAGCCTTCAATGATAGTAAAGCTTGAACCATAGAGCTCGTCTTGATCATAGGCTTCCCATCTCCTCCACAATCACCATGAATGAACAATAAACAGCCTACCAACCTCTCTCAGGGATTCAACAATCCGTTGATGCACAGAGAAGAGGTAGATGGTGATGAATCATCTCACAGGGCACAAAAACCAAGAAAAACCTACTATGTATCTTTAAAACCCTCTTTTTAAATTTTTCTCAACACATTCATGACTCCCAACGGTGCCCAATAGGTAGAGCATCCAAAAATATGGAGGCTGCAATTTGAACGAACCGATTTGGAGCTTGGATGAAGAAGATATGGCAATTTGAAGTTCGGCGAATCACAGATAAGGAAAGAGAATCTTTCCTTATATAAACACGCACCCGCGCTGCGTCGTAGCCACGCCGTGCCACTTAGCTATCGCTTTCTGATTGGCTGCGCAGAGGATCATTGACTTCCGCCATTGTATCTGAGAAGAAAAGGCAGGATTTAACGTAAACCGCTGGATTTGCATCAATCGCGTCAGGTGCAATCGGCCTTATCTACAACCACAGGATCTGAATCAAACGCGGCGTAGAACTGCGCGTGCGCCACATGGGATCATGGAACCTGTTTCATGTAACAAGAAACACAATATTAACTTGCGGCTAACCAATAAAATCAGGCGCGAAAGAATCTCGATGCTACGCCTCGGCCACACCTGATACCGCCTCCATCTGGACCATCCAATAGGCATCAAGCCTTCATAGCTTCGTCTGGACCTCCGATTTGAGATATTCTCCTTAGTAGAAAGACCAAATTACCCTTGGGAACTTTAAAAATGGCCTCTGTAATCACTTTTTCTTCAAAACCACCTTGTACGAGTGATTCCTTCCTGAAACTTTGCGCTAACCAAAACTTTCGGATTCAGCGGAGCAACGAGGCAAGTTGTTAGGGGGAAAATTCCGTCATCCTATTTTGTGCTCAGTCAAACCCTACAGATTCAGCAGGGCAACGAGGCAAGTGTTAGGAAATTTTGCCACGCTGGCAATATGACCTTGACACGTAGGACTCAACCTCAGAGCCACGTGGAGATCCCCTATTCTACATAAGAAGGCTCCTCAAAACACAAGAACAAAGGGTAAAATCGGCATTTTGGAGTTACGTACTATTCACTATAAATAGGGCAAATCCCAAGGTTTTCAGGTACACACAACATTTATTGCTCATTTACTCCTAGAGATTCATGCTCTGACACTTGGGACGGAAAATCTCACCTCACCCCACACTTTTCTATAATATCTTCGTGGGCTCGACATCAAGCCCACTGACTGTTCACAGAGCCCTAACTTTGGCATCGGAGTGGACCCGGGGCATCCAGCCTGCCTCCCCCCTTTCGCATTTCCTTGTCTTGCAGGTCTAGTCAGCTTGGAGGACCCACAAGACGGATCTGGGCCGAAACAAAATCACTCTAGAACTTTACCTTTCTCTCTCTAAGCATTTCGTCGAACAGATTCGGCGCATGCACCATGGCCCTGTACGTGCGGCTGTGCTGCCTTGCGGCATGGCTTGTGCATAGCAGCTGTGTGCGGGTGCCATGGCTGCATGCTTGTGGCTTGGCCTGCGGGCCTTGCTGCTGCTCGCCTGTGGTGCCATGTGGTTGGCCATCTGGCTGGCTGCCACTATGGTGCCGCGACCTCGGCCATGCTGGCTGCCATGGTGGCATGCCACCTAGGTATAGTGGGTCCCACCCACATTTCTCTCTCCTCTTTCTCTCTCTATAAACTCCCTCCATTTTTCATGCTTCACATCACCTGTAACAAAGCCGCATCGCCTGTTTCACTGCCATATAGCCTGTAGGGTCCGTAGACACTCTCTCTCATCAAACTTGGCCCAGTTAGCCCAATTTGCCAACAATTACAATACGAAGGCCAATAGAAAGCAGCCCCAGCAGGATCTATGGAGAGAACCATCAAGGTTTTTGGTGATAGGTCAATATGAACTGGGGAAAATAGGGGGGCAGAAGGAGGCTGAGTTTTGATGTCCAGGTCATCGAGAAGGGATGCCAGCACAGTAAAAGGGTTTTGCTCATAAGCTAGGGTGGAAGGGATCCTAATCATCTCCTCCCTGTACTTCAGAGAGGAGGGAGACGCCTCTGTCGGATGGCCGACACGTGGCTCTTGGAAAAATCCAAGCCCCATGTCCGAGCCGACACCCTCTGTCGGCTCGGCTTGTCAGCTAGGTGTCGGCTCGGATGAGGGGCTCGGATTTTCCTGAAAGCCACGTGTCGGCCATCCGACGAGGCCATCTCCCTCCTCCCTGAAGTACAAGGAGGAGACGATTTGAATCCGGGTGGAAGGGCTTCTGACGATACTCATCAAAGAAGAAGTTCTCGGGTTGTTTAGGCTGTGCAACAGGAGGTCAACTGGCGATTGACTAGGGTTTTTTTGAATTTGGGTCATAGAACGCACCCTTCTTCTCTCCTTAGTCACCCATCATGTGGATTGACCCGAATCCAAATCCTTTGTCTTCTCTACCTGAGTAAGGTTGACAGTGCTCTCCTCCATCAAACCCTGCAGTTCACCATCATCCTTCTTCTCGGATTCCTGGTTTCCACCCCTTTTATCCTTCTCATTCTCTTGGCTTTGACCGGAGCCACCGTCCCCACCCACTTATTTCCTTACCACTCCTTCTGCTTCCGCCGATTTCACATGGCAGGCCAAATAAGGGTGGCAAAAAACTTTACATATCAAGCAATGTGGGGGTCCATTCGTACTTGACAACTTGCAGAAAAGTGTTCCCTTCATTGTCCTCCACTGGGATGATTTCTTCCATTTTTTTAGAACTCGAGAAATCCATACATACCCGAGCATAAGCTCTTCTGGATTTTGCAAGGGTTGTCTGATCAGCGTAGAGCGGTTTTCCCAAAACTGAACAGATAACACTCAGAGATTCCTCCCCCTAGAGATGTATGGGTAGGCGAGGTAACGTAATCCATAGAGGAATGTTCTTGAGTCCCAAAGCTCCAAAATGTAATTTTCTCTCCCATTGCGGGATAAAAAATGGCCTTCCTCCAACAAAGAACATACCAGCTTCCCGAATTCGGTCCTTATCTTCTAAGTTAGAGAAGTTGAAGGTAAACCCACTCTGAGCCAGTAAAAAACATTCCATCGAGCCTTTCAAGTTCCACTGCTTTGATAAGGAGGCTTTAACAAAGGAAAACCTTGGCCCCTGCCCCCCACCGTGGTTCTTAGTTCATCAATCTCTTTAGCCACACCTTTTGTAGTACAGATTCCAACTTTTTATGAGTTCTTAATAATGGGGGGAATAAATATGAGAGTTTTTTTGGTCTTAGGTTTAGCATTGAAATGCTAATAGTCAGTCCAAGCCGAGGGAGACTGGCCTTAGTAGTGGTTACTGTGGTTGGACTAGAAGTGAGGTTAACCAGGGGTAGAAAGTTGTCGAGGCAAGGTGATGGGTCTGTTGACAGATCCACAGGGGTCATTTGAATGTATAGGGATGGTAAGGCTTGAGGACTTGGGATAGGAGCATCTGGAGGAATGAAAGAGTTAGAGTCTAACGTAGGGGGGCCTTGATGAGGGAAAGTTCAGGGAGGGAGGCAACACTAGTCATGGACGGAAAGGTTTCAAGCACCAGGATAGAAGAAAGGGGTTGGAGGGGGGGGGGGGGGCTTCAAGAGCAAAAACCACTTCCATGGCAATGGCTGAAGAGAGCAGACCCCACTGAAGGAGGCTTGGAGGGAGGGGAACTGGGAAGGCACTCAGGAAGCAAAGGAGGAGAGAGGACAGAGCTCAAACACCTTCCCTCTCATATCCTTACACCGAAAAGATTTCAACCACTTTTTGCATTGGCATATGCATCATGTGTACGTCAATCCTTATGCACCAGTACTCTAGATATTACAGTGCACTCTCTTAACTCTTGCAACAACATATAGTTTAAATTTAAAAAACCATAAAATGAATGGCTTAGATTTATTTTGTGATTTTTGGAACCGCATGTTACTATCTCAATTGTATTTTAAATGATTTTTAAATAATATAAGATTCAAAATACTTTTGATCAAGATTGCTTCTAAAAAAAAAGAGATTGATCATACTTGAAGGTGGAAATTCCATGGGAAAGAGAACAATTCTGTTGATATCATAATCTACACAGCTATGGAAAGATGATGTATCCTAACACGTGTCCAACAAGTTAAGGCCCGAGGATAATAAAGCAATGTGTTGAGACACGCACCATCCAGCCACGTTTGATATCACCATTACTAACTTACCAACATTCATGTAAGTTGATTAGTTGGTTTATGATGACCGTAGGATCATCATCGAAGGGCCAAGATTTGTAACTAACCGGTAGCGTGTCGAATGCACCAATTTCATAAATATTTTTTTGTTGATTTGATTAATAAACTGTAAATAGGATAAGCAAAGGTCGATCCCACAGAGAATGAATTGATTAAAATTTATATTTTACTCAAACTAAATATACTAATTAAACACAATAACAAAGGGGGGATTTTTGTTGTTTAAATCAAATTGAAAGTAAATAGACAGAATTTAAATAGGAAGATAATTAGATGAGAAAATTCAGTTCTTGGTTCAATATCCACCCATACATGCAATGAGTAAAATTAATTGCAACGTTAATCTCTTCCTTCCAATTAGAATTAAAGACCCTAGATAACAATAAGCTCTATTACCTGAGTTTTTCCTTAAGTATCTCTACTAAAACAAGCTCTTTAGAGAGATCTAACCATTGAACAACACTGAATAAGCTCTCAATGTTTAATTTAATGGCAGCATTAAGAGGGTGGAAAACAAATCAATCTAAGCAACAATCACACACAAGCAGGGATTATTTAACTTAAGTTATATTATTCACAATGATGAGATAAAAATTTGGACATAATCATCTACCATTGTTTGCTACTTGTGATTAGAATCAGGACGATTACGTATCATAGATTCTAGATCTAGCAATTAATATTAATCTAACTGATTCAGTAGGCCATTACTGAATTATTCAGACAAATATCATAATTAGAGAGAAAAGAATAACATAAGCAATTCCAATAAAAGAGAGAAGAAGAACAACGTTACTGAATAGAGATTACACCATTGACATGAGTTTGGGCTTAAAAATCCCCTTGAACTGAATGAGAAGATTAACTAGACATTACAATCCTTTCAGAGATAGAAAAACTTCCAACAAAAGAGAAAGAGAGAGAGAGAGAGAGAGAGAGAGAGATAGAGAGATTTTATCTTAACAATAATGCTCTATATATAAAACATGACAATCCTTTGTAATTTATAACTCATTCTTTGTGTAAGATTCCTTCTTTGTGTAGGATTTCTTCTTTGTTTAGGAATCATTCTCTATTTAGAATTCTGAAATTGTAGAGTCTTCTTTTCTTCTTTGAAGTCTTTTATTGTAGGTTTAGGTTTCCTAACTTGATTAGGAGACTCTTTATGGAATTTACATCCACCGTTGAATGCTTTAATCTGATCAGAGGGCTACTCTAATTCGGATTCGATTAGATTTTTATGTCAGACTTTGAAGCCACGTTTGGAGATCCAAACAAATTTGGATTTTTCTCCATAATATCATTCGGAAAAGGTTGAGACATTCTCTACAACTTTACTGAAGACAACTTTTCAATTCTGAAACTCTTTTCATGTCAAAAACCTGCATGAAACTCAGAACGTCAATATTAAGGATGCTGAAATTTTCTAATTTTTTTAACAATTAATTCACAATGTCTCTAAAATATGTGAAATTAATAAAATTCATCATATTCAGTTCAATAAGGCATAAAACACATTAAAAATGATAGTGCAAATGGGAATAAAAATATAAAAATCACATACTTATCACTAACCTAGGCACATGTGGGTTAGTTATCTTTATACTTTCAACCACCACAAGCATAAATCTGACTTCTCCACTTCATACAGAGTCATCTATAATTCCTCTAATTCAAAGGTAAACTGATGACAGTTTCATAGCTTGAATTATTCAAACTTTACCCCATCTCTCATGCATCTTATGTTTTTTACTTTGCCTCATACTGCTTGCTCTGTAACTAACTTAATCATTGGAGTGGCCACCAGATTACCCAATCCACCTCTCTATGATTTCTTATTGTGTTCTTGGGTAAACTCGACTAAATAAGTTTTAGCAACAACAGTTTGGCGCCCACCGTAGGACCCATTTGAGTTTTCCTTAAAAAACAATGGTCATATTTTTCTTATTCTCAAATAATCAAATCAAATATGGTGAACACACATAATAAACGTAGTAACACCCTCAATACCAATGGTAATCCTTCCATTTGGATGATCTTGTTGATGTACAAGATGCCAATAATAGTGAGGTGGAGTTCCCTCTAAAGTCTATCCCACCGCCCGTATCGACTTCGACACCGACCCTAGTTGCACCTATACCACCATTACAGTATGCTATTCAAGATCAACTGTGCACCATCTCAGCACAATTGGTTGCACTTTCCAACCTAGTTATGCTTGCAAGCGCAGTCCGAGAGAATTAGGTCCCAACCATGCATCTACCCCAACACTTCTTGAAGTAGGAGGTCCCAACCGACCTCAACCATCCAACAATTCTGGTAGGTCACATCTAAGCCAACAACACAATAAGAGAACTGCTCTAGTTCCTCCTCCTATTTTTTGTCATGTAGAAGGCATAGCGTCTTCAACCAGTAGTTCCACCTAACATTTTGAACGAGTGTTATTTCCTGATCGACTTGGAGATAGGGTCTCCAATGGTCGCAAGGTACACCAACAAATAGGAGCATCCAAGCATTGCAGCCGAACGTGCTACAACACTTGTAGACAAACACACTACTACAGATAGAATTATTACAGAAAGGGTCACAGCTGAGTTGGCCACCACCACAGTAATAGCAAATGGCGAATGTTGCTGCCATTTTTGCTGCAATCACCGCCACCTCCTACACCAGCAGCGCAACCGCCCCTGCAACAGGAACCTCAGGTACCTTTCGTATTGCCATAGTCAAGAACTTTAGAGCATCAATTGTTAAGTCTCCAAACTCGGCAAAACGAGATAGAGAAGAACCAAATAGGATCTTCTGCTTTAAGAAGAAACAAGGAGTAGTACGCTGATATGGCACTATCTCCAGAGATTATGTAGACCCCATTGCCGAAGCATTTCACTATGCCAAAGATTGACCCCTACGGCGAGACTATAGATCCACAACTTCATGTAGATAACTTTTCATCCATGATGCTGCTGCATGGGTACAGTGATCCCATCCTCTGATGAACTTTCCCTTCAACTCTGAAGGTACCCGGTCGACTTTGGTTCAACAGTCTACCGACTCATTCTATCCAAAACTTCGATCAATTGAGTAATCATTTCTTTGAGCACTTCTAAACTCAGACAACACCAAAAAATATTGGTTGTCAACCTAATGGCCATAAAGCAAAAGTCGGATGATTCACTACAAGCATTTTTAGCCTGGTTCAACAATGAGATCTTGGAAACCAAGTACTTAGACCCAACGGTTATATACACTACTCTGATGGCTATTATTTCTGACACAGAGCTTCAAAAGTCCATCTACAAGAGGACTCCAGTAAATTTTACCTACCTGTGGGCTCAGTGTGAAAAGTATGCAGCAACATGACACCTTCCTTCTGGCTCAAAAGAAGAGAAAAAATATGGCTGGTTCAGAGAAGAAACAAACCGACCAGCATTTAGAAAACCCGACTTCCAAGAAAACCAATAAAAAATAGAACTCAGGAAAAGACGGTTTCCTAGGCAAACTCACTACCAAAACCGAGTTCGATTGGACCGTGTTCATACCTTTAAACATCACCATGTCAAAGATCATGTATAACGCGAAGAACACCAAGCTTGAATACGCCACACCACCAAAGATGCCTACGACTCCAAAACAAAGGACCACAAGAAAGTATTACAGATTACATCGTGACCATGGTCATGATATTGACAAGTTTTGATCACTGCAAACTGCGATCAAGGACCTGATCAACTGTGGCCATCTCACGGAATATCTAGACAGACCACGAACAGAAGTTCTATACCAGGCACCACCCGCTGCATACAAGGGTATGCAACCTTTGGACTAGGGCTGCAACAGGACCGGGTTGAGCCGGGTTTTTCAAAACCCTAACCCTAACCCTGACTATTTAAACTTAATCCTAACTCAGCCCAACCCTATCAGGGTAAGAAAATATATAACCCTAACCCTAACCTACCCTGATTGACCCTGACAGGGCCGGGTTGGGCTGGGTTAACCCTAATTAACCCTGATTTAGGGTTAGAATGACCCTGATTGGTCCATAAACATACAACAAATTGTCAAATAACATATATATAACAATTATAACTTAAAGATATAACAAACACAAATATATATATATATATATATATATATATATATATATATATATATATATATATATATATATATATATATATAGGGTCGGACTGGGTTGGGCTCAACCTAGGGGGTCAACCCTAACCCAACCCAACCCTGTCAGGGTTGATCAAAATTTGAACTCTAACCCAACCCTATCAGGGTTTGGGCTGGGTTCAACCCTGCCAGGGTTCAGGGCGGGTTTGGGCAGGTTCAGATTGTCAGGGTAAAACTTGCACCCCTACTTTGGACTACAAAATTGATGCAGCTCAACAACAAGGTCATCAACGTCACTTCAAAGGGATCACCATCATTCCACAAAGTTGGTGATTCCAAGAGCAATGTAGGAATGATGATAAAAGCCCCTACCACCAATCAACACCAAATAGAGGACGTAGTCCAACTCAGCGACAAAGGGTACACTGGATGGCCAAGGTCAATCAAACTCTAGACGAAATGTCTCGACTCACAAGTCAGTTATTTGACTTCTATATAGAAAAACAAATGATGGACTGGCTTCGATTTTGAATATTTACCTCGGTTAAACTATAACTTTCCAATCTGCCCCAGTTATGATGCAATCCAGTCCTCAAATTCTTCAAGGAGTACAAGTCCACCACTCTGAAGAATTGGGACACCAAAGAGAAAGTATTAGCTTGCCTTGCTGATAACGAATACACAAAATGGGATTACTTTAGTCAGAGGATGGCAATCCTTGGGCATTATACTAATACAATCATCAGAGGATTTACTGCAGGTAACACCTTCAAAGGTGGACGAGTTGCTTATGCAAATAGCATATGCAGTGCATCAACCTCATTCAACCCATACTACATAGGTGATGCGATCATATTCAGCGATGACGACCTGCTACATGTTGACCTTCCCCATGATGATGCGGTGGTCATCACCATGGTGATCGCTAATGAGAATGAGGTCGAAAGGACATTAGTAGAAATTGGGAGTTCAATCGACATCCTTTATTACCATGCCTTCAAGGCAATGAAGTTAGATGAAAACAAACTGCGACCGGTGACATATCACCTGGTCAGTTTCTTTGATGAATCAGTACATGTAAAAGGCGGAATCCAACTCAACAAATGAGTTGGCACAAAACCTAGACGGACAACTGTCTCCATGACTTACTTAGTGGTCGACATTCCAATAAGTCATAATGTGATCTTTGGTTGAACAAGACTGAATTTGTTAAGAGCTTGTGTCTCCACCTATTACCTTGTCATTAAATTTTTAACAGATCATGGCATCGGCTACTGCAAAGTCAACAAGAAGCTATCTCGGAGATGCTATGCATCCGACCTAGAAGTACATAAAAATAAACTCCTTACTCAAAGTATTATCATTGAAGATTTATGAGATGAACTTAAGAAAGAATGAGGAACTCCAGCAGAAGAACTTGTTTAGATTCCCATCTTAGAGGATCAACCTCAGAGAACTTAATCAACTTCCTCAAAAGCAATTTAAATGTCTTCACATGGTCAGCATTCGACATGCTCAGTATTCCAAGAGACCTTATGGAACACCGACTTATAGTGGATAAGAAGTTTTGACCTGTCCAGCAGAAGAAGAGAAATTCGCCCCATAGCGTGAAGTCGTAATCAAGGAAGAGGTCGACAAGCTTTTAGCCGCAAGTTTCATTAGGAAAGTTAAATACCTATCAAATGTTGTCATGGTGCCAAAATTCAATGGGAAGTGGCGATTTTGTATTGATTTTACCGATCTAAATAAAACTTGCCTTAAGGACTATTACTTTCTTCTTAGAATTGATAAGTTAAAAGATGCGATCGCAGGTCATGAAATGTTGGCATTCATGGATGCATATTCAGGCTATAACCAAATAAAAATGCATAAGCCTAACGAAATGAGTACGGCCTTCATCACAAAGTACGGCTTATACTGCTATACTTAATTCTGTTTGGGTTCAAGAATGTCGGTGCAACCTATTAACGACTGGTTGACAAGATCTTTGAAAATCAGATCAATAGAAACATAGAGGCTTATGTAGATGACCTCTTAGTGAAAAGTTAGAAAAGTGTGAGTCATCTGGAAGACTTAAAAGAAGCCTTTTGAAGTTCTTCGAAGTCATCAGATGAAATTAAACCCATACAAGTGCGTGTTCGAAGTACTCTCAGGGAAATTCTTCGGATTTATGGTGTCACAACGAGGAATAGAAGCAAACCCGAAAAGATTTAAGCTATTATGAAGATGACGGCTTCAACAAAGCCAAAACAAGTACAATGATTAACAAGCTTAGTTGCTGCACATGGAAGATTCATGTCTAGATTTGTCGATCGATGCTTACCTTTCTTCAAGACTTTGAAAGGCCAAGCGATTTAACTGAACACCCAAATGTCAAAAGGCATTTGACGAGTTGAAAGAATACTTGTCTTCTCCCCCAATGCTTGTCATGCTCGAGGTCAGTGATCAATTTTAAACCAGTGAAAAAATTGGCTCTTGCCTTAGTAGTTGCTGCTAAAAAACTCTAACCTTATTTCCAAGCTCTTACAATAATCGTATTAACCGAAAAACCCTTAAAGAAAATACTTGTCCGACCTGACATCTCAGGTTAACTTGTAAATTGGGCAATTAAACTCGACAAGTTTGATCTACAATATCAACCAAGGACAGATATCAAAGCCCAAGCTTTAGCCGATTTCTTACTTGAAACCTCTGTCGACGACAACACCAAAATTGATATGAGCTTGGAAGGACAGTCTGTGATGCAGCCAAAGAAAAAGATGAAGGTTCACCCATCACGAAATGGATTTTACACGTGGATGGATCATTAAATAACTAGCAATCTAGTGCAGGGATAATTCTCATGAGTCCAGATTGGCACCGATGGATCAACACCTTCGTCTATCACTCGAATTCCTTGATTCACTGCGTCGAGTAATTGCACATTAGATCTTGTGACTTGACTTGTAGACGGTGATACCACCACCTTCAGAGACATGATTTCTCTTATTCACTTGTGCTGGTAGCAGAGAGGTCGGTGCCTATGTTCTGGCTTTGGGAGGTGTTCCCTTTCTCTTTTGCGGTTAGGTAGCCATCTAGGTCGCTTCAAACTTTAAGTCACCGTTAGATTTGAGTTTCCAACAACCAACAATATAGCAGAGTAGAGGCCTTACTCACTGGTCTATGACTTGCGAAAAACCTAATGGTCAAATGCCTAGAGTTCTTCAGTGATTCACAGATCATCGTTAGACAAGTCAATGGCTAGTATGAAGCTAAAGAAACTTATATGTAGGAATACTTGGCTAAAGTAAAGTCGTCATTCTCTCTTGGTTGAGTACGAGATCCAAAATATAGAATGCAAAGATAACTCAAAGGCTGATGCCTACTCCAGACTCTTGACAAAATATTTCTCCACATTAGACACCTCTGTATACATTAATGTCATGACTACCCCAAGTGTGACAGAAGATTTTGATGTACAGCAGCTCAACCTTAAGCCGACCTAGATAGATCCGCTCAAGTCATGTCTTGAGGCAGGAAATCTACCAAGTGACTGACGTAAAAGACGTCCAATTTAAGTGAAGGCACGACAATATGTCTTCAATGAAGGTTTACTATTCCATAAATTGTTCACGCGACCTTTACTTCTATGTCTAACATTAAAAGAGGTAGCGAAGGCCATCGTAGAAGTTCATGAGGGTATTTGTGGAAGTCATTTGGGAGGACGAACCTTATGCCAAGATATATTACGTCAAGGTTACTATTGGTCGACTATATTGGCCGAATGAAAAAAATATGCCCAAGAATGTGAACAATTCCAGAAGCATGCATAGAACACCCACATCCCAATGATCGAGCTACAATTGCTTATAAGTCCTTTGCCTTTTCCATGTGGGGCATGGACAATGTAGGTCCTTTCCCATCATCCGCATCCCAAAAGAAGTATCTCAATGTCACCGTAGATTATTTTTCTAAATGGGTTGAAACCAAAGCAGTTACAATGATTTATTCAGAGAAAATTGAAAATTTCACCCGACTTTCTATAATCTACTGGTATGGGGTACCACAAGTTCTTGTTACTGGCACTGGACCTTAGTTTGAAGGAAAATAGTTTCGGGCGTTCTATGAAAGTTTCAACATAAAACAAAGATTTTCTTCTGTGTACCATCTGAAGCCAATGGACAAACCAAAATCACAAATAAAACCATTGTGAATGGCATAGCTCGACGACTTGAAGGATCTAAGGGAAAATGGTTTGATGAGCTGTCGAGTGTTCTTTGGTCCTACCGAACAACAAGTTGGACTCCAACTGGTGAAACCCCCTCCCCCGGTGGGTGGGCTATGATACAGAAGTACGGTGGAGACTTAGATCGCCAACTTGAAATTGATGAGTTTTCACTCGTGAATTGTAGTAATGAGCTACTCATTGTTGGTATGCCAGAATTCGAAGTTGAGTCGTATCTCGAACCTCTTTGAAAACATCCAAGCTCGTCTACATATTGTCCGAGTTATTTTCTTCAACGTAGTTGAAGATGCGGTAGGTCGGGTGAGTGACTTCTACAGGTAAAACGACTTCTACTCCATATAAAGGATCATCCGATTGAGCTCGGTTGACGTAAAAATTGGCTCTTCCAAATTATTTTGAGGAGATAAAGGAGTAGAAGAAGTTGGAGTAAAAGAAGCTACCGAAGTTGTCTGAACGTCAGAAGATACGTGGCCGCTTACCTCTTTGTTTGAAGCTGACTTTGCAGTAGATGGTTTCTTCTTCTGTAAAACCCGCACGCTACGAACCTGGTCCAACCTTATGTTCTCGTGTCGTGACCAATCTTCCCATTATAATCGGCTCAAGTGAACCAATTGTATGTAGAAATCACAAGATGAGGTAAGTCACAAGTCAAATTTAGTTGCTGTGGTTGACTGTTTAAGGTTGTGTGGAAGCAACAATCAAAAATTAAAACCAGTAAATTTTGGACGTATGGTGGTAGTTTTGAGGGCTACGGTCGCACCTATGGTCGACCGTATTGAGATCGTATGGTCGACTAAGTTGTGACTGCACAACGTACGGTCGCATGTTTTGAAAATGTATGGTCGACTGATCATGCGACCGCACGATCGACCATATGAACCCAGAACCTACTCCATGTTTAGGAAAATTTCCTAATTTGAGGACTCTTTCCTAATTGAAAGAGGACTCTATATGGTGGTTTTCCTCTATACAAAGGACGTCCCTTAGCCTCTCTCACTATTTTTGAATCCAAATTGAAAACTCTAAACCTAAGAGAGAAAGAGAGAGATGAAGAGAAGGAGAAAGAGATTTGGAGAAGAAGGCTGAGAGGAAGGTTTTACTGAGAAGAATTCTAACTCTGTACAACAAGCTTAAGGTATTGACTTGACTCTGTGGGGTAGATTAGATAGAATAGGTTCTTTTCAAATTGATATATGAAACCTAATACAATGATTCAGTTATATGTTTTCTATGGGAAACCATAGAGAGTAGGGTAGGGATAATTGACAAGGATAAACTGTGATCAAAGGCCATAGAATGATCTTAGGGTGAATCCCATTGATGATCCATGAGGAGGAACTCATAAGAAAAGTATAAAAATCAACCAAACTTCGTATGGTCGCAGCTATGGTCGACCATAGGATGAGAAGAGAGTCGACCACAGCTATTCGGGAAGAATGTAGGAAACATACGGTCGCAGGTACGGTCGCATGTAATGCGACCATAGGATATCGACCGTATGTCTTACAGTGGCATATAATGCTACCATAGGATCAACCATAAGGATCAACCATACGATTACAACAAATATATTTTGAGACTAAACAAGGTTTTCGACTACCGTAACTTGATAAACTTGAACCCTAACTTAAATACATTAATTGTTTAAGTTCCCAATAGATTCAAAGTGACTTCCAAGCTTGGGAGAGGAACAAACATCAATCAAAGGTGAGGGAACAAGACCTAAACTAATTGGATAATAACAAACTATTTTATTTTATTTTGTCTAATGCAATGAATGCTTCTATGCTTGTATGCTTGTAATGTGTATCTCACATGTCATCTAATATTACTGTTATTACTTCTCTTGCATATTTATTTCTGTATATTATAAGATGATGATGATGATGATGCTAGGAATAGGCATGTGACTGTGTGTGTGTGGTTAGTGTGCTTGATGCGAGTGGGGCATCAGGGGGAGGATGTGGCATGGTGGTCTCTGACCTAGTCCCCAGACTCTAGCTCTATCTCTACTCAAGTCTTGCCTACTAACATCGTCGTATTGCCATTACCTTAGCAAAACTATTACATCGTATGGCATCTGGGGAGGTGGTCTCGGACCATGTGGTCTCTGACTCTGCCTGGGTGTCTTAGCTCTATCTCTATGGAGGTATTGAGGGATGCTAAGGTAAGGCCTTGGATACACTAGATGACATTTAGGATTGGTTAGTTGCGAGCCCAGTTTGCAAGCCCTCGCCAATAGGGGCTTACGTGTTGGTATAGGTAGGGCATCAGGGGAAGTGTTGGCGGTGTTTGATCTAAACACTTTAGCTTTATCTCTATTCCATGGTGGGTGCATGTGGGATGACAATGGTGTTTGACCCATTAGGTGGATTCACACACTCGTGTATAGAGGTGCGGTGGCTGCCAATCCTTTCTATAGCATATTACAAACTTAAAAACCAAACCAAATGTATGAATTAAATGCATGCATATATTTATTGCATTGTTTTGTTCACTCACTGAGCTCAAGTTAGAGAGCTAACCCTCGTGCATGCAATTCTTTTTAGTTTTTGATGTTACAAGTGTTATTGAAAACTACATAGATATGCCAAGTATGGATATGTAGCGGCTATGGATGTGTAAGTTGTGAAGGACGAGCAAGACTCGTCAAGTAAGTATTTCCACCGTGGTTACGCTTAGTGTTTAATTTTCATATTTTGATACTTGTAATATGTATTAATTATGTTTTGGTTAATTGGAGATAACTGGATCATTTAATTATTTATCATGTAGACCTCTCAGTTCATTATTAAAAAGACTTCCGTTATTTACTAAAATATCTCTGATTATTACTGTAGAATGTGTTTTAGTTTAACATGATTGGCATAGCCTATACGAGATCCTGGTTTGAACCGTTGATTTTCATGACGGTTCATCACACCATTGGTTAGTCCAGAATTGGGGTGTAACATCTTCAGCTTATTTTGATTGTAAGTTTTAGATTTTTGAAGAAGAGGACTTGATCAAGCCTTCAAAGATTTATTCTAATTAACACAAGCCTTTGGAGATGACTTCAGAAATAATCCTTTGCTTCTTAAAGCTTGGGGGAGGGGTTTTTTTTTTTTGTCAATGATCACCTCCTTGCTAAGTCTCTTGAACTTGTCGAGACTAAACTTTCCCACTGCGAGAAAGTCAAGTGTATTAACAACAAGAAAAACAAATAGAAAGTTATAAGAACCCTACGTAAGAATAGTTCTCACCAGAGTCAGAGAGTTCATTAGTCTCAGAATGCCCACTGACTTCAATAGGTTCACCAACTTTAGCATATTTCCTGATCTCAGCAGATGTCTAGACTCCAGTATGTCGGATGGCCTCTTCCTGGACAATCTCAATCGATGACCACTTATGACCTAAGACAGTCAGCACATTGGCCCGTTTATTAAAATAATACTGACCAATGGATCGTTTGTCATTGGCATCATTGAAGGAGTTCAAAAGGAGAAGGATTTTAAAGAGGTTAATAGAGGTTACATGACAAAGACATTGGAAAAATGAAATTAAAGTGTAAATACAAAGCCAAGAATTTGGCAAAATTTGGGACGGGGCAAGATTGTAAGCCTAAAGTATTTTGACGGCTTCTTCAGGGATTGGAAGTCAGAAACTTAACTTGTCGGAAACTCGACTTGAACATCTCGTCGTAAACATATATGTCATTTGTGTTTGACATACAACTGACCTCACCTATTTGAGGAAGCCGTTAGATATTTCTACCTGGGATTTTAAAATCCTTGATCGCTTTATCGAGATGGACTCTCTCTAAAATAGTCTTAATCCTGGTAGTAGGGGGATCACTAGGATGAGCCAACAGCACAACAGTCGACTGATTAGAGGGCCTCTCTCTATTGTTGAACCATAAGGCAGCTCTGGTCTTTTTCTCCCTTCATCCTAAATGGCAATAGAAACTTATCTTGTGCCTTCTTTTGGGACTTGCAGATTGTCACCACAATCATGATCGGAAGACATATTTAAAGAGAATCAAGAGCGATAACTTACTTGTTTTCTTGACAATAAGGCCAAGAACTTTAAAGTTGTAGAGCGAAGAAAGAAAATTCACAACAAGAAGATCATAAGTGAAGGAAAAATCCTTAAAACCCTAGGTTTATAAGCCTACAACGGACACAACCCTTTGGATCATACTTGTCACACCCCAATTCTGATCTAACCAGAATAGTGTGATGAACCGCCAATAAACCAACGGTTCAATCAGGATCTCGTATAAGTCGTACCCACCATATCAAACCACACACACATTCCACAATAATAATCAGAGATAATAAATAATTAAGTGGAAGTCTTATAGATAATGAACTGAGTGTCTAACAATGATATAATAATTATTTAATCCAATTATTTCCCAAAAACTCAAGACATAAAGGTAAATAATCCGTTACATGTTCCAATAACCAAATATAGCTAAACTAATAAAAAAATGCACTGGTTGCACTCGCATGAAGGATCATGCGCATATTCAACAGCTTCTACGTCTATGGCTGCAATGTGTCCATACATCGATGCATTCACATAATCTTCAACAGTAGGACCTACATCATCAACTAAAATATTCAACGTTGAAAGGGTAAGCACACATCATAGCTCAGTGAGTAAAACAAAACAATGCAACAAATATATGCATGCATTTAATTCAATATCTTTGGTCTGGTTTTTAAGTTTACAATATATTATAGAAATATTTGGTGGCCCCCACACCTCTATACACAAGTGTGCGAATCCACCCAATGGATCAAATACCATTGCCATCCCACATGCACCCACCATGGAATAGAGATAGAGCTAAAGTGTCTGGTTCACACACCGTCAATACTTCCCCTGATGCCCTACCCATATCAACACGTAAGCCCCTATTGGCGAGGGCTTGCAAACAGGGCTCGCAACTAACCAATCCTAAATGTCATCTAGTGTATCTAAGGCCTCACCCCAGCATCCCTCAATACATCCATAAAGATAGAGCTAAGGCCCCCTGATAGAGTCAAAGACTACACGGTCTGAGACCACCTCCCCTGATGCCCTACGACATAATAATTTTGCTAAGGTAATGACGATACAACGATATCAGTGGGTAAGACTTGAGTAGAGATAGAGCTAGAGTCTAGTGACTAGGTCAGAGACCACAATGCCATGTCCTTCCCCTGATGTCCTACTCGCATCCAACACACTAACCACACACACACAATCACATGCCTATTCCTATCATCATCAATCAACATGGTAGTAACTAGACAAAAATAAATATGCATGAGCAGTAATAACAATAATATTGGATGACATGTGAGATGCACATTACAAGCATACAAACATAGCATCATTCATGGCATTGGACATAATAAAATAAATAGTTTGTTATTATCCAATTAGTTTAGGTCTTATTCCCTCACTTGTTAGTAAAACTCGATCTCCTTCCAAGCCTTGTAATTATCTTTGATTCGATTTAATAACCTAAAAGTTATATGAATTTAAGTTAGGGTTCATATGTAACATGTTACAGTAATCGAAAATCAAAATAAAGCACTGATAGGTGTCTAATTGGTTCTATGGTCTCATACTGTGTCGACCTTACTGCCTACGATTGATACCCTACGGTTGCACCATATGTGACTGTACCTGCGACCATATGGTTTTTGAATTCTTTTTGAATGCCTATGGTCGATACTTTGATCATGCTGGTCATGCTTTGGTTGACCATAGCTGCGACCTTGAGATTTCTAGTTATAAACTACATTCAATCCGAGTCCTTCTTGAGTCAACTCTTCTGCTCTTCACTTGGTTTATCCTAATGATTATTTTAAGTTAAGTTTCTTAGTTTTACCAACTAATTACTCTAACCTATTCTCCATGGTTTTCCATTGGAGGCTTGCTTAGCAATTCCCATGGTTGCATTCTTACGTTGGGTTTGGTATCTCAATTTACATTAGAAACCTTTACTCCTAGTGTTCTAAGGCTACATAGACAAGTCTCATACCTTACTTGTCGCAGAGAGTCTATGGAACTCTTCTCTCAGTCTCCTCCTTAGTCTTCTCCTCTTCTCCCTCTTTTCCTTCTCTTTCCTTCTCTTTTTCTAGGGTTTACTAATGTTCTAAAAGAGTGAAAAAGACTGAGGAACGTCCTTTATATAGAGAAAAATTCTCCTTATATAGTTTTCCAACATTAGAAAAGAAATCCTCCTCAAATTAGGAAAGTTTCCATCTTAGAGTCTGATCTGGGGTCTCACAGTCGATGGCCTACAGCCCAGAGGCCGTCGACCATAGGGTCGAAAACATCGACCGTAAGGTCCTGGATCAGTGACCTTTGTTTCTTACCTTATGGTCGATCATACTTACCCAGGTATTCCACCATACGCATACTTTTGAGTATTTTTAACTCGATTCATACCTGGTTTTATGATCCATCTTCACACGATTGGTCCACTTGGTCCATAAATTATGGGAAGACTTGGCACGCCATGGTTAAATCGGGTTAGTAGAGTGCGGGTCTTACAGCTGTGCTGGGATAGGGCCTACCGTGATGACATATAGGATTGGTTAGTTGTGAGCTTAGTTTGCAAGCCCTCACGAATAGGGGCTTACGTATTGGTATGGGTAGAGTATCAGGGAAAATATTGGCGGTGTGTGATTCGAACACTTTAGCTCTATCTCTATTCCATGGTGGGTGCATGTGGGACGAAAATGATATTTGATCCTCACACACTCGTGTATAGAGGTGCGGTGGCCGCCAATCCTTTTTATAGCACATTGCAAACTTATAAATAGACCAAATGTGAATGTTACTCATGCATATTGCTTGTTGCATTGTCTGATTTTCTTACTGAGCTAAGTTGTGAGCTCACCTTTGTATATATATCATTTTTAGATATTGATGCAGGTTATACTGTGAAGGACTACGTGGAAGCTCCAGTATATAGAGATATTGCTACTCTGAAAGTGCAAGCAGGGGAGGACGAGCATGACGTTGCATGCGAGTGCCCTTACTGCGTGTACCTCTAGGATGTTCCTGGTTTAGTTATTTTATTTATTTCAGTTGGATTTTATAAACAATATAAAGATATTTTATCTACGTTTTGGTATTTGGATAATTGGGTAATTTATTTTATTTATCAATAAAAGTACTCAGTTCATTTATATTAAGACTTTCACTGTGTCTATTTGTATTCTGATTATGGTTATGTGCAATGGTTGGTATAAGTGGATACGATCTTATCGAGATCCTGATGTGAACCGTTGGTTTAGTGGCGGTTCACTCACACTTCTAGTTCAGTCGAAATTGGGGTGTGACACTTTCTTTGTTTTTATCGGGCACAATTTTAATATTTTATTCCATAAACTTTTCTTCCAGAATGGAAGAACATGTAAAAGATGTTCTGCAAAATGTGTTGTAGGTTGTTCTTTTCATCCGATTCATTATCTGAGAATGGAAGAACATACCAGAAATGCCAAACACCAAAACGTTGTTCTAAATAATTCTTTCATTCTGCCAGAACGAAAGAACAGAAGAACTGTTCTTTGGGAGAAATACCAAACGCAACCTAATAAAGGAAGGTTCCCTTTTATAGTCTACATTTGGTAACATTTTTGTTCTAGACCGGTATTCTTTTCAAAAGATGATCTTTTTTGTTTATATGCTTGAACAGTGTTCTTTGGCTATTCTTTGGCCTTAAGCCTGTTTGGCAAACATGTTCTAGAACTAGTATGAGAATACTATTCTGACCAGTTTGTTGTTTGGTTACATTTGTTCTAGAACATTTTTTTCAAATAAATCAAATATTACAGAAGGAGATATGACGATGAGTGATGATTCAGAAGAAGAGAGTCATCCGTGTGTAGGAGATATTTGATTAAGAATGAAAGGTTATTATTATTAATTATGTATTCAACCCATAACCATTTGAACAATATTTGTCTCTCTCAATATCTATCACCCTATACTACTTGCAATAATTTTCATTTTTATTAATGTGAAATATAATTCTCTGAAGAGACAGAGTGGTGAATATAAAGAAAGGAGAAATTAGATGCAAACATTGCGACGAAGAAGGAACCTAAACACAAAAGGTAGAAGGGATCTGGGATTGGGATTCCTATGGTGAGAATCAATGAACTTCTTTAAATCCGTGTTGAGAATCGATAAAGTTTTTCAAATCGGTGTCAACAATCGACAAACTTCTTTAAGTCGGTATGAAGAATCGATGAACTTCTACAAATCTATCATTGAAAGAAGAAAGAAAGAATTACATGTTGAGTTTGAAATAGATAATAAAAGTAGATAGATAGATAGATAAAGAGAGAGAGAGAGATCCCTACCCCCGATTGCAAACAGTAGCAGAGGAGAGAGAGAAAGAAAGAGACAGAACCCTAACTTCACTTTTCTTCTCTATTGCGGTGGAGATGGAGGTAGTGGCGATGGAGGTGAGGGTTTAGGGTTGAGGTTTGAAAGGGAGTTGTAGAGGTGGGTGAGGTAGCTTGATTGAGACCGAGAGTGAGAGAATAAAGAAAGATTGAAAGCGTGAGAGATTTTGGGGGCTTTGCAAAGATGGATGAGATGGAATGGAGTTCGAAAAATATAGCGAAGAATACTTGGCTCAATATTTTATTGAGCATAATTTTGGGTTTTTGTTTTTTAATAACTGTTTTAGAACTTAAGAACATGGTGAACCATGTTCTGAAATTTTTGTTCTTGGATGTTCTTTTAATCCTGTTTGTTCTTTGAGAATAATAGAACAAACCAAATTTGCCAAACTGTTTTGGCTGTTCTGGACAGTTTTTCTGTTATGCTAGAAAGAATAAAAGAATTGTTCTCCGGGAGAGTTACCAAACGCAACCATATATGCCAATTTGGAGGATGACACACACTCTTTATTCTTTGATGCATGTATTTGTGTAGACATGTCCCTCATAAGATCTTTATGTAAGCTATAAATACAATAGTCTCAAAAATAAAATAAAAAATACCCTAAAACTCCAACAACAAATTATCATAGAATGTGTTGTCGCTGAAACTTGTCTAGCCTAGTTTACATAAGGAACCTGAAACACAGTAAGAAATCACAGAGAGCTGGATTGGGTAATCCGGAGGACACTCTAATGATTAAGTCAGTTACAAAGTAGTATGAAGCAAAGTAAGAACATAAGCTTCTTGAGAGATGGGGTAAGGCTTGAGTATAATTCAGGCTAGGACATTGCTCATCTGCTTACCTTCGAATTAGAGGATAGTTTTAGATGACTCTATATGAAATGGAGAAATTAAATCTACCCTTGTGGAATATGAAATTATAAAGATAACTGACCAGTATGTGCCTCGGTCAGTTTTAAATCTTGGCCCTCCAATGATGATCCTATGGTCATCATAAACCAATTAGTCGACTTATACGGAGGTCGGTAAGTTAGTAATGGTGATAGCAGACATGGCTGGATGATGCACGTCTCAGCACACTGCTCCATTATCTTTGGGCCTTAACTTGTTGGACCCGTATTAAGACATGTGTCATCCTTCCATAGGTGTGTAGATTACGATATCAACAGTTGTCCCTTGCTTATTTAGATTCATAGAATCTTAGGAAGCAATGTCAATGCCGACCTAAACATCAAATAACTTTATTCTTCTGCCGAGCTGAGTTGTAGCAATGAAAATCATCACTCATATGCCCCTTGCTATGTCAGGTCTCGTATGAGTTTGGGATAGTACTTGTAGTTTGCTCCACCCTTTGGCAAGTCAGCTAGACATGTTCTTGGGAATTGTATATTTGCCTGAGGTTGGAAGTTATTTAGCCGCTTTTCTACTTGAGGCACAAGGTAACTATTGCATTTTGGAATATCAAAGAATCCATAAAATCCCAATTTTGCGGGTACATCATGCATGAATTTAATAGTGACCTAAATCGTCAATTAATTGGGGTGATGCCACGTGGAAAGTGGAAAGTGGAACCACAGAGTCAAGAACCGATGAAAGAAAACCTTATTGATATTGACATGTTTCTTGGTTTTTATCATTGATCCTTTACAAGCATTGAATATTTGATATTTGCATCCAATCACCAATATCCATGCCAACTCATTTGCATTGTCAACCTGCGAGTTGCAACGATCTAGTATTGTAAGACCCACACTCCACTAACCCGGTTTAACCATGTCATGCTAGGTCTTCCCATCATTTATGGACCAAGTGGACCAACCGTGTAAAGATGGATCACGAAACCAAGTAAGAATCGAGTTAAAAATGCTCAAAAGTATGCGTATGGTCGAATACCTGGGTAGATATGGTCGACCATAAGGTAAAAAACAAAGGTCACTGATCCAGGACCCTACGGTCAATGTTTTTGACCCTATGGTCGACGCTTTCTACGACCATAGGTCATCGACCGTGAAACCCCAGATCAGACTCCAAGATGGAAACTTTCCTAATTTGAGGAGGATTTCTTTCCTAATGTTGGAGAACTCTATATGGAGAATTTTTTTCTATATAAATGACGTTCCTCAGCCCTTTTAACTCTTTTAGAACATTAGTAAACCCTAGAGTAAAAGAAGGAAAAGAAGGAGAAGAAAAGAAGACTGAGAGAAGAGTTCCATAGACTCTCTGCAACAAGTAAGGTATGAACCTTGTCTCTGTAGCCTTAGAACACTAGGAGTAAAGGTTTCTAATGTAAATTGAGATACCAAACCCAACGTAAGAATGCAACCACGGGAATTGCTAAGCAAGCCTCTAATGGGAAACCATGGAGAATAGGTTAGAGTAATTAGTTGGTAAAACTAAGAAACTTAGCCTTAAAATAATCATTAAGATAAACCCAATTGAAGAGCCGAAGAGTTGACCCAAGAAGGACTCGGATTGAATGTAGTTTGTAACTAGAAATCTCAAGGTTGCAGCTTGTAAGACCCGCACTCCATGAACCCGATCTAAACCTCTATTTCATGTCGTAATAGGTCTTCCAATTATAATCGGACCAAACGGGACGAGCGAATGACAATCAGGTACGAAAACGGACCAAATGTATAATAAATTTTCATATCGGTCGACCGGTATGCTTGTCCAGGCAGACTAGTTAGATCCAGAAATGGATCTTTATGGGTCCCGCTTACCAAATCTCGGTCCTAGAGACTTTCCTAAGGTACGAGAACCTTTTTAAACCCTATCCTAGCCTGTTTAAGGACCTCTAAACCTCCTTAAACCTCTTTGATTGTTTCTCACGAACCCTAGAGAGGAGAAAGAGATCAGAAGAGGAGGAGGAGCCGATAAAGGTTGAAGAGGAGCCTCCGTTAGACGAAGAACACCATAGCTTGTAAACCAACAGTGAGTGCCTAAACTTTCCTCTAGGATAAGTATTGTGGATGATTGATCAATACCATGCAAGGCGAGGTATTGATCTAAAACCCTTAATTTGCCGTCAAACCCTAATACAATCAATAAACCCTAGATTCGAATTCTAGGCTAAGGATCATTGAAACTAGGACTTGAATGGATCATAAAATAAATCCTAATACATTGCTCAGGCCGAGAATGCAGAGGGGAAACCCTAGAAGCCATAATGAGCGACCGACAGAAGATGAACACCAAGTTGGTGGTCTTCTAGAGGAATACCGATCGACTATACCAATTGCACTATATGTGACCGGTACTGCGATCGGTACCTCTCGGGAGCTGGTCATGAAGGGACCGGTTGACCATACCGGTCGCACCATTCCCTACAGGGCAGCAACAGGTACATGCAACTGGTATGCACTGTATCGTGTATATTTTGATACCAGTTGGTTTTCAACCAACATAATGTAACACCGCACTCCACTAACCAGGTTTAACTGTGTCGTGCCATGTCTTCCCATCATTCCTGCACCAAGTGGATCAAGCGTGTTAAGATGGATCACAAATCAGGTATAAAAATCGACTCAACACCCAAAATTGTATGCATATGGTCGGATACCTAGATAGGTATGGTCGACTATATGGTAAGAATAAAGATCACGGATTCAGGACCCTACGATCGATGATTTTGACCCCACAGTCGAGGGGTTCTGCAACCATAGCCATCGATCGTGAGACCCCAGATAAGATTTTGAGTTTTGAAAACTTTCCTAAACTAAGGGATTTCTTTCCTAATTGAAAACAGACTCTATATGGAGAGTTTTCCTCTATATAAAGGATGTCCCTCAGCCTTTTTTACTCTTTTAGAACATTAGTAAACCCTAGAGAGAGAAGGGAAGAGAACAAAGAGAAGGAGAAGAAAAAAAGGCTAAGGAGAGAAATTTACTAAGAAGAGATTAGCTCTTTATCACAAGCAAAGGTATGAACTGAATCTTTGGAGATGTAAACGCTATGGAATAAGACTTCTATGGAGGATAGAAGATATCAACCTATTATGATCTATGTGATTCCTTGAGAAAATCCTAAGGATAACCATGAGGGATGAGTTTGATGATTAGGGTTGATAAGAAACTACTAATGATGGCCATAGGATGACCTTAGGATAAACCCAATTGAAGAGCAGAGGATTTGACCCAGGAAGAACTCAAATTACATGTAGTCTGTGACCAGAAATCTCAAGATCGCAGCTACGGTCGACCATAGCATGACCAGCCTGATCAAAGGATCGACCATAGGCATTCTAAAAGATTCAGGAATCATATAGTCGTAACTATGGTCGTAACTACGGTCGCACCATATGAAATCGTAAGGTATCGTTCGTAGGCAGTAAGGTCGACACAGTATGAGACCATAGGACCAATCAGACACCTATCAGTGCTCTGTTTTGATTTTCGACTACTATAACATGTTACATATGAACCCTAACTTAAATTCATATAATTTTTAGGTTGTTAAATTGATTGAAAGAGAATTGTCAGGCTTGGAAGGAGATCGAGTATTGCTAATAGGTAAGGGAACAAGACCTAAACTAATTGGATAATAACAAACTGCTCTATTTTTATTGAGTCAAATGTCATGATTGATTCTATGCGTGTATGCTCATAATGTGCATCTCACATGTCATCTAATATTTTTACTATTACTGCTCATGCATATTTAATTCTATTTATTTATAACATGATGATGATGATGATGATGTAGGAATAGGCATGTGATTGTATGTGTGTGGTTGGTGTGTTGGATGCGAGTGGAGCATCAGGGGGAGGATGTGGCATGGTGGTCTTTGACCTCATCACTAGACTCTAGCTCTATCTCTACTCAAGTCTTGTCCACTAACATCATCGTATTGCCATTACTTTAGCAGAACTATTACATCGTAGGGCATCAGGGGAGGTGGTCTTGGACCATGTAGTCTTCGACTCTGTCGGGGGGTCTTAGCTCTATGTCTATGGACGTATTGAGGGATGTTAGGGTGAGGCCTTGGATATATTGGATGACATTTAGGATTGTTTAGTTGCAAGCCCAATTTGCAATCCCTCACTAATAGAGGCTTATGTGTTGGTATGGGTAGGGCATCAGGGGAAGTGTTGGCAGTGTTTGATCCGGATACTTTAGCTTTATCTCTATTCCATGGTGGGGTGCATGTAGGATGGCAATGGTGTTTGATCCATTGGGCGGATTCACACACTTGTGTATAGGGGTGCGGGGGCCACCAAACCTTTCTATAGCACATTGCAAACTTAAATACCAGACCAATGATATGAATTGAATGCATGCATATATTTATCGCATTGTTTTGTTTGCTCACTGAGCCATGATGTGTGCTCACCCTTTCAATGTCGAATATTTTTAGTTGATGATGCTGTTGAAGATTATATGAATGCGTCGATGTATGGACATGTAGCAACGATGGACGGGGAATGAACAAAGGAGACGCATGATTCTTCATGCGAGTGCAATCACTGTGTTTATGATTAGTTTAGCTATGTTTTACTACTGGAACATGTAATGGATTAGTTATTTTTATGTCTTGAGTTTTGGAGATAATATGATTAACTTATTATTATCATTGTTAGACACTCAGTTCATTATCTATAAGACTTTCGCTTATTTGTTTATTACCTTTGATTATTACTGTGGAATGTGTGTGTGGTTTGATATGGTGGGTACGACCTATGCGAGATCCTGGTTGAACCATTGGTTCATTGACGGTTCATCACACCCTTTTGATTATACCAGAATTGAGGTGTGACAACTTGGTATTAGAGCTCTCCCAGGTTCTACCCATTGACCTAACTACTTCCACATGAGTCATGAACTGAGTTAGGATAAAAGTTAAAAATTGTAATAAGAACACACCATAAGCACCTGTGTTGTTTGAGATATAAACTAAAAAGAGAATAATACACATATATGAATGAAAAATAAATAAATAAATAAATAAATAAATATATATATATATATATATATATATATACTAAAATGGGAATAAGACAAATGTACATCCAAATCAAAGTACAGTCCATAATCTGGATAGTTACTCTGTATTATAAAAAGGGAAAAAATAAATAAATGATATCATGGAGCTGGAGGTGCTAAAGGAGGAGGAGCCTCACGGTCTCTATCTTAGTCCTCAGCATACACTCTCGTGAGCTAGGCCACCTGAGTCTGAGTCGCTCGGAGACAAGCTGTCAGTTCCGCTATCTGTCGGTCTGGAGAGCGCTGGGCATCTAAAAGCTCTCCTACTCTCCGATCAGTCATGTACTAAGCCTCCCGAATCTCACGTAGTAGCACTACCATGTCATTTGGTGGTGGGCGTGATGGGTTAGCTCCAGTAGAATGTTGTGGTGATGGAGGAGGTATGGCATCTACATCCATGTACATCCTATCATCATCCTCCTCATCATCACTCTCGTGTGCCTCTACTGCTGCTGCTACTGTCGCCTCTGCATTTGCTGCCGCTACTCGAGTGAGAGGACGTCTCATAGCATTCCTCTCGTCATCACTGACCTGTATCTCTCTCATGCCCATCCTGCTGATGGCCTCCCAATCAAGGTCAGCTGAGAAGGTGTCCTCAAAGATCCTCTAGTCTACTAGGTCCACCTGTAGACAAGCGAGCAAGGTGGAGATCAGCTGCCCATAGGGCAAGTTACCTCTCAAGTCAAGAAACGTAGCTCTATGCATAGTCTAAAAGATAATATATGGGAGACAGACAGGCTGCCTAGTACAGATACAGTACAACAGGTACTGAGTTAGCTGTGAGACCATCTCGTAGTGTCCACCCTAGGGAATAAGATTATGCTGGATAATCTTATAGTAGACCCATGGCTCTAGACGCAGGTTGACTGCTTTCATCTCCCAGCAGTCATCCTGAAGAATTTGGTTATCTATCTCTCCACGCATCTATGTAGACAGAAACTATGGCTCCCTTGGACCATCATTTGAGATGCCTAGGAGATCAGCCAACTCCTGACAGTTGAAAGAGATCGAAACCCCTTTCACCTAGCTGGTGATCCGAAGCTCTTTGCCCCTGTCAACATCTTTTAGGTCACCCTCCACCCGAAGGTGACAGTAGAACTGCTTCACTAAATCTGGGTGAGTACAAGCCTCTTACAGAATCACTGGCAGCCAGCCCATATCACCAAACGCCCTTTCCACATCAAACAGGGCTAAATGAGCTAAGTTAACACATTTACCCCCTTCCAGCTTCTTTCGATTAAACCAAGGGTATTGTGTTTCTACTTCCATGGACCTGAAGCAACGTGGGTCATGAACTCGAGGAACCTTATTGCTAACCATGATAACTGCAAGAGAAGAAAATAAGAAAAACAAGTTAGATAAATTTGAAAATTTGACAGCATAACGACATAAAATGGAAAAAGCCTCACTTTTCATCCAAACATTTGGGTAGGAGGATTTACATAGGTCCCAAACCATCCTGCAAGGCTCATACAATAGAAAATTTCAACTAGGTAGGTCTAATTTGAAGAAATTTTGACAATTGGGAAAAATCCCAAAATCTAGATCAAAAATTGGGAATTTCAAAAATTTTACCAAACCAACCGATGAACTTAAATTTTCCTGAAGGTTTTCATCCATTGGGTGGCCAATAGCAATAACCCCCAATAAAAATTAAATTTTTAGGGTTCAAAAAATATTAATTAGAAGAAAATCCTACAAACGGCAAAAACCTCGGTATGAAAGCTTAAAAAGGAGAAAGAGTAGGGAACATACCTGGAGGAACAAAATGTAGGTCATAGATCGATGGAAAAATCACCAAGTTCATACGGTTGATACTGTAGCAACTCACTGGTGGCGAGTTGAGTTGAGAACGTAGGAAGGATGAAAAGAAATGAGAGGGAAATCTTGAAAACAGGTTTTAAAATTGATTTTGAACCATACGGTCGCACAATTCGACCAAAACCATCAACCGTATGATCGACCGCGTGATCGACCATAGGGTCTCGGTAAGTTGCCAGGATTTTGAAGGTCACCCCTATGGTTGCACAACATGCGACCGTAGGCCATCGACCGTATGGCTGATTATTGTCTATTTTGATTTTGTTCAAACTTTTGCCTATTAATCTTGTTCTTCTCTCGCTTCCATTGCGAGACTAACCCAATACCACCACTCTATTTTGTCTCACATGTGTAGCTTTGTCAATAACACATCAACCAAGAGTTTAAATGGCTGGGCGTAGAGTAAGTAGAAGGAGACAGAATGCAAACCTATCTCCACCACCTATGGAGACCAACGACAATGAAGGTCAGCAAGGACAGGAAGGAAATATTGGAGCTCAGAATGCTGCACCTCAGAATGTTCACACCCAAGCCAACCCAACCAACTTACCTGCACCACCTACGAATTTGGCTACAGTGGTGATGAATTTGGCACAGCATATGCAGCAAATGCAAGCCAACATGCAAGCTACTATGGGAATTCATTTCCCAGTTGCAAACACAACATCTCTACCTGCAGAACAAGCTAGTACGGTACCTGGTGGTCGCAACACTGTACCCCAAGCACCGCAAACACCAGCAGTACGAGGCCAAGTGCAAAACCCTGAAGCACCGCAAGGCGGGTAGAACCAAGGTAATTATCAGTACCAACCGCCTATGTATGGGGCATATTCATAGTATCAGCTTGATCACTCTCGATTGATCGAGCGTTTCTTGAAGTTGAAGCCGAAGGAATTCATAGGCAAGCCATCAGATCCGTTGTGGCCAGCTCACTAGATCGATGAAATGGAAAGAAACTTTATGATGATGACTATAAATGAAGAAGAGAAGGTATTATGTGCCACATTTATGTTGAAAGGTGACGCACACCACTGGTGGATATCAACTAGAAATTATCTGTTAACAAAGCACGCCCAACTGACATGGGTTATTTATAAAGAAGCTTTCTTCGAGAAGTATTTTCCCAGGAGTTTCAGAGATCAAATGGAAAATGAGTTCTTGAGTCTATACCAAGGACAGATGACTGTAGACGCATATCAATAGCGTTATGAAGAATTGTTCTTCTTTGCTCCCTCTAGTATGCAGGAGGAAAATACCAAAACCCGAAGGTTCATCATGGGACTTAGGGGAAGTATTTGTGAGCATGTATTGGGACTAGAAAAGAAGATTTATAATGAAGCTATATAGATTGCCCGAGTAATGGAATCGAGCCAGAGGGAAAGTTATTTTGCTCAGAACAGAGGTATAAAGAGGCCCAATGGAAATTCATACAATGGAAGGAACTCAATGACAATTATACTCTTCCGTACTCAAGGCTTCAATGCTGCAACCAAGACTACTCCGACAGCCCAACCTTAACAGAAGCAAAGTAATGCTGGAGTCAAATGTTTTAATTGCGATCAAGTAGGACATTATTTCAGAGAGTGTCCTAAGCCAAAGAAGTAGCTAAAACAAGGGAAAGTTTATGCAGTTACTTCTGAGGATGCTGTCGCATCGCCTGATGTGGTCACAGGTATGATCTGAACCTTTTGTTTTCTACTACCCTCTGTGAGCATATAGATTAATATAAGAAAAAAATCACAAGTATCGTACCTATTAATGGCATACCCGCTAGAGTACTCTTTGACTCTGGAGCTACTCATTCTTTTATATCTGTGTCGTTTGGAAAGAACTTAAATCTACCCCTCAGACCTTTAGACTACAAACTACTTGTACGATTACCTTGGGATTAGAAGTGGAACTAGACAAAGGTTATGGACCATGTCCAGTTCTTATCGGCGAGAAGATTTTGGATGCATCCTTAATTCAACTCGAGATGGTAGACTTTGACGTTATCTTGGGAATGGATTGGTTAGCTCGGCACTCCGCAAACCTATTATGTGTGGAAAAGAAACTGACATTTAAAGACAAGGAAGGAGCATAGTTTAGTTTTGCGGGAACCAAACTTCCCCGTAAATAAAAACTCATCTCTCTGCATTGGAGGCTAAAAAATGCCTCGAGAAAGGAGGAATTGGATACTTAGTGTCCGTAGTCGACCTCACCAAGGAAGCACCACAAATGGAGGATATTGAAGTTGTGCGTGAATTTTTGAAAGTATTTCCTAAGGAATTACCAGGACTACCACCTGATCGAGCGATAGAGTTTATTATAGGTCTTATACCCGGAGCCGCACCAGTATCTAAAACACCCTATCGAATGGCTCTTACTGAACTGAAGAAATTGAAGGTACAATTACAGGAATTACAAGGGTTATATTAGACCTAGTATATCACCATGGGAAGTGCCAATATTATTCGTGAAAAAGAAGGACGGTAGCGTTCGACTGTGTATAGATTATCGAGAATTGAATAAGCTTACAATCAAGAATCGATACCCATTGCCTCGGATCGATGACTTGTTCGATCATTTGCAAGGTTTCAAAGTGTTCTCCAAAATTGATCTTCGGTCAGGATACCATCAGTTGAAGATTAAGGAAGGTGATATTCTGAAGATAGCTTTCAGAACTAGATATGGACATTATGAATTTTTAGTCATGTCTTTTGGATTGACTAACGCACCCGTAACTTTTATGAAACTCATGAATAGGGTATTCCATGATATGTTGGATACTTCTGTCGTCATATTCATTGCTGACATACTAGTATACTCCCAGGACAAAGAAACTCATGTCACAAATCTAAAAGCCGCTTTGCAGCGACTAAGAAAAGAGAAGCTTTACGCAAAATTTACTAAGTGTGAGTTCTAGCTGAATGAAGTCGCTTTCTTAGGCCATGTAGTATCCACTGAAGGAATTAAAGTGGATCCTACCAAGATTGAAGCCATTGTAAAATGGGAAGCACCTAAGAATGTTGCAGAAATTAAAAGTTTCTTAGGTTTAACTGGTTACTATTGACGATTCACGGAAGATTACTCTAGAATCGTTGTACCTCTCACTAACCTGACAAAGAAAGGAGAAAAGTTTGTTTGGACAGGCAAATGTGAAGAGTATTTCCAAACATTGAAGACTAGATTGATATCAATTCCCATCTTGACCATTCCGATTCTAGGACAACCATTTACCTTGTACACCAATGCGTCTGGGTTAGGTTTAGGATATGTGCTTATGCAAGGAGAATAAATAATTACGTAAGCCTCAAGACAACTAAAGACACATGAGAAGAACTATCCCACTCATGACTTGGAGTTAGCAGTGGTGGTACATGCTGTCAAGATATGGAGACATTATTTGTATGGAGAGAAATTTCAGATTAATCAAATCATAGGAGTCTCACACACCTTTTTAATCAGAAGGAGTTGAACATGAGACCGAGAAGATGGCTGAAATTACTGAAGGATTATGATTGTGATATCCAATATCATCTAGGAAAAGCTAATGTAGTTGCTGACGCACTAAGCAGGAAAGCTATGACAAAATCCCAAGAATAAGCTAGTACAAATGTTGTAGTGTGTGTTACAGGAAGAGTATTTAATTACGATAATGAACAGTTTGTGATTGATATTTCGAATGAATCAACTGACCAAGGGTTTATTCATCTATTCTCAAACATGTTTGCTACATTGAAGATTGTACCTAATCTGATAGACGAGGTGAAGACAGCTATTAAATCAGACCCTTATCTGAGAACGGTGCAAGAAGACCTTGAAAAAGGTAGGACTAACCCTGACTTCACCTTGGATTCTGAGAAAGTAATGAGATACAAAGGGAGAGTATGTGTTCCTGAAAATAAAGACTTGGATATTAGACACAAACTAATGAAGGAAGCCCACACCACCGCTTATTCGATATATCATGGAAGTACAAAGATGTATCATGATCTAAAAAAACTATATTGGTAGAGAGGAATGAAAGCGGATGTAGCTAAATTTATGTCTCAATGCTTGAATTGTTAGCAGGTAAAGGCTGAAAGGCAAAGACTTGCAGGATTATTGCAGCCACTGTCAAAATCAGCATGGAAATGGGACTGCATTACTATGGACTTCGTCACCCGGTTACCATTGACTCCTCGAGTAGTTGACGCGGTCTGGGTGATTGTAGATCATTTGACTAAGACAGCTCATTTCATAGCTATACGACCTCAGTATACCCTAGAGAGGTTAGCTAAGCTGTATGTGGATAATATTATCAGATTACATAGTGTACCTGAAAGCATCGTGTCCGACAGAGACCCACGCTTTACTTCAAAATTTTGGGAAGGATTACAGAAGGCTATGGGTACAGCGTTAAAGTTTAGTACTGCATTCCATCCTTTGACTGATGGACAGTCAGAACGTACCATTCAGATTTTAAAAGATATGCTCTAAGCTTGCGTAATTGATTTCAAAGGATCATGGGATGAGAAATTACCATTGATTGAGTTCGCTTATAACAACAGCTATCAAGTGACTATACAGATGTCACCCTATAAAGCACTGTATGGTAGAAAGTGTCGAACTCTTTTATTTTGGAATGCAGTTGGAGAATGGAGTATTGTTTGACTAGAGTTTGTTGTTGAGTGGTCGACATCATCCAGGAAAAAATCCGAACAGCTCAGAATCGTCAGAAGCAATATGTGGACAATCGATGAAGAGATCTTGAATTTACCATAGGTGATAAAGTATTTCTGAAAATATCTCCTATGAGCGGTTTAAAAAGGTTTAGACAAAAGGGAAAGCTGTGTCCCAGATATATTAGACCTTATGAGATTCTGGCAAGGCGTAGAAAGGTAGCATATCAGTTAGCACTACCACCATCAATGTCTAGTGTACATGATGTATTCCATGCCTCACAATTGAAAAAGTACGTCAGAGATCCAACACATGTGTTAACAGTGGATCCACCAGACTTGACTGAAGATTTAACATTCGAAGTGGTACCTTTTGAAAATACTAGCCAGAAGGTACAACGTCTACGCAACCGCGACATCTACTATGTGAAGGTTACTTGGAGAAGCTAAGATGTAGAAGAAATCACATGGAAAGAAGAGAATGCTATGCGGAAGCAATATCCTCACCTATTCGACTCGGAAGGTTTGTGCAAATTTTGAGGACAAAATTTATATAAGAGGGGGGAATTGTAAGACCTGCACTCCACTAACCCAATTTAACTATGTCGTGCCAGGTCTTCCCATCATTCCTGGATCAAGTGGACTGAGCGTGTGAAGATAGGTCAAAAACCAGGTATAAAAATTGACTCAACACCCAAAACTGTATACATATGGTCGGATACCTAGATAGGTATGATCGACCATATGGTAAGAATGAAGATCAGGGATCCAAGACCCTACAGTCAATTATTTCGACCCCATGGTCGACAGGTTCTGCGACCGTAGCCATCGACCGTAAGATCCCATATCAGACTCCGAGTTTTGAAAACTTTCCTAAACTAAAGATTTCTTTCCTAATTAAAAGAGGACTTTGTATGGAGAGTTTTTCTCTATATAAAGGATGTCCCTCAACCTTTTTCACTCTTTTAGAACATTAGTAAACCCTAGAGAGAGAGAAGGGAAGAGAAGGAAGAGAAGGAGAAGAAGAAAAGGCTAAGGAGAGGAATTTGCTGAGAAGAGATTAGCTCTCTATCACAGGCAAAGGTATGAACCGAATATCTGGAGATATAAACTCTATGGAATAAGACTTCTATGGAAGATAAAAGATATCAACTTATTATGATCTATGTGATTCCTTGAGAAAATCCTAAGGATAACCATGAGGGATGAGTTTAATGATTAGGGTTGATAAGAAACTACTAATGATGGCCATAGGATGACCTTAGGATAAACCCAATTTAAGAGAAGAAGATTTGACCCAGGAAGAACTCGAATTACATGTAGTTTATGACCAGAAATCTCAAGGTCGCAGCTACGGTCGACCATAACATGACTAGCCTGATCAGAGGATCAACCATAGGCATCCGGGAAGATTCAGGAATCATAGGGTCGCAGCTACGGTTGCACCATATGCGACCGTAGGGTATAGACCACAGGTAGTAAGATCGACACAATATGAGACCATAGGTGTAAGACTCGTACGCCACGAACCTGGTATAACCTTACGTTCTCATGTCACGACCGGTCTTTCCATCATAATCGGCTCAAATGAACCAATTGTATGAAGAACCATAAGATAAGGTAAGCAACAAGTCAAATTTAGTTGGCATGGTTGACTGGTTAAGTTTGTGTGGAAGAAACCAGTCAAAAACTAAAAACCAATAAATTTTAGACGTATAGTGGCAGTTTTGAGGGGTGTGGTCGATACATGTGGTCGATACATGTGGTCGCACATGAAACCACACACATGAGACTTTGGATGTGTGGTCAAAGGATTTTGCAACCCCACATGCGACCACACGATGCTAAACAGACTCCGTGTTTAGGAAACTTTTCTAATTTGAGGGGGACTCTTTCCTAATTAAAGTGGGACTCTATATGGAGGTTTTTCCTCTATATAAAGGATGTCCCTTAGCCTCTCTCACTCTTTTAGAACTCAAATTGAAACCCTAAACCTAAGAGAGAATGAGAAAGGAAAAGAAGGGAAAGAAAGAGATTTGTAGAAGAAGGTTTTGTAGAGAAAAGTTCTATCTCTCTACAACAAGCTTAAGGTATGGACTTGACTCTATGAGGTAGATCAGATAAAATAGGTTCTTTTCAAGATTGATGTGTTAAATCTAATGTAATGATTTTGATTATGAAATTTCTAAGAAAAACTAGAGAAAATAGGTTAAGAATAATTGATAATGAGAAACTGTACATAATGGCCATAAGATAACCATATGATGAACCTAAGTGATGAGCCGAAGAATCGACTCACAAAGAATTCGGATTAAAATGAAAAATTGACCAAACATCATGTAGTCACAGCCTGTGGTCAACCATAGGGTGACCAAAGGGTCGACTACAGCTATTTGGGAAGTTCCCAGGAAAGGTGTGGTCGCATGGTGTGGTCGCATAAAATACGACCACAAGGTTCGACCACACGTGCGACCACACGATAACAGCAAGCATATTTTGAGACCAAACAAGGTTTTTGACTACTGTAACTTGGTAAGCTTGAACCCTAACTTAAATACATTAATTGTTTAGATTCATATTAGATTAAAAGTAACTTCCAAAGCTTGGGAGAGGAAAAATCATCAATCAAAGGTGAGTCGATTCCTCAGCTCATCACTTAGGTTCATCCTATGGTTATCCTATGGCCATTATGTACAGTTTTCCATTATCAATTATTCCTAAGCTATTTTCTCATGGTTTTTCTTAGAAATTCCATAACCGAAATCATTACATTAGATTTAACACATCAATCTTGAAAAGAACCTATTCTATCCAATCTACCCTATAGAGTCAAGTCCATACCTTAAGCTTGCTGTAGAGAGATAGAATTTTTCTCTACAAAATCTTCCTCTCCAAGCTTCTTCTGCAAATCTCCTTCTTCCCTTTCTTTTCCTTTCTCTTTCTCTCTTAGGTTTAGGGTGTCAATTTGAGTTCTCAAAGAGTGAGAGAGGCTAAGGAACATCACTTATACAGAGAAAAACATTCATATAGAGTCCCACTTTAATTAGGAAAGAGTTCACCCTTAAATTAGGAAAGTTTTCTAAACACGAAGTCTGTTCAGTATCTTGTGGTCGTACGTGGGGTCGCAGAATCCGTCAACCACACGTCCAAAATATGCGACCATACGTCGTGTGGTCTCATGTGTGGTCGACCACACCCCTCAAAACTACTACCACACGACCAAAATTTTTTAGTTCTTAGTTTTTGACTGGTTGCTTCCACACGATCTTAAACAGTCAACCACGTCACACCCCAATTCCGTACTATTCAGAATGGTGTGAAGAACCATTAATAAATCAACGGTTCAACTAGGATCTCGAATAGGCTGTGTCCATTTGCTTAAACCATACACATCCACAACCAAAAATCAGAATAAATACACGATAGTGGAAGTCTTTAATATTAAATGAACTAAGAGTCTAACTATAATAAAGTAAATAAATTATCCAATTATCTCTGAAAATGACTAAGACATAAATTAAAATAATTAAATTAATTACATTGTCTGTATAACTTAAACAAAATCTAATAAAAAATACAGGAGTTGCACTTGCATGATGAATCATGCGACTCCATCATCACTTCGGCCTCTATTGCCACCGCATGCCCGTATATTGGAGCATTCATATAATATTCCACTGTCGTACCTGCATCATCAACTAAAAATATTCGAATTCAAAAAGGGTGAGCACACATCACGACTCAGTAAGCAAACAAAACAATGCAACAAACATATGCATGCATTCAATTCATATCTTTGGTCTGGTTCATAAGTTTGCAATGTGCAATAGAAAGGATAGGTGACCGCCGTACCTCTATACACGAATGTGTGAAACCACCCAATGGATCAAACACCATTGTCGCCCCCACATGCACCCACCATGGAATAGAGATAGAGCTAAAGTGCTTAGGACCGCACCGCATCACACTTCCCCTGATGCTCTACTCATACCGACACGTAAGCCCCTGTTGGCGAGGGCTTGCAAACTGGGCTCACAACTAACCAATCCTAATGTCAAACAGTGTATCCAAGGCCTCACCAAGCATCCATCAATACATCCATAGAGATAGAGCTAAGGCCACCCCGCAGAGTCAGAGACTACACGGTCCGAGACTACCTCCCCTGATGCCCTACGATGTAATAGTTCTTCTAAGGTAATGGCGATACGACGATGTTAGTGGACAAGACTTGAGTAGAGATAGAGCTAAAGTCTAGTAATCAGGGTGAACCACAGAGTCACGTCCTCTCCTTGATGCTCCACTCGAATCAAGTACACTAACCACACACATACATTCACATGCCTATTCCTAGCATCATCATCATCATCATGTTATAATAAACAAAATTAAATATGCATGAACAGTAATAACAGGAATAGTGGATGACATGTGATATGCACATTACAATCATACAAGCATAGAATCATTCATGGTATTGGACTCAATAAATGAAAACAGTTTATTATTAGTCAATTAGTTTAGGTCTTGTTCCCTCACCTTTGATTGCTAGTAGATCCTCGTTCAAGCTTTATAATTCACTTTTAAACCACTGGAAAGACCTAACAAGTCAATAGATTTTAATTAGAATTAGTTTCAACATGTTTAAACTAATGTAGGGTCACAGGTAGGGTAGCACCTAGGGTAGCAGTTTCTGTGACCCCAGGGTATAGGGTCGCAGGTGGGGTCGGATACCATTCGACCCTATGTGCGACCACACCCTCCCTAGGACTTCCCGAGGGCATGTGGTCGATCATATGGTCTCGTAGGGTCAGATATCATTCGACCCTTCATGCGACCACACGTGTTCTGAGCCAACCTTTCATTCTAAAGTTCATCCCTTCATGTTTGGATCCATTGGCTTACTATCATGGTCCATTCTATGATTGTTCTATGGCTCAAAACTATAATTTATACACCATTCATTGTCCATAATGATTTCCTCCATGGAATCTCTTAGAACTTATCCATGGATGGATGATTTGGGTTTCTCTTATTCCTATGTTATTCATAACTATTCTAGGCTCTCTTATTCAGGTAGGGAATTAGGTTCATAACTTAATTCAGAGGTTTTTCTAAACTTCCTCCTCTTCCTTAGTCTTCTTCTTTAAGTTTCCTTCTCTTCTTCTCTTCCTTCTCTTTCTCTTTCTCTCACTTTCAATTAGGGTTCTAAAGGAGTGAAAGAGGCTAAGGGATGTCCTATTTATAGAGAAAAACACTCCATAATAAGTCCCAATGAGTTTAGGAAAGACCCCCTTTGAATTAGGAAGGTTTCCTAATTTCCAGATTATGTCTGCTATCGTAGGGTCGCATGTAGGGTCGCAGAATCCGTCGACCCTACGTTTTTCTAGTCATGTGACCCCACGACTAAAAACTCATGGGTTGGACTCTTTTGAGGTGGGGTCTATCATACCTGTTTAGGCATGTGACCCTACCCTCATATTTGACTATTTTTGGGTTAGACTTCATACCTGGTCTTGTGGTTTCTTCATGCACTTGGTCCACTTGGCTCGACCATGATAGGTAGACCTGGTACAAGGTGGTAAGACCGGTTAGTTCGATAAGGGTCTTACAACTCTCCCCCTCTTATTAGAAATTTTGTCCTCAAAATTTGCACATACCTTTTGAGTCAAAAAGGTGAGGATATTGCTTTCGCATAGCATTCTCTTCTTCCCATGTGATCTCTTCTATATCTCGGCTCCTCCAGGTAACTTTAACATAGTATATGTCACAGTTGCGTAGACGTTGAACCTTTCGACTAGTGATTTCAGTTGGTGCTACTTCGAATGTCAAATCATCAGTTAGATCTAGTGGATCCACTGTCAAAACGTGCGTTGGATCTCTGACGTACTTCTTTAATAATGAGATATGAAATACATCATGCACACTTGAAAAAGATGGTGGTAGTGCTAACTGATAAGCCACTTTTCCACGTTTAGCTAGAATCTCATATGCCCCGAAATATCTCGGATTTAGCTTCCCTTTCTGTCCGAATCATTGTAAACCCCGCATAGGTGATACTCTCAAGAATACCTTATCACCTACGACAAATTCAAGGTCTCGACGTCGAGTATACGCATACTATTTCTGACAATTCTGAGCTGTTCTAACTCTTTCCTTGATAATGTCGACTACTCAACAAGTCTCTTCAACAAACTCTGGTCCAACGATGCTACGTTCTCCAACTTCATTCTAAAACAGAGAAGTTTAACACTTCCTACCATACCATGCTTCATAGGGTGGCATCTATATAGTAGCCTGATAGCTGTTGTTATAGGCAAACTCAATCAATGGTAGTTTCTCGTCCCATGAGCCTTTAAAATCAATAACACAGGCTCGAAGCGTGTCTTCTAAAATCTGAATAGTACACTCTGACTGTCCGTCTGTCTGAGGATGGAATGCAGTACTGAACTTCAACGTTCTACCCATAGCCTTTTGTAATCTTTCCCAAAACTTTTAAGTAAAGCATGGGTCTCTATCAGACATAATGCTTTCAGGTACACCATGTAATCTAACAATGTTATCCACATATAGCTTGGCTAACCTCTCCAGGGTATACTGTGGTCGTATAGCTATAAAGCGAGCTGTCTTAGTCAGACGATCTACAATCACCCAGACTGTGTCAACTACTCGAAGAGTCAATGGTAACTCGGTGACGAAGTCCATAGTGATGCAGTCCCATTTCCATGTTGGTTCTGGCAGCGGCTGCAGCAGTCCTGTAGGTCTTTGCCATTCAGCATTTACCCTCTGACAATTTAGGCATTGAGACACGAATTTAGCTACATCTGCTTTCATTCCTCTCCACCAATATAATTTCTTCAAATCATGATACATCTTTGTACTTCCAGGATGTACCGAATAGGCGGTGGTGTGAGCTTCCTTCATTAGTCGGTGTCTAATGTCAAAATTTTCTATTTCAGGAACACATACTCTTCCTTTGTACTTTAGTACCTTTTCAACATCCAAGGTGAACTCAGGAATTATCCTACCTTTTTCGATGTCTTCTTGTACCGTTCTCAGATAAGGGTCTGATTTGATAGCAGCTTTCACTTCATCAATTATATTAGGTACAATATTCAATGTTGCAAACATATTTTAAAATCAATGAATAAACCCTTGGTTGGTTGATCCACCCAGTGCATCTATCACGAACTGTTCATTACCATAATTGAATAGTTTTCCTGTAGCATACATTGCTGCAGTCGTGTTAACCTCTCCTTGAGATTTTATCATTGTTTTTCTGCTTAGCGCATCAGCAACTACATTAGCCTTTCCTGGATGATACTGGATATCGCAATCATAATCCTTCAATAATTCCAGCCATCTTCTTTGTCTCATGTTCAACTCCTTCTGATTAAAAAGATAAGTAAGACTCTTATGATCTGATTTAATCTGAAATTTCTCTCCATACAAATAATGTCTCCATATTTTGACAGCATGTACTACTACCGCTAATTCCAAGTCATGAGTAGGATAATTCTTCTCATGTGTTTTCAGTTGTCTTGAAGTATACGCAACTACTTATTCTCCTTGGTAAGTACACATCCTAAACTCAATCCAGACGCATCGGTGTATGAGGTAAATGGCTGTCCTGGAATAAGAATAGTCAAGATCGGAGCAGATATCAATCTAGCCTTCAATGTTTGGAAACTTTTCTCACAATTATCAGTCCAAACAAACTTTTCTCCTTTCTTAGTCAAGCTGGTGAGAGGTACGATAATTCTGGAATAGTCTTCCACGAATCATCGATAATACCTAGCTAGACCTAGGAAACTTTTAATTTCTGCAATGCTCTTCGGTGCTTCCCACTTCACAATGGCTTCAACCTTGCTGGGATCCACGTTAATTCCTTCAGTGGATACAACATCGCCTAAGAAAGTGACCTCATTTAGCCAGAACTCACCCTTTGTAAATTTGGCGTAAAGCTTCTCTTTCCTTAGTCACTGCAGAGCGGCTCTTAGATTCATGACATGAGTTTCCTTGTCCTTGGGGTAGACCAATATATCATCAATAAATACAATGACCGACATGTCCAACATATCATGGAATACCCGATTCATGAGTTCCATAAAAGTTACGGGTGCGTTAGTCAATCCAAAAGATATGACTGAAAATTCATAGTGTCCATATCTTGTTCTGAATGCTGTCTTTGGAATATCACCGTCCTTAATCTTCAACTGATGGTATCCTGACCGAAGATCAATCTTAGAGAACACCTTGGCACCTTGCAACTGATCGAACAAGTCATCGATCCGAGGCAACGGGTACCGATTCTTGATTGTAAGCTTATTCAATTCTCGATAGTCTATACACAGTCGAACACTACCGTCTTTCTTCTTTACAAACAATACTGGTGCTCCCCATGGTGATATGCTAGGCCTGATATAACCTTTGTCCAATAATTCCTGTAACTGTACTTTTAATTCCTTCAATTTAGTAGGAGCCATTGGATAGGGTGCTTTAGATACTGGTGCGGCTCTGGGTATCAAATCTATAACGAACTCTGTAGCTCGATCGGGTGGTAGTCCTGGTAGTTCCTCAGGAAATACATCTAAAAAGTCACGCACAACATCAATATTCTCCATTCGTGGTGCTTCCTTGGTGAGGTCTACCACTTATACTAGATACCCAACTCCTCTTTTCTCGAGGCATTTTCTAGCCTTTAATGCAAAGAGGATGAGTTTTCGTTTACGGGGAAGTTTGGTTCCCGAAAAATTAAACTCTACTCCTTCCTTGTCTTTAAATGTCAGCTTCTTTTCTACACATAATAGGTTTGCAGAATACCGAGCTAACCAGTCCATTCCCAAGATGACGTCAAAGTTTGCCATCTCAAGTTGAACCAAGGTTGCATCCAAAGTCTTCTCGCCAATAAGAACTGAACATGGTCCATAACCTTTTTCTAATTCCACTTCTAATCCCATAGGTAATCGCACAAGCAGTTTGTAGTCTAAAGATTTGAGGGATAGATTCAGCTTCTTTCCAAATGACATAGATATAAAAGAATGAGTAGCTCCAGAATCAAGAGTACTCTAGCTGGTTTGCCGTTAATAGGTACGATACCTGTGATTTGTTTTAATTTAGTCTACATGCTCACACAATGTAACACAAAATGAAAGGTTTAGATCATACCTGTGACCACATCAATAGATGCAGCAGCATCCTCAGATGTAACAGCATAAACCTTTCCTTGCTATAGCTGCTTTTTGGGTTTAGGACATTCCCTTGAATAATGTCCTACTTGGTTGCAATTAAAGTATTTTACTCGTTCGTTATTTTGCTTTTGTTGCGGTTGAGCTGCTGGAGTAGTCTTGGCTGTAGTATTGAAGCCTTGATTATGGAAGGGTTTGAATGTCCTTGTATTCCCTCCGTTGTATGAATTTCTGTTTGGCCTTTTAATACCCCTATTTTGAGCAAAGTAGCTCTCCTTCTGGCTTGACTCTATTACTCAAGCAATCTATACTGCTTCGTTGTACACTTTCTTTTCCAATCCCAGAACATGCTCACGGATGCTTCCCCTGAGTCCCATGATGAACCTTCGGGTCTTTGTATTTTCCTCTTGCATGCTAGCGGGAGCAAAGAAGAACAGCTCTTCATAACGCTGTTGGTATGCATCCACAGTCATTTGCCCCTGATATAAACTCAGGAACTCTCTCTCCATAGAATCTCTGAAACTTTTGGGGAAGTACTTCTCAAAGAATACCTCTTTATAGATAGCCCAGGTCAATTGGGCGTGCTTTGTTAACAGATAAGTCCATGTGGACTTCCACCAGTGGTGTGGATCATCTTTCAGCATGAAGGTTGCACACAGTACTTACTCCTCCTTATTCACTGTCATCATCATAAAATTCCTCTCCATTTCGTCGATCCAATGTGCAAGCCACAAAGGATTAGCTGGTTTATCATTATATTCTTTAAGCTTCATCTACAGAAAATGCTCGATCAGTCGGGAGTGGTCCAGTTGATACTAAGCATAGGCCCCATACATAGGTGGTTGGTACTGGTAACTGCCTTGAGCTACCTCAGGATTCTACACTGGAGCCTGCATAACTGGTGTTTGAGGTGCATGGGGTACCGTGTTGCTTTCCCCTCGTACTGTGCTAGCTTGTCCTGCTGGCATAAGTGTCGTATGTGCAGCTGGAAAAACCATTCCTATAGCAGCTTGCATATTGGCTTGCACCTGCTGTATTTGTTGCAGCTGTTGTGCTAAGTTCATTACGGCTGTAGCCAAATCCGTAGGTGGGCTGGCAAGTTTGTATGATTTTCCTGACCATTAGCTACTGGCGGTGCCATATTCAGATTCTCTTGTGCTTCACGATTTACATGGCTATCTTCCTCCACAAGTGGTGGTGGTGGAATTAGGTTACAGCCTCGTCTGGTCACTCTTCGCCCAGCCATTTCCTGTTCTGGTGGTAGTAGTGTCTGAAAAATAATTATAGAACATGTGAGGCAATCAATATAAGTTGTTCCCAAGTCAAAATCCAACTAATCAATATAAATTTCCAATTTTTCAAGTCATTTTGACAAAATACTGTATTTTCCATCGTAGGGTCGATGGTAGGGTCGCTCCTAATGTGACCCTAGGGTATGCGACCCCAAAAACCCTGTCAGCTCACCGAGAGCCTAGGGTCGATCGTAGGGTCGGTATGTCCGACCCTAGGTCCGACCCATGGTGTCTGTCAGATCACAGAGAGCCTAGGGTCGATGGTAGGGTCGATCGTAGGGTCGCACATTTTGACGAATTCTACGACCCTACGATCCAAAATCAGGTTTTTAAACCTAATTTTGGATTCATTTCCTATTCTACCTCTTTTCTTCCAACTCAACTCGCTTCCCTTGAGTTGCTACAATATCGACCCCTAGGGTCTGTTGATTGTTTCTTTCGTTCATGACTCCCGCTCCTTCTCTTCAGGTATGCTCTCTACTATTTCCCATTTTTAAGCTTTCTAAACTAGGTTTTTCGTCCATTACATCATTTTCTTCTAATTAAAATTTTTCTAATCGTAAAAATTTAATTTTTATTGGGGGCTTTTGCTATTGGTCACCCAATGGTCGAAAGCCCTCAAAAATATTTGAGTTTCATCGGTTGGTTATCGAGAAACTTAAAATTTTCCATTTTTTGACCTAATTTTAAAGATTTTTCCAATATGTTGGAATTTCTTCAAATTCGATCCTCTTAGATTAAATTTTCAACTGTATGAGCTTTGCAGGATGGTTTGGAACCTATGTAAGTCCTCTTGCCCAGTTGTTTGGGTGAAAAGTGAGGCTTTTGGCCAAATCATGCCGTTATAATGCCAAAATTTTTGAGTTTTTCACCATTACTAATCTATTATTTGTTTTTCTGTGTCTTGGCAGATAGTATGGCTCGTACCAAGGTTCTTAGGGCTCATGACCCCGTTCGTTTCTGCTCCAATGAGGCAGAAGCTCGGTATGCTCGCTATGAGCGTAAGAAAATGGAAGGGGGTCGCTGTGTAAACTTGGCTAGTCTAGCCTTGTTTAACGTGGAGGGTGATTTTGGTGACATGGGCTGGCTTCCTCTGATCATCTATGAGGCTTGTACTTGTCCTGCTTTGGTGAAGCAGTTCTATTGCAATCTCTAGGTAGTGAGGGATCGCAATGACACAGAGAGGGGTAGGGAGCTCAGGATACTAGCTACATCAAAGGGGTGGAGGTTTCATTTAACTACTAGCAATTGGCTGATCTTTTGGGCATATCAAATGACGGCCCTTTGGTGTACTGTGCTCCCAAGGAACCCCAGTTCCGATCCTTGGTGATGCCTGCTGAAATTGATAGTCAGCTCCTTAGAGCTGATCACTGGGAGATGAAAGCAATCAACCTATGGCCAGAGCCTCGGGTGTACTGCATGATCATCCAGCACAACCTAATTTCCCATAGTGGACACTATGATAGGATTTCTTAGTTGACCTAGAATGTCCTATACTACATTTGCACCAGACAGCCTGTCTACATTCCTTATATTATCATCCAGACGATGATCTGTGCTACGCTGCTTGGTCAGTTAGGCAACCTGCCCTACGGAATACTGATCACTACACTGCTCACACGCCTACACGTTGATTTATTGGATGAGAGGATTCAGGAGAAGACCTTCTCATCGGACCTTGACTAGGAGGCCATCTGTAGGATGGGTATGCAGGATGCTCAGGTTAGTGATGATGAGAGGAACGCTCTGGTGCATCCTCGTACTCGAGTAGAGATAGCAGACGCTGAGGCGGCAGCAGCAGCAGCAGGAGCAGGGGTCCATGGGGGTGATGCTGAGGATGAGGATCGTATATTCATGGATGTAGACGCCATACCTCCTCCATCACCTCTACATACTACTGGAGCTGGTCTATCTGGGGCTCCTTCACACACTGCTGGTCCTTCACGCCCACCCTCTGATGATATGATGGGGCTACTGCGTGAGATTAGACAGGCTCAGTGCGTGATTGATCTAAGAGTAGGAGAGCTTCTAGATGCTCAGCGTGCGTCCGATCAGCGGATGGCCGAGTTGACAGCTGGTCTCCAGACGACCCAGACTCAGGTAGCCTGGTTGACTAGAGTGTATGCTGAGGACTACGACAGAGATCGCGAGGCACCTCCTCCTCTAGCACCTCCAGCTCCATGATGTATATATTTTTTTTCTCTTTGTTTTTCTTTGTACTACAGAGTAACTATCCGGATTGTGGACTATACTCTGATTTGGATATGTATAAACGTTGCTTTTTATTTGATATATATGAAACTTGTTTCTCCTTTTAATAATGCATTATTCTCTTTTTTAATTTTGTCTCATACAACACAGGTGTTTATAGTGTGTTCTTATTACAGTTTTTAAATTTTTATCCTAACTCAGTTCACGAACTTTTGTGGAAGTATACTGGTTTAATAGACAGGGCCTGAGGGCTCTTATACCAATTTGTCACACCCCAATTCCGTACTATTCAGAATGGTGTAATGAACCGCTAATATGGTTCAACCAGGATCTCGAATAGGTTGTGCCCGTTTGCTTAAACCATACACATCCACAATCAAAAATCAGAATAAATATACGATAGTGGAAGTCTATATACTAAATGAACTGAGAGTCTAGCTATGATAAAGTAAATAAATTATCCAATTATCACCCAAAAGGACTAAGACATAAATTAAAATAATTAAATCAATTACATTATCTGTATAACTTAAGCAAAATCTAATAAAAAACATAGGAGTTACACTCGCACGATGAATCATGCGACTCCATCATCACTTCTACCTCCATTGCCGCTGCATACCCGTATGTTGGAGCATTCATATAATCTTTCACTATCGTCATCAACTAAAAATATTTGAATTCGAAAAGGGTGAGCACACATCACGGCTCAATGAGCAAACAAAACAATACAACAAACATATGCATGCATTCAATTCATATCTTTGGTCTGGATCATAAGTTTGCAATGTGAAATAGAAAGGATAGGTGGCCGCCGCACCTCTATACACAAATGTGTGGAACCGCCCAATGGATCAAACATCATTGCTGCCCCCACATGCACCCACCATGGAATAGAGATAGAGCTAAAGCACTTAGAACCGTATCACATCACACATCCCCTGGTGATCTACCCATACCAACACGTAAGCCCCTGTTGGCGAGGGCTTGCAAACTGGGCTCGCAACTAACCAATCCTAATGTCAAATAGTGTATCTAAGGCCTTACCCAACATCCCTCAATACGTCTATAGAGATAGAGCTAAGGCCCCCCGGCAGAGTCAGAGACTACATGGTCTGAGACCACCTCCCCTGATGCCCTACGACGTAATAGTTCTGCTAAAGTAATGGCAATACGACGATGTTAGTGGACAAGACTTTAGTAGAGATAGAGCTAGAGTCTGGTGACCAGGATGAACCACAGAGTCATGTCCTCCCCCTGATGCTCCACTCACATCAAGTACACTAACCACACACATACATTCACATGCCTATTCCTAGCATCATCATCATCATCATGTTATAATAAACGAAATTAAATATGCATGAACAGTAATAACAGGAATAGTGGATGACATGTGATATGCACAATACAATCATACAAGTATAGAATCATTCATGGTATTGGACTCAATAAACAAAAATAGTTTATTATTAGCCAATTAGTTTAGGTCTTGTTCCTTCACCTTTGATTGCTATTAGATCCTCGTTCAAGCTTTATAATTCACTTTTAAACCACTGGAAAGACCTAACAAGTTGATAGATTTTAATTAGAATTAGTTCCAACATGTTTAAACTAACAGAACCTGTAGGGTCGCAGGTAGGGTAGCACCTAGGGTAACAGTTTCTGCGACCCCAGGGTGTAGGGTCGCAGGTGGGGTCGGCTACCATTCGACCCTACGTGCGACCACACCCTCCCTGGGACTTCCCGAGGGCATGTGGTCGATCATATGGTCTCATAGGGTCGGATATCATTCGACCCTTCGTGCAACCACACGTGTTCTGAGTCGACCTTTCATTCTAAAGTCCATCCCTTTATGTTTGGACCCTTTGGCTTACTATCATGGTTCATTCTATGATTGTTCTGTGGCTCAAAACTACAATTTATACACCATTCATTGTCCATAATGATTTCCTCCATGGAATCTCTTGGAACTTATCCATGGATGGATGATTTGGGTTTCTCCTAATCCTATGTTCTTCATAACTATTCTAGCTCTCTTATTCAGGTAGGGAATTAGGATTATACCTTAATTCAGAGGTTTCTCTGAACTTCCTCCTCTTCCTTAGTCTTCTTCTTCAAGTTTCCTTCTCTTCTTCTCTTCCTTCTCTTTCTCTTTCTCTCACTTTCAATTAGGGTTCTAAAGGAGTGAAAGAGGCTAAGGGATGTCCTATTTATCGAAAAAAAAACCCTCCATAATAAGTCTCAATGAGTTTAAGAAAGACCCCCTTTGAATTAGGAAGGTTTCCTAATTTCTGGATTCTGTCTGCTATCGTAGGATTGCATGTAGGGTCGCAGAATCCATCGACCCTACGTTTTTCTAGTCATGCGACCCCACGACTAAAAAGTCAAGGGTTGGACTCTTTTGAGGTGGGGTCGATCATAGCTGTTTAGGCATGCGACCCTACCCTCATATTTGACTATTTTTTGGTTAAACTTCATACCTGGTCTTGTGGTTTCTTCACGCACTTGGTCCACTTGGCTCGACCATGATAGGTAGACCTGATACAAGGTGGTAAGACCAATTAGTTCGATGCGGGTCTTACAAACCACACCATTTAAATTTGACTCATTTCTTACCTTTTCTTGTGGTTTCTTCATACAATTGGTTTACTTGAGCCGATTATGATGGAAATACCAATCACGATACGAGAATGTAAGGTTAGACCGGGTTCGTGGCGTGCAAGTCTTACAATTGGTGGGCAAAACCTAGAAGCAAATTTGTTTCAACTCGAGATGGAAGACTTTGACGTCATATTGGGAATGGATTGGCTAGGCCAGCATTCAGCTAGCTTATTATGTGCCGAAAAGAAGCTTGCTTTCAAGGATGACAAAGGAAAGGAGTTTAGCTACACCAGAACTAAGTTACCTAGGAAGCGGTAGCTGATCCTTTCTGCTCTAAAAGATAAGAGATGCTTAGAGAAGGAAGGAGTGGGTTATTTAGTGTCTGTGGTCGACGTCGCTGTAGAGGTACCAAAGATGGAAGATCTAGATGTGGTATGAGAATTTTCTGATGTATTTCCAAAAGACCTACCTGGACTACCTCCAAAAAGGGCTACAAAGTTTGTGATAGACCTTATGCTAGGGTCGACACTGTTGTCTAACGCACCATATAGGATGTCCCCTATGGAGTTGAAGGAGCTGAAGACTCAGTTACAAGAACTACTAGAGAAGGGTTTCATACGACCCAGCATATCGCCTTGGGGAGCGCCTGTATTGTTCGTAAAGAAGAAAGATGGTAGCGTACGACTATGTATCGACTACCAAGAGTTGAACAAGTTAACCACAAGAATCGATACCCTTTGCCTAAAATCGATGATCTGTTCGATCAGTTGTAGTGTGCAAAGATTTTCTCGAAGATTGATCTTAGATTGGGGTATTACCAACTGAAGATCAAGGCAGGAGATATTCCGAAGACTGCTTTTAGGACAAGGTATGGGCATTATGAGTTCCTTGTAATGTCGTTCGGGTTGACTAATGCTCAAGCGTCGTTCATGGAACTGATGAACCTAGTGTTTCATGACATGTTAGACACTTCGGTCATCGTATTCATTGACGACATCTTGGTCTACTCAAAGGATAGGGAGACTCAAGCAACACACTTGAGAGCAGCCCTAAAATAGCTGAGAAAGTAGAAGCTCTATGCCAAGTTCAAGAAGTATGAATTTTGGTTGAAGGAAGTGGCCTTCTTGGGTCACGTAGTATCTGCAGACAGAATCAAGATAGATCCAAACAAGATTGCAGCTATAGTAGGATGGGAAGCACCAAAGTCAGTTGCAGAGATTCGTAGCTTCCTTGGATTGGCTGGTTACTATACAAGATTTATGGAAGACTACTCAAAGATCGTCGTACCACTTACCAAACTAACCAAGAAAGGAGAAAATTTCATATGGACAGACGAATGTGAGAAGTGCTTTTAGACTCTGAAGTCAAGATTAGTCTCTGCACCTATCTTGATAATCCCAGCACCAGGTTTACCATTCACCGTCTATACAGATGCATCAGGGTTGGGACTTGGATGTGTATTGATGCAAGGAGAACAGGTGATTGCCTACGCATCAAGACAGTTGAAAGAGCATGAGAAGAACTATCCACGCATGATCTAGATTTAGCAGTGATCATTCACGCAATCAAGGCTTGGAGGCACTACCTTTATGGTGAAAAGTTTCAAATCAAGTCAAACCACAAGAGTTTGACTTACCTTTTTACTCAGAAGGACCTGAATATGAAACAAAAGAGATGGCTGAAACTGTTGAAAGATTATGATTGTGACATCCAGTACCATCCAGGTAAAGCGAATGTGGTAGCTGATGCCTTAAGTAGGAAGTGGGCATTGAAACTTGAGGCAGGACCCAGTACAAATACTACACTGTGTGCTGCAGCCTTGAGCTCAATAGAGAATGAAGAAAACTATGTACTAGAGATAGCTAAAGATCCAGTGGAACAAGGCTTGATTCATAAGTTCACATTGATGTTGGTAGCCTTGAAGATCTCACCAGATCTAGTGAATGAGGTGAAAGCAGCAATCCTACAGGATCCACACCTCAAGACTATGCAAGAAGATCTAGATAAGGGTAAAAGCAACCCCGACTTCACCTTGGATTTAGACAAGGTACTCAGGTATCTCGAACGATTATGTATACCTGAGGGTGAGAACTCAAATATCAGAGACAGAATTATGATAGAAGCTCATTATACCCCATATTCGGTACTTCTAAAAAGCACAAAAATGTATCACGATTTGAGGAGATTATATTGGTGGAGGGGTATGAAAGCGGATGTAGCTCGATTGGTATTTCAATGTCTGAATTGTTAGCAAGTGAAAGCAGAAAGACAGCGACCAGTGGGATTGTTACAACCACTACTAGAGCCAGCATGGAAGTGGGATTGTATCACAATGGATTTTGTCACTGGCCTACCCTTAACACCAAGGTCAGTAGATGCAGTATGGGTGATAGTCGACCGATTACCAAGACAGCCTGCTTCATCGCTATTAGACCCCAGTACACCATGGACAGATTGGCCAAGCTATATGTGGATAACATAGTTAGACTTCACGGTGTATCGAAAAGCATAGTGTCTGACAGAGACCCCCACTTTACATCAAAGTTCTGGGAAGGATTACAGAAAGCCATGGGAACCAAACTGAAGTTTAGTACAGCTTTTCATCCTCAGATAGATGGGCAGTCAGAGAGAACCATTCAAATCTTGGAGGATATGCTCCGAGCGTGTGCTCTAAATTTCAAGGGAGCTTGGGACGAGAAGCTATTTCTCATCGAGTTTGCTTATAACAATAGCTACCAGGCTACGATCCAAATGGCCCCATACGAGGCACTCTATGGGAAGAAATGTCATACACCTCTGTTATGGAATGAGGTGGGAGAGAGAAGGATCGTAGGACCAAAATTTGTAGAAGAAATTTGTCGAGTAATCGATCAAATTAAATAAAGAGTAAAGACAGCTCAAGTTTGACAAAAGCATTATGTAGACAATCAACGTTGAGATCTAGAGTTTGCAGTAGGTGACAAGGTATTCTTGAAGATATCACCGGTGCGAGGTCTGAAACGGTTCGATAAGAAAGGGAAGTTATGCCCCAGATATGTGGGACCGTACGAGATACTGACCAGACATGGACAGGTGGCGTATCAACTAGCTCTACCACCATCCATGTCTAGCATTCATGATGTGTTCCATGTTTCCCTACTGAAGAAGTATGTCAGGGATCCACCGCACGTGTTGACAGTAGAACCACCAGACTTGACAGAGGAGTTGACATTTGAGGTGGTACCTGTGATGCTCTCAAGCTGAAAGGTATAACACCTCCGAAGCAAAGATATCCATTATGTCAAGGTGCATTGGAAAGCCAAGATGTGGAAGAAATCACTTAGGAGGAAGAGAACGCAATGCGAAAGGAGTACCCCAACCTTTTCGACGAAGAAGGTACGAATAAATTTCGAGGCCAAAATTTCTTTTAAGGGTGGGGGAGTTGTGAGACCTACATGAAAATTTCGAGGATGAAATTTCTTTTAAGGGGGGTGGAGTGTAAGACCCGCACTCCATAAACCCGATCTAAACCTCTATTTGATGTCGTAACAGGTCTTCCAATTATAACCAGACCAGATGGGATGAGTGGTTGACAATCAGGTACGAAAATGGACCAAATGTATAATAAATTTTCATATCAGTCTCATCATACTGGTCTACATACCGGTCGACCGGTATGTCTACCTAAGAAAACTAGTTAGATCTAAAAACGGTTCTCTGTGGGTCCCGCTTGCCAAATCTCAGGCCTAGAGACTTTCCTAACGTAGGATAACCTTCCTAAACCCCATCCTAGCTTGTTTAAGGACCTCTAAACCTCCTTAAACCTATTTGATTGATTCTCACAAACCCTAGAGAGGAGAAAGAGATCGAAAGAGGAAGAGGGGCCAATAAAGGTTGAAGAGGAGCCTCTGTTGGACGAAGAACATCATAGCTTGTAAACCAATAGTGAGTGCCTAAACTTTTCTCTAGGAAAAGTATTGTGGATGATTGATCAATGTCATGCAAGGCGAGGTATTGATCTAAAACCCTTAATTTTTTGTCAAACCCTAATACAGTCATTAAACCCTCGATTCGAATTCTGGGCTAAGGATCATCAAAACTAAGACTTGAATGGATCATAAAATAAACCCTAATACGTTGCTCAGGCCTAGAATGCATAGGGGAAATCCTAGAAGCCATAATGGGCGACCGACAGAAGACGAACACCAAGTTAGTGGTCTTTCGGAGGAATACTGATCGACTATACCGGTTGCACTATATGCAACCAGTACCTCTCGGGAGCTGGTCATGAAGGGACTGGTTGACCATACCGGTCGCACCATTCCCTACAGGGTAACGACCGGTACATGCGACTGATATGCACTGTATCAGGTATATTTTGATACCAGTTGGTTTTCGACCAACTTAAACTCTAAGAAACTAATTCTAATTAAACCCTAACATCGTGTAGGACCCTGTGATAGCAAGATTGGATGATGTGACATGGAATAAGCTAGCAATCAGGCATCAGGTAAGGGAATCAGACCCAAACTCTAATTAATTAATAACTGTAAAACATTGTTAATAATTATCTTGTGCTATGGAGTGTTGCTTGTGCATATTCACATGTCATCTTTACTTTCAGTATTATATTATGTTCATGCATACTCGCTATATTAAGATTGTGTGTTAGGCATGTGAATATTTTCATTGGTGTGTGGAATGGAAAGGGCCTGGGGTCTTGGATCATTCCTCATACTAGCACCTTTTAGTATCGTTACTATCTTAACATGCTTGGTGCAGGTAGGGTATCAGGGGGAGGACGTGGCACTGTGGTCTCCGGCTTGGCCACCAGACTCGAGCCCTATCTCTATGTTGTAGGGAGCTGTGCTGGGATAGGGCCTTCTATGATGGCATGTAGGATTTGTTAGTTGCCGTCAAATCCTAATACAGTCAATAAACCCTATATTTGAATGATAGGCTAAGGATCATCCAAACTAAGACTTGAATGGATCATAAAATAAACCGTAATATGTTGCTCAGGCCTATAATGCATAGGGGAAACCCTAGAAGCCATAATGGGCAATCGACAAAAGACGAACACCAAGTTGGTGGTCTTCCAGAGGAATACCAGTCAATATACCAGTTGCACTATATGCAACCAGTACTACGATCGGTACCTCTTGGGAGCTGGTCATGAAGGGATCGATCAACCATACCGGTTGCACTATTCCCTACAGGGCAGTGACTGATCCTTTCGAATGGGATAAGAGAATTCCTACTATTCTCTTTTTTTCTCTCAATTGAAGAAATAATTGGAAAAAAAAACAAGTACAAAAATGAGTAATAACCCCCAGTAGAGACTGGTATGATTTAATTCAACATTTTGCTCTGTCACACCCCAATTTCGTACTATTCAGAATGGTGTGATGAACCGCTAGCAAACCAACGGTTCAACCAAGATCTCGAGTAGGCTATATCCATTTTATCTAAACCTCATACATCCACATTCATAATCAAAGTAAAATACACAATAGCAGAAGTCTTATAGTAAAACGAACTGAGAAATCTAGATGTGATAATCATATTTAAGTAGTAAATTATTCTGTATCAACTAAGACATAAATAAATATCAATTACATGTCTTTACTAAATTCAAATAATTAAAATAAAATCTAATCGAATACGCATGAATTGCACTCGCAAGGGAAGTCATGCGTATCCACTTCGTCTTCAACTTCCATCGCCGCCATGTGCCCGTACAGTGGAGCGTTGACATAATCTTCGGCGATAGTACATGCATCATCAACTAAAAATATTCAATGTCGAGACGGTGAGCACACATCATGGCTCAGTGAGCAAACAAAATAATGCAACAATACATATGCATGCATTCAATTCATATCTTTGGTCTGGTTTAAAGTTTGCAATACGCAATAGAAAGGTTCGGTGGTCAAAGGTTAACGTTTATTGACCCCTCCTCTATACACAGGGTGTGGAAGTCCGCCCAAAGGTTAATGTTTATTGTCGTCCCCATCCACCCTACCATGAACATTGTACAACAAAGGTTAACGTTTATTGTTGTACAGTGCCATACCAACACATAAGCCCCTGCTGGCGAGGGCTTGCAAACTAGGCTCGCAACTAACCAATCCTAATGCCAAACAATGTATCCAAGGCCTCACCCCAGCATCCCTCAGAATGCCTATAGAGATAGAGCTAAGGCCCCCCACCCCGGTAGAGTCAGAGACTACAAGGACCGAGACCACCTCCCCCTGATACTCTACGACGTAATAGTTCTGCTAAAGTAATGGCGATACGATGATGCTAATGCACAAAACTTGAGTTAAAGATAGAGCTAGAGTGCTGAGGCCCGGCCTATGACACCCCCCCTGATACTCGCTCGCATCAAGTACACCAACTACACACATACATTCACATGCCTATCCCTATCATCATCATCATCATCATGTTATAAACAATAAAGTAAATATGCATGAACAATAAATAGAAATATTAGATGACATGTTGAATGCACATTACAAGCATATTCGCATAGAATCAAGCATAGCATTGGACTCAAGAAATAAAAACAGTTTGTTATTAACCAATTATTTTAGATCTTGTTTCCTCACCTTTACTTGATCGTAAGTCCTCTTTCAAGCTTTAATAATCAACTATATATCGATATTATATCACTAAAAAACCTAACCAAGTCAATAGAATTTAATTAGAATTAATTTAAACTTTAAAAAGCATACTGCTAACTGGGGGTCGATGCTAGGGTCGGAGTCTTGATCGACCCTGGGTGCGACCACCCCTATTAAGGACTTCTCGAACACTGGGGGTCGATGCTCAGGGTTTGGTAGGGTCGATTGGCCATCGACCCCCCATGCGACCCCCTGTGGGTTTTGTCAATTTTTCTTCTTTCAATCCATTCTTCGTGTTTGGGGTCCTATGGCTTGCTCCTACAGTCCATTCCACACATGTTTTTCTATGGCCTAGAACCGTGGTTTATTCACCTATATGGCTTTCATGACTTCTCCCATGGTTTTTCATGAAAACCTAATCATGGGTGGATGATTTGGGTTCCTCCTAGATAATCCCCTCTTCATTATCTACTCTAAGGTCTTAAGAAATTCATGGAGATAGTATCCATACCTGAGAAGTATGTTTCTTCTCTGAATCCCTTCTCCTTGGTCTTCTTCTCCACTTTCCTTCTCTTCTCCTTATCTTCCTTCTCTTCTCTTTCTCTCAATCCAATTAGGGTTGTAAAATGAGTGAAAGAGGCTTATGGACGTCCTATTAATAGAGTAGAAACTCCTAAAATAAGTCCCATTGAGATTAGGAAGGAATGTCATTGAAATTAGGAAGGTTTTCTAATTTTTGGTTTGAACTGTTTTTACCGACTACCGGGGGTCGATAGGGGGGGTCAGAGATCCCGTCGACCCCTGGTCCTTAAAGTATTCGACCCCCCATGTAAAACTGGGGGTCTGACTTTTATACTGGGGGGTGTCTGACCCTCCCTTGCTGGGTATGCGACCCTCCCCTTATTTTGAGTGTTTTTGGGTCAGTTTAATACCTGGGATCGAGATCTCCTTCACGCACATCATCCATTTGGTTCGACCATAATGGGTAGACCTGGTTCAAGGTGCTAAGACCGGATTAGTTTGATACGGGTCTTACAACTCCCCCCTAGTTATAAAAATTTCATCCCCAAAATTGTTCATACCTTATGAGTCGAATAAATGAGGGTATTGCTTTCGCATAGCATTCTCTTCTTCCCATGTAATTTCTTCCATGTCTCTACTTCGCCAAGTGACCTTAACATAATAGATATCTCGATTGCGTAGTCGTTGAACCTTTCGGCGGGTGATTTCAGTTGGTGTTACTTCAAATGTCAAATCATCAGTCAAATCAGGCAGATCTACTGTCAAAACGTGCGTTGGATCATTGACATACTTCTTCAATAAGGAAATATAAAATACGTCATGCACACTTGACATAGATGGTGGTAGTGCTAACTGCTAAACCACTTTCCCACGCTTAGCTAGAATCTCATATGGCCCGACATATCTTGGACTTAGTTTCCCTTTCTATCCGAACCATTTCAATCCTCGCATAGGCGATACTTTTAAGAATACTTTATCACCCACGACGAACTCAAGATCTCTGCGTCGAGTATCTGCATATTGCTTCTGACGATTCTGAGTTGTTCTCACTCTTTCCTTGATAATGTCGACCACTCGACAAGTCTCCTCAACAAATTCTGGTCCAACGAGACTACGTTCCCCAATTTCATTCCAAAATAATAGAGTTCGACACTTTCTGCCATACAGTGCTTCATAGGGTGACATCTGTATAGTAGCCTGATAGCTATTGTTATAAGCGAACTCGATCAGTGGTAACTTTTCATCCCATGATCCTTTAAAATCAATTACACATGCTCGTAGCATATCTTCTAGAATCTGAATTGTACGCTCTGACTGTCCATCTATCTGTGGATGGAATGCAGTACTAAACTTCAATGTTGTACCCATAGCCTTTTGCAATCCTTTCCAAAACTTGGAAGTAAATCGTGGATCTCTATCGGACACAATGCTCTCTGGTACACCATGTAATCGAACAATATTATCCACATATAGCTTTGCTAACCTCTCTAGTGTATACTGAGGTCGTATCGATATAAAGCGAGCTGTTTTAGTCAGGCGGTCTACAATTACCCAAACTGCGTCAACTACTTGAGGAGTCAATGGTAACCCTGTGACGAAGTCCATAGTGATGCAGTCCCATTTTCATGCTGGTTCCAGTAACGGCTGTAATAGTCCTACGGGTCTTTTTCGTTCAGCCTTTACTTTCTGACAATTTAGGCATTGAGACATGAACTTAGCTACGTCTGCTTTCATTCCTCTTCACCAATATAATTTCTTTAGATCATGATACATTTTTGTACTTCCCGGGTGTATCGAATAGATGGTGTTATGGGCTTCTTTCATCATTTGGTGTCTAATGTCCACACTTTCTGTTTTGGGTACACATATTCTTCCTTTGTACTTCAATACCTTCTCTTCGTCCAAGGTGAACTCAGGGTTAGTTCTACCTTTTTCGATATCTTCTTGTACCATTCTCAGGTAAGGGTCTGATTTGATAGCTGTCTTCACTTCATCAATTATATCCGATATAATCTTCAATGCAGCGAACATATTAGAAAACCGATGAATGAACCCTTGGTTGGCTGATCCATCTGTTGTATCTATCACATACTGCTCATTGCCGTGATTGAATACCATTCCAGTATTACACATTGCTGCAGTTGTGCTAACCTCTCCTTGAGATTTTATCATTGCCTTTCTGCTCAATGCATCCGCTACTACATTAATTTTTCCCGGATGATACTGGATATCACAATCATAGTCTTTCAATAGTTCCAGCCATCTTCTTTGTCTCATATTCAACTCCTTTTGATTAAATAGATAAGTAAGACTTTTGTGGTCCGATTTAATCTGGAACTTCTCTCCGTATAGGTAATGTCTCCATATCTTGACAGCATGAACTACTGCCCCTAACTCCAAATCATGAGTGGGATAATTTTTCTCATGTGTCTTTAACTGTCTTGAGGCATAAGCAATTACCTGTTCTCCTTGCATAAGCACACATCCTAATCCCAGTCCTGACGCATTAGTGTACAAGACAAATGGCTGTCCTGGAATCGAAATAGTCAAAATCGGAGTGGATATCAATCTGGTCTTCAAGGTTTGAAAGCTCTTCTCGCATTTATGCATCCACACAAACTTTTCACCATTATTAGTCAGACTGGTGAGAGGTACGGCAATTCGGGAATAGTCTTCCATAAATCGCCGATAATAACCAGCTAGACCCAGAAAACTTCTAATTTCTGCAACGCTCTTTGGTGCTTCCCACTTTACAATAGCCTTGATCTTGCTGGGATCCACTTTGATTCCTTCAGCGGATACTACATGGCCTAGGAAGGCGACTTCACTTAGCCAAAACTCACACTTGGTAAATTTGGCATACAGCTTCTCTTTCCTTAAACATTGTAGAGTGGCGTTTAGATTCTTAATATGGGTTTCCTTGTCCTTGGAATATACCAATATATCATCAATAAATACAATAACCGACGTATCCAACATATCATGGAAAACCCGGTTCATAAGTTCCATGAAAGTTGCTGGTGCGTTTGTTAATCCAAAAGACATGACCAAGAATTCATAATGTCCATATCTGGTCCGAAAAGCTGTCTTAGGAATATCACCATCTTTAATCTTCAACTGATGGTAGCCTGATCGAAGATCGATCTTAGAAAATACTTTTGCTCCTTGCAACTGATCGAACAAGTCATCGATCCGAGGTAGTGGATATCGATTCTTGATTGTCAGTTTGTTCAACTCCCGATAGTTGATACATAATCGAACGCTACCAACCTTCTTCTTTAGGAACAATACTGGCGCTCCCCATGGTGATATATTGGGTCGAATATAACCCTTGTCCAGTAGTTCTTGTAGTTGTACTTTCAATTCCTTTAGTTCAGTAAGAGCCATTCGATAAGGTGCTTTTGATACTAGTGCGGCTCCAGGTATAAGATCTATCACAAACTCTGTGGCTCGGTCGGGTGGTAATCCTGGTAGTTCCTCAGGAAATACATCGGGGTAGTCCCGCACGACATCAATATCTTCCATCCGTGGTGCTTCTTTGGTGAGGTCGACCACTGACACTAGATACCCGACTGCTCCTTTCTCAAGGCACTTCTTAGCCTTTAGTGCTGAGAGTATGAGCTTGCGTTTGCGGGGAAGTTTGGTTCTCACAAAATTGAATTCTGCTCCTTCTTTGTCTTTAAATGTTAGCTTCTTTTCGGCGCATAATAGGTTCGCAGAATGCCGAGCTAACCAGTCCATTCCCAAGATGACGTCAAAGTCTGCCATCCCAAGTTGGATCAAGGTTGCATCTAAGGTTTTCTCACCAATAAGAACTGGACATGGCCCGTAACCTTTTTCTAACTCCACTTCTAACCCCATCGGTGACCGTACAAGTAGTTTATAGTCTAATGTTTTGATGGATAAATTTAGCTTCTTTCTAAATGACACAGATATAAAAGAATGAATAGCTCCTGAGTCAAAGAGTACTCTGGTGGGTATGTCATTCATAGGTACGATACCTGTGATTTATTTTAACTTAGTCTACATGCTCACACAATGTAATACAACTTAAAAGGTTTCAGTCATACCTGTGACCACATCGGGTGATGCAATAGCATCCTCAGATGTAACAGCATAAACTCGTCCTTGATGTAGCTGCTTCTTGGGCTTAGGACACTCCCTTGCCATATGCCCCGCTTGATTACAGTTATAAAATTTTGGACCTTCAGTATTTGGTTTTGGCTGCTGTTGAGCTACTGGGGTAGTCTTGGGTGCAGCAGTAAAGCCTTGAGCACGGAAGGGTTTGAATGTCTTGTTATTCCCTCCGTTATAAGCATTTCCAGCTGGCCTTTTTATACCTCTGTTTTGCATGAAATAACTCTCCTTCTGGCTCGATTCTATAGCTCGAGCAATTTGTACAGCTTCATTATATATTTTCTTCTCCAAACCTAGAACATGCTCTATTATGCTTCCTCTAAGTCCCGTGACAAACCTACGGGTCTTAGTGTCTTCTTCTTGCATGTTGAGTGGTGCAAAGAAAAAAAGCTCCTCATAACGTTGTTGATATGCATCCACGGACGTCTGTCCCTGATATAAACTCAGGAACTCCTTTTCCATAGAATCTTTGAAGCTTCGGGGAAAATACTTCTCAAAGAATGCTTCTTTATATATAGCCTAGGTCAATAAGGCGTGTTTGGTTAATAGGTAGGCCCTGGTAGATTTCCACCAATGATGTGCATCACCTTTTAGCATGAAGATGGCACATAATACCTTCTCTTCTTCTGTAATAGTCATCATCAAAAAATTCCTCTCCATCTCGTCGATCCAATGTGCTGGCCATAATGGATTGGACGGTTTACCATTAAACTCCTTGGGCTTCATCTTTAAGAATCGCTCGACCAGTCGGGAGTGGTCCATTTGATTTTGAGGGTATGCCCTAAACATAGGTTGTGGATACTGGTAATTAACCTGAACTGCTTCAGGACCTGGTACTGGAATCTGTGCAGCTGGTGGTTGAGGTGTTTGAGGTGCTGGGTGGTTACCCACCGGTGCTGCACTTATTTGTCCAGTTGGCATTGGTGTAGCATGTGTTGTCTGAAACATCATTCCCATTGCTGCTTGCATTTGAGCCTGTGCTTGTTGCATTTGTTGCAGCTGTTGCACTAGGTTCATAACCACATTTGCCAGCTCCGGTGGTGGAGGTGGCAAGTTTGTAGGATTTGCCTGACCCTGGTTTATTGGTGGTGCAACCTGCGGATTACCCTGTGCATATATATTTTTTTGACTGGCTTCTTCCACGGGTGGTGGTGGTGGAACTACGTTTCAGCTCTGCCTGGTTACTCTACGCCCAGCCATATATTTCCTTTGATAATGGTGATGCCTAAAAATCATTAAAATACATGAGGCAATCATTTATACTTCATGTAGATACACTAACCGATGTTATTTTCAAATTTTTCAGATCATTCTGTGAAAAAATGCTGTCTTTTCTATGCAGGGTCGATGGTGGGGGTTGATGGGTATCCGACCCTTAGTATTCAACCCTGGAAAATCACCCATTCTTCTCGAGAGTTGCGGGTCGATGGGGGGTCGATATGGGGGTCGATTGTTCTAATCGAATTCTCCGACCCCCAGACCAAAAATCAGACTTTTAAGGTCCAATTCTGAGTTCATTTTCCATTCTTCCTTCTCCGTTTCGACTCGTCTCCTTCCTCTGAGTTGCTACAGTGCCGACTCTGTTACATTGGTCATTTGGGTTCCTTGTTTCGACGCCTACACCTCCCCCACAGGATGTATCTTACCTTTACATGTTTTTAGGTTTTCTTTTCTAGGTTTTCACCCGTATATCTCATTTTCTTCAAATTAAACTTTTTCCAATCATAAAAATTTGATTTTTATTAGGGCTTTGTTGTTGGTGAGTCAATGGACGAAAGCCCTAAAAAATATTCGAGTTTCATCGGTTGGTTATCGAGAAACTCGAAATTTTCACTTTTTGCCCTAATTTTGGTGAAATTTTGAATTTCTTGAAATTTCTTACAATTCAATCTAATTAGTTGCAATTTCTGCATGTTTAAGTCTCACAAGTTAGTTTAGGATCTATGTAAGTCCTCCTGCCCACGTGTATGGGTGAAAAGTGAGGTTTTTATCCAATTTACATCGTTATTATGTCAAAATTTTGGATTTTTACTCTCTACTAACCCATTATTTGTTTTTCTTTCTTATTTGTAGATACTATGGCTCGTACCAAGGTACCCAGAGTTCACGACCGTCTTCGTTTCCGTTCCAATGAAGCCGAGGCACAGTATGTCCACTACGCTCGCAAGAAGGTAGAGGGAGGTCGCAAGGTGAACTTGGCTGAATTAGCCTTGTTAAATGTGGAGAGAGCATTTGGTGATATGGGCTGGCTCCCTGTCATCACTTATGATGCCTGTACCTGCCCTGACTTGGTATGTCAGTTCTATTGTAACCTCCAGGTGGTGGGGGATTACAATGATGTGGAGAGGGGTAATGAGCTGCGTATCACGAGCTACGTCAAGGGAGTTGACATCTCATTTGATTATCGGCAGCTGGCCGACCTACTGGGCATTTCCTATGCTGGCCCCATGGTTTTCTGTGCTCCTGGAGAGAACCAGTTCTTCTCTCTACAGATGAGGGCTGAGATCGATAGTTAGCTCATCCAACCTGATCGCTGGCAGATGTGGGCATGTTATCTGCATTCTGATCCACGGGTATACTGCAAGATCATTCAGCATAACTTGATACGGCAGAGTGGTCATTACGAGAGGGTCTCCCAGCTGACCCAATATCTCCTATACTGTATATGCACTAGATAGCCTGTCTGCCTTCCATACATCATCATGCGTACCATGATCAGTGCCACGTTTCCAGTCACACGGGCAACCTTTCTTACGGACGCATGATCACTACCTTTCTTACCCACCTGGGGGTTGACTTATTGGATGAGAAGATTCAGGAGAAATCCTTCTCATTGCCTCTGGATTGGGAGGCTATTTGTAAGATGGGCATGCGGGATGCCCAAGTCAGTGATGAGGAGAGGAACACGATGGTGCACCCTCACACTCGTGTAGAGATGGCTGACGCTGAGGCAGCAGCAGTAGCCGCTGGAGTTCATGGGGAGCCTGCTGGTGATGATGACCGTCTATACATGGATGTGGACTCCATACCACCTCCTTCACCTACACATGCTGCTGGAGCTAGTACTTCTTATGCGGCTGGTCCTTCTCATGCGGCTGGTCCTTCACACCCACCTTCTGATATGATGGGGATATTACATGAGATCAGAGAGGCTCAGCGTAGATCTGATCTGAGGATGGGGGAGCTACTAGACGCTCAGGGTGTAAGAGTGGATGAGCTACTAAACGCCCAGTGCATATCAGACATGAGGATGGGAGAGCTCATAGATGCTCAGCGCCGGTCAGATATGCGTATGGAGGAGCTTTTGGGTGGTCAGCGTGTGACTGATCAGTTGTTGGTTGGTTTCACAGCTAGTCTTCAGACGACCTAGACACAGGTAGCCTGGTTGACTAGAGTCTACGCTGAGGATTATGACAGAGACCGTGAGGCACCGCCTCCTCCTTCACCTCCAGCTTCATGATTATATTTATTTTCTTTCTTTGTACTACAGAGTAACTGTCCGGGTTGTGGACTGTACTCTGCTTTAGTTATTTATATATGTTTGTTTCTCTCTCATTGTATTTAAAATTATTCTCCCTTTAATAGATGTATTATTCTCTTTTCAAATTTGGTCTCAAACATCACTTGTGCTTATAGTGTGTTAATATTACAGTTTTTACTTTTATCTTATCTCAGTTCACAATTCGTCGTGAAGGTATGCTAGTTTAGCGGACAAGGCCTGAGATGCTCTGATACCAAGTTGTCACACCCCAATTCTGTACTATTCAGAATGGTGTGATGAACAGCTAGCAAACCAACAGTTTAACCAGAATCTCGAGTAGGCTATATCCGTTTTATCTAAACCTCATACATCCACATTCATAATCAGAGTAAAATACACAATAGCGAAAGTCTTATAGTAAAACGAACTGAGAAATCTAGATGTGATAATCGTATTTAAGTAGCAAATTATTCTGTATCAACTAAGACATAAATAAATATCAATTACATGTCTTTAGTAAATCCAAATAATTAAAATAAAATCTAACCGAATACGCATGAATTGCACTCGCAAGGGAAGTCATGCGTATCCACTTCGTCTTCAACTTCCATCGCCGCCATGTGCCCGTACACTTGAGCGTTGACATAATCTTCGACGGTAGTACCTGCATCATCAACTAAAAATATTTGACGTCGAGAGGGTGAGCACACATCATGGCTCAGTGAGTAAACAAAAAAATACAACAATACATATGCATGCATTCAATTCATATCTTTGGTCTAGTTTAAAGTTTGCAATGCGCAATAGAAAGGTTCGGTGGTCAAAGATTAACGTTTATTGATCCCTCCTCTATACACAGGGTGTGGAAGTCCACCCAAAGGTTAACGTTTATTGTCGTCCCCATCCACCCTACCATGAACATTGTACAACAAAGGTTAACGTTTATTGATGTACAGTGCCATACCAACATGTAAGCCCCTACTGCCGAGGGCTTGCAAATTGGGCTCGCAACTAACCAATCCTAATGTCAAACAGTGTATCCAAGGCCTCACCCCAGCATCCCTCAGAATGCCCATAGAGATAGAGCTAAGGCCCCCCTGGTAGAGTCAGAGACTACAAGGACCGAGACCACTTCCCCTGATACTCTACGACGTAATAGTTCTGCTAAGGTAATGGCGATACAACGATGCTAATGCACAAGACTTGAGTTAGAGATAGAGCTAGAGTATTGAGGCCCGGCCTATGACACCCCCCCTGATACTCGCTCGCATCAAGTACACCAACCACACACATACATTCACATGCCTATTCCTATCCTCATCATCATCATCATGTTATAAACAATAAAGTAAATATGCATGAACAATAAATAGAAATATTGGATGACATGTTGAATGCACATTACAAGCATATTCGCATAGAATCAAGCATAGCATTGGACTCAAGAAATAAAAATAGTTTGTTATTAACCAATTAGTTTAGATCTTGTTTCCTCACCTTTACTTGATCGTAAGTCCTCTTTCAAGCTTTAATAATCAACTATATATCGATATTATATCACTAGAAAACCTAACCAAGTCGATAAAATTTAATTAGAATTAATTCAGACTTTAACAAGCATGCTGCTAACTGGGGGTCGATGCTAGGGTCGGAGTCTTGATCGACCTTGGGTGCGACCACCCCTATTCAGGACTTCCCGAACACTGGGGGTCGATGCTCAGGGTCTGGTAGGGTCAATTGGCCATCGACCCCCATGCGATCCCCCGTAGGTTTTGTCAAATTTTTTTCTTTCAATCCATTCTTCGTGTTTGGGGTCCTATGGCTTGCTCCTACAGTCCATTCCACACATGTTCTATGGCCTAGAACCGTGGTTTATTCACCTATATGGCTTTCATGACTTCCCCCATGGTTTTTCATGAAAACCTAACCATGGGTGGATGATTTGGGTTCCTCCTAGATAATCCCCTCTTCATTATCTACTCTAAGGTCTTAAGAAATTCATGGAGATAGTATCCATACCTGAGAAGTATGCTTCTTCCTCTGAATCCCTTCTCCTTGGTCTTATTCTCCACTTTCCTTCTCTTCTCCTTCTCTTCCTTCTCTTCTCTTTCTCTCAATCCAATTAGGGTTGTAAAATGAGTGAAAGAGGCTTAGGGACGTCCTATTTATAGAGTAGAAACTCCTAAAATAAGTCCCATTGAGATTAGGAAGGAATCCCATTGAAATTAGGAAGGTTTTCTAATTTTTGGTTCGAACTATTTTTATCGACTACCAGGGGTCGATAGGGGGGTCGGAGATCCCATCGACCCCTGGTCCTTAAAGTGTCCGACCCCCCATGTAAAATTGGGGGTCTGACTTTTATACTGGGGGGGTCCGACCCTCCCTTGCTGGGTATGTGACCCTCCCCTTATTTTAAGTATTTTTGGGTCAGTTTAATACCTGGGATTGAGATCTCCTTCACGCACATGATCCATTTGGTTCGACCATGATGGGTAGACCTGGTTCAAGGTGGTAAGACTGGGTTAGTTTGATATGGGTGTTACATGCTCGTTCTGGTTTGATTGTGTTGTAGCTCTATAATTTGGATTAGGTTTATCATTGGATGAACTACATTGCTGATATTGACCCTAAAAAACATGCGACCGGTATGCACTGTATCGGGTATATTTTGATACCAGATGGTTTTTTACCAATGTAAACTCTAAGAAACTAATTCTAATTAAACCCTAACATCATGTAGGACCCTATGATAGTGAGATTGGATGTTGTGACACAAAACAAGCTAGCAATCAGGTGTCAGGTAAGGGAATCGGACCCAAACCCTAATTAACTAACAACAGTAAAACGTTGCTAATAATTATCTTGTACTATGGAGTGTTTCTTGTGCATATTCACATGTCATCTTTACTTTCAGTATTATATTATGTTCATGCATACTCGCTATGTTAGGATTGTGTGTTAGGCATGCGAATGTTTTCGTTGGTGTGTGAAATGGAAAGGACCTGGGGTCTTAAATCATTCCTCACACTAGCACCTTTTCGTATCACTACTATCTTAACATGCTTGGTGCGGGTAGGGTATCAGGGGAAGGACATGGCACTGTGGTCTCTGGCCTGGCCACCAGACTCGAGCCCTCTCTCTATGCCGTAGGGAGGTGTACTGGGATAGGACCTACTATGATGACATGTAAAATGGTTATGTAAGATCCGTATCGAACTAACCCGGTCTTACCACCTTGTATCAGGTCTTCCTATCATGGTCGGACAAAGCGGACCAAGTGCATGAAGAAACCACAAGGCTAGGTATGAAATTGAACCCAAAATCATCTAATTATGAGCGTGTGGTCTCATACCTAAAAAGGTGGTGCGGTCGACCACACCTCAGAATAATGAGACCATTGGAGTCTATGACGTGTGGTCACAGTTTTTGAACTTGTGGTCGAAGGGTTCTGCGACCCCATGTGTGACCACACGATGTTATAACTGACTCTGTGATTAGGAAACCTTCCTAATCTGAAGGGGGTTTTCCTAATCAAAGTAGGATGTCCCTTAGCCTCTTTCATTCTTTTAGAACTCAAACTGAAAGAGAGAGAAAGAAAGGAGGAGGAAGAGAATGAGAATTGAAGAAGAAGACTAAAAGAATGAATTTTAGAGAGAGCTCTGATTCTTCAACAAGTTCAAGGTATGAAAACATCCCCTACATCAGTTGAATGCCCAAAATAGATCATGGAAGAGATAGTGATTTAAAGGAAGATCTAAATCCTAAGACCATGGACAAAACTCTAAGGAATCCTTGGAGAATGGATTAAAGTAAAGAATTATGTAAAAGTATGAATTTTAAGCCATAGAACAATCATAGGAAGGATCATAATGATAGGCCAAGGAATCAAGACATGAAAGTATTGGATTAAGAGTGAAAAGTTGACCAGCACTTGTGGGGTCATAATTTGATCGACCACATGAGGCACATACGTTCAACCACATGCCCTCGGGAAGGTTCCAGGGAGGGTGTGGTCGCATGTGTGTGGTCGCATGATATGTCACCACATGTATCGACCCCACACCCTGTGGTCACAAAAACTGACACCACAGGTGCAGCCACACCTGCGACCACTCAGCTTCTGGAGGTTTAATTGATTCCAGATGGGATATTTAAACACTGTAATTAATGAATATGAACTCTAACTTAGAATCCATAAATTTATTAGATTTTCAAGTGGTCCAAAAGTGATTTACAAAGCTTAGAAGAGGAACAACCATCGATCAAAGTTGAGGGAACAAGACCTAAACTAATTGGATAATAATAAACTGTTTACTTTATTGAGTCAAATGCCATGATTGATTATATGCTTGTATGCTTGTAATGTGCATCTCACATGTCATCTAATATTCTTGCTATTACTGTTCATGTATATTTAATTCTATTTATTTATAACATGATGATGATGATGATGCTAGGAATAGGCATGTGAATGTATGTGTGTGGTTGGTGTGTCGAATGCAAGTGGAGCATCAGAGGGAGGATGTGGCATGATGGTCTTTGACCTCGTCACCAGACTCTAGTTCTATCTCTACTAAAGTCTTGCCCATTAACATCGTCGTATCGCTATTACCTTAGCAGAAGTATTACATCATAGGGCATCATGGGAGGTGGTCTCAGACTGTGTGGTCTCTGACTCTGTCGGGGCCTTATCTCTATCTCTATGGACGTATTGAGGGATGCTGGGGTGAGGCCTTGGATACACTGTTTGGCATTAGGATTGGTTAGTTACGAGCCTAGTTTGTAAGCCCTCACTAATAGGGGCTTATGTGTTGGAATGGGTAGGGCATCAGGGGAAGTGTTAGCGGTGTTTGATTCGAACACTTTAGCTCTCTCTCTATTTCATGGTGGGTACATGTGGGACGGCAATGGTGTTTGATCCATTGGACAGATTCACACACTCGTGTATAGAGGTGCAGGGGCCACCAAACCTTTCTATAGCACATTGCAAACTTAAAAACCAGACCAAAGATATGAATTGAATGCATGTATTTGTTTGTTGCATTATTTTGTTTGCTCACTGAGCCATGATGTGTGCTCACCCTTTCAACGTCAAAAATTTTTAGTTCTTGATGCTGGTCCTACTGTGGAAGATTACATGAACATATCGACGAATCGATACGTAGCGGCGATGGATGTGGAAGCTATGGAAGAGGTGCATGATCTGTCGTGCGAGTGTAACTCATGTATTTTTTATTAGCCTAGGTAATTGATTATTTTATTTTATTTTATGTCTTGAGGCATATTAGAGATAATTGGATACTTAATTATGCTGTCACTGTCAGATACTCAGTTCATTAGTATTACAGACTTCCACTATCATTTATTTACTCTGATTTTACTTATGGAATGTATCTGGTTTAATCGAATGGGCAATACCTATACGAGATCCTAATTGAACCATTGGTCTATGGATGGTTCATCACACCATTCTGATTGGTTCAGAATTGGGGTGTGACAGGTTAGTTGGGGGCCCAGTTTGCAAGCCCTCGCCAATAGGGACTTACGTGTTGGTATGGGTAGAATATCAGGGGAAGTGTTGGCGGTGTGTGATCTGGACACTTTAGCTCTATCTCTATTCCATTGTGGGTGCATGTAGGACGGTAATGGTGTCTGATCCATTGGGCTGATTCACACACTCGTGTATAGAGGTGTGGTAACCGCCAATCCTTTCTATAGCACATTGTAAACTTAAAAATCAAACCAAATGTGAATGTTATTCATGCATATTATTTGTTGCGTTGTCTGATTTTCTTACTGAGCTAAGTTGTGAGCTCATCCTTGTATATATACATGTTGTTAGATGTTGATGCAAGTTATACTATGGAGGACTACGTGGATGCTCTAGTGTATAGGTATTGCAGCCTTGAATGTGCAAGCAGGGGAACGAGCATGATGCAACATGCGAGTGCCCTTTCTGCATGTACCTCTAGGATGTTCCTAGCTTAGTCATTTTATTTTATTTATTTCAAGTTGTGAGCTCACCCTTGTTTGTTGCATTATTTTGTTTGCTCACTGAGTCGTGATATGTACTCACCTTTTCGACGTCGAATATTTTTAGTTCTTGATGCTGGTCCTACTGTGGAAGATTACATGAACATGTCGATGAATGGATACGTAGCGGCGATGGACTTGGAAGCTATGGAAGAGGCGCATGATCTGTCGTGCAAGTGCAACTCATGTGTTTTTTATTAGCCTAGTTGTTTAGTTTTTGGAACATGTAATTCATTATTTTATTTTATTTTATGTCTTGAGGAATATTAGAGATAATTGGATACTTAATTATGCTATCACTATCAAATACTCAGTTCATTAGTATTAAGGACTTCCACTGTCGTTTATTTACTCTGATTTTACTTGTGAAATGTATCTGGTTTAATCGAATAAGCAATGCCTATACAAGATCCTGGTTGAATCGTTGGTCTATGGATGGTTCATCACACCATTCTGATTGATTCAGAATTGGGGTGTGACAGGTTATTTGGGGGCCCAGTTTGCAAGCCCTCACCAATAGGGACTTACGTATTGGTATGGGTAGGGTATCAGGGGAAGTGTTGGCGGTGTGTGATCTGGACACTTTAGCTCTATCTCTATTCCATTATGGGTGCATGTGGGACAGCAATGGTGTCTGATCGATTGGGCTGATTCACACACTCGTGTATAGAGGTGCGATGGCCTCCAATCCTTTCTATAGCACATTGTAAACTTAAAAATCAGACCAAATATGCATATTATTTGTTTCGTTGTCTGATTTTCTTACTGAGCTAAGTTGTGAGTTCACCCTTGTATATATACATGTTGTTAAATATTGATACAAGTTATACTATGGAGGACTACGTGGATGCTCCAGTGTATGGAGGTATTGCTGCCTTGTATGTGCAAGCAGGGGAGGACAAGCATGATGCGAGTGCCCTTACTACGTGTACCTCTAGGATGTTCCTAGCTTAGTCATTTTATTTTATTTATTTCAGTTAGATTTTATAAATAATGTAAGGATATTTTATTTACGTTTTGGTATTTGGATAATTGGATAATTTAATTAAGTATCATTAAAATACTCAGTTTATTTATATTAAGCCTTCCGCTGTATTTATTTACATTCTGATTATAGTTATGTGCAACGGGTTGTGTAAATGGATATGGCCTATTCAAGATCCTGGTGCGAACCGTTGGTTTAGTGATGGTTCACTCATACTTTTGGTTCAGCCAGAATTGGGGTGTGACAGCAGCTACGGTCGACCATAGCATGACCAACATGATCAAAGTATCAACCATAGGCATTCGGAAAGAATTCAGAAATCATATGGTCGTAGGTACAGTCGCACATGGTGCGACCGTAGGGTATCGACCGTAGGCAGTAAGGTCGACACAGTATGAGACCATAGGACCAATCAGACACCTATTAGTGCTCTATTTTAATTTTCGACTACTGTAACATGTTACATATGAACCCTAACTTAAATTCATATAACTTTTAGGTTATTAAAACGATTCAAAGAGAATTACAAGGCTTTGAAGGAGATCGAGTTTTGCTAACAGGTGAGGGAACAAGACCTAAACTAATTGGACAATAACAAACTATTTACTTTATTGTGTCCAATGCCATGAATGATACTATGTTTGTATGCTTGTAATGTGCATCTCACATGTCATCCAATATTATTGTTATTACTGCTCATGCATATTTACTTATGTCTATTCTCTACCATGTTAATTGATGATGATATAAATAGGCATGTGATTATGTGTGTATGGTTAGTGTATTGGATGCGAGTGGGCATCAGGGGAGGACGTGGCATTGTGGTCTTTGATCAGGTCACCAGACTCTAGCTCTATCTCTACTCAAGTCTTGCCCACTGACATCGTCGTATCGCCATTACCTTAGCAGAACTATTACGTCGTAGGGCATCAAAGGAGGTGGTCTCGGACCGTGTAGTCTCTGACTCTGTCGAGGGGCCTTAGCTCTATCTCTATGGACGTATTGAGGGATATTAGGGTGAGGCCTTGGATACACTGGATGACATTTAGGATTGGTTAGTTGCGAGCCCAGTTTGCAAGCCCTTGCCAATAGGAGCTTACGTGTTGGTATGGGTAGGGCATTAGGGGAAGTGTTGGCGGTGTGTAATCCAGACACTTTAGCTCTATCTCTATTCCATGGTGGGTGCATGTGGGACGACAATGGTGTTTGATCCATTGGGCGGATTCATACACTTGTGTATAGAGGTGTAGGGGCCACCAAACCTTTCTATAGCATATTACAAACTTAAAAACCAGACTAAAGATATTGAATTGAATGCATGCATATGTTTGTTGTATTGTTTTATTTTACTCACTGAGCCGTGATGTGTGCTCACACTTTCAACGTCGAATATTTTAGTTGATGATGCAGGTCCTACTGTTGAAGATTATGTGAATGCGCTGATGTACGAACACGTTGCAGCCATGGATGTAGAAACTGTTGAAGATGCACATGATCCTTCATGCGAGTGCGACTAGTGCATTTTTAATTAGTTTAGCTATATTTGGTTATTAGAACATGTAATGGATTATTTACCTTTAGGTCTTGAGTTTTTGGAAAATAATTAGATTAAATAATTATTATATCATTGTTAGACACTCAGTTTATTATCTATAAGATTTTCTCTTATTTGTTTATTATCTTTGATTATTACTGTGGAATGTGTGCGTGGTTTAATATGGTGGGTACGACTTATACGAGATCCTGATTGAACTGTTGATTTATTGGCCATTCATCACACTATTCTAGTTAGACCAGAATTGGGGTGTGACAACAGCTCCCTACAGCATAGAGATAAGGCTTGAGTCAGGTGGCCATGTCAGAGACCACAATGCCACGTCCTCCTCCTGATACCCTACCCGCACCAGGCATGCTAAGATAGTAGCAATACCAAAAGGTGCTAGCGTGAAGAATGATCCAAGACCCCAGGCCCTTCCCATTCTACACCAACAAAAATATTCACATGCCTAACACACAATCCTAACATAGCGAGTATGCATGAACAAATATAATAACTGCAAGTAAAGATGACATATGAATATACACAAGCAACACTCCATAGAAACGATAGTTATTAACAATATTTTACTGTTTAGTTAATTAGGGTTTGGGTCCGATTCCCTTACCTGATGCTTGATTGCTAGCTTGCTCCACATCACAGAGTCTAAACTCGCTATCACAAGGTCCTACATGATGTTAGGGTTTAGTTAGAATTAGTTTATTAGGATTTACGTTGGTCGGAAATCAACTAAGTCAAAAACCAACCCATTCTGGACATACCGGTCGCATATACCCATCGTAGGTCACTATACAGTGGCGTGACCAGTATAGTCCACCGAACAGCCTTGGCCGGCTACCTGAGAGGTACCGGTCACATATACCGATCGCACATAGTGCCACCGGTATGGTCGACCGGTATGCCTCTGGAAGACCACCAACTTGGTGTTCGTCTTTCGTTGGTCACCCATTATGGCTTCTAGGGTTCCTCCTATGCATTCTAGGCCTGAGCAATATTTTAGGATTTATTTTTATCCTTCATTCCAAACCTTATGCTAAAAAAATCCCCAGTTTAGAACTCATATCTAGTTCATTGGTCAAATCAAGGTTTGACGATAAATTTAAGGTTTTAGATCAATACCTAGCCTTGCATGGTATTGAACAATCATCCACAACACTTAACCTAGAGAAAAGTATAGGCACTTACCGTTGGTTCATGAACTATGGTGTTCTTCACCAACGGAGGCTCTTCTTCAACCTTTCTCAGCTCCGTCTCCTCTTCAGATCTCCTTCTCCCCTCTAGGGTTTATGAGAATCAATCAAAGAGGTTCAAGGAGGTTTAGAGGTCCTTAAATAGATTAAATTAGGTGTTAGGAAGTTTCCCTATATTAGAAAAGTCTCTAGGATTGAGATTTGGAAAGCGGGACCTACAAAGATCTGTTTTCAGATCTGACTAGTCTGCCCGCGCAAACATATAGGTTGACCGGTATCATGAGACCGGTATGAAAATTATCATCAATTTTGATCCATTTTTGTACCTGATTGTCATCCGCTCATCCCGTCTGGTCCGGTTATGATTGGAAGACCTATTACGACATGAAATAGAGGTTTAGATCGGGTTCATGGAGTGTAGGTCTTATAGAAAGTGACATAACTTCTCTCTTCAAAACACTCTCCTTCTTCTTGACTTCCACAGCACAAGGTCGAGGATCTGCAATCAGGTATGTATTCTCCTCATCTGTCTCCATCCCTCCATCACTCTCCATTTCTCTTTTTCTCTTTCTACCTCTTTGTCATCTCTCCATTTTTAACATGCTTTTTTTTTTTCAGGGTGCTAGGGAGTTCACATATCTGCAAGTTGCGATTTCCACTTCAAATCATGAGACATCTTCTTTAAGTTACAGGAGTTTTTTAAAGGCAAAATGGGCTCAAAGGGCTTCATGTCCATTTGATCCACTTTTAGAGACGGAGAAAACACCAAGAAATGTCTTAAATGTGACAAAGGTCACCTATTTACTTAAAAATATAACAAAGGCTATGTATTTTTGGATGAATAGCTATAACTTAATGGATTTTATAAAAATATTGAGGCAAGAAATTGCTTTGGTGGCAATTCTATAAATTTGAAAAAAAATGGAAAAAAATGTTCTGGAATAAAAAGTTACCAAACAGTAGTTTGTTCTTTTTTTTGTTCTCAAACTAGTTTTAGGACATGTTTACCAAATAGACTTTTACACTCAAGAACACCTAAATAACACTGTTCCAGCATAGAAATGTAAAAACACATTCTTTTGAAAAGAACACCGGTCTAGAATAGAAATGTTACCAAATGTAGCCTTAAGTTGTGTATGGTAATGATTTTATTCCAAAAACTTGTTCCCGAGTTAGAAACAACTTTTTTGTTTATATTATTTTGGAATACATGAAAGACTTCAGTGAGATCATCCAGATGAGTTCTAGCTCGAGCACTCTTTACTAAGAATCATCAACTTACACCTCCATATTTCTTTCAATTTATTTTTCAAAGACTTTGTTGACGAGCCTTTGGTAAGTAACTCCTGCGTTTTTTATTCCGAAAGGCATGACTATGTAATAATACAAGCCTCGGTTCCTCATGAAAGCAGTGCTTTCTTCATCTAAGTGATGCATTAAGATCTAGTTATATCCTGAATAAGCATCCAGGAAGGATAGTAACTCATGTCCTGTCGTAGCATCTATTGATTGATCTATACGAGGCAGAGGGTAGTTGTCTTTTGAGCATGCTTTATTAAGGTCGATAAAATTAGTACATACTCTCCATCGTCCTCCCGACTTTGGCACCATTACAACATTGGAAAGCCAATTTGGATAAGTGACTTCCTTGACAAAACCAGTTGCTAGCAACTTATCTACTTCCTGATCTATTGTAGCATATTGTTCGGGTGCGAATGCTCTTTTCTTTTGTCTCACAGGTCCGTGTTATGGGTCGACTGTAAGAGTGTGCTCAATGATGCTTCAAGGGATGCCTAGCATGTCTGCGGCAGTCTACAAAAAGGCATCAAGATTGGACCAAAAAAGGAGATAAGCTGTTCCTTCTGATATTCTGGCAGAGTTGACCTGATCTAAAAGTTTTTCTCGAGCTTGTCCTCTGAAATAGGCACATAGATGAGCTCTTCAATAGGGATCCATCGCTCTTGGCTGAGATTGTCCCTGAGGTCATCCAAGAGTATAGACTGCATTGGGTGTGGCCATTTGATGAGCCTTTAACTCCATTGCGTAGCACCTTTGGGAAACAGTCTGATCCACCTCGACAAAACCAACACCCGCCTCAATTGGGAATTTCATCACCAAGTAAAATGTAGAGAGGTAGGCACGAAGGCGATTGTGACATGGTCGGCCTAAGATGGCATTGTGAGATCTCGTTGAATCCAATCAGCGAGTATCTTACTAGGCGCAATTGCTTGTCATCAAGGTCCATCTGCTGGAATGCATGAAAATAGAAGACCTCTTATCACACCTCAATTCTGGACTAACCATTAGTGTGATGAAGCGTCATAAGAACCAACGGTTCAAGCCAGGAACTCGTAAGACCATGCCAACAATTTATACCAAACACATTCCACACCACAATCAGAGATAATAAAATAAATAGCAGAAGTCTTATTAATAATGAACTGAGTGTCTACAATGATAATTAGATATTTAACAAGTTATCTTTAAGAACCAAAATATAAATATAACAAACTATTACAATCCCATAAGTCAAATACGAAAAATAGAACACTAAGCGTAATTCAGTGGAAACACTCACATGATGAGTCATGCTCGTCCTCCACAGCTTCCATGTCCATAGCCTCCACATGTCCATACGTTGGTACGCTGATATTACCTTTAGACAATAGTGCATGCAACATCAGAAACTAAAAGAATAGCATACGCGAGGGTCAGCTCTCCTATATAAGCTCAGTGAGTAAACAAAATAATGCGTAAACATATGCATGCATTCAATTCAATTTTGTCTAATTTTAAATTTACAACTGTGCTATAGAAAGGATTGACGGCCATCGCACCTCTATACACGAGTGTGTGAATCCGTCCAATGGATCAAACATCATTGTCATCCCACATGCACCCACCATGGAATAGAGATAGAGCTAAAGTGTCTGGATCATACACTGCCAACACTTCCTCTGATGTCCTACTCATACCAGCACGATGCCTCTACTGGCGAGGGCTTGCAAACTGGACTCGCAACTAACTAATCCTAATGTCATCCAAATGTATCAAAGGCCTTACCCTAGCATCCCTCAATACTTTCATAGAGATAGAGCTAAGGCCCCTCGACAGAGTCAAAGATTACACGGTCCGAGACCACCTCCCCTGATGTCTTAAGACATAATAATTCTACTAAGGTAATGACGATATAACAATGTCAGTGGGTAGGACTCAGTAAAGAGAAAGCTAGAGTTTGGCGGTCAGGCTAAACCACAGTGCCATATCCTCTCTCTGATGCTCAACTCGCATCCAACACAGTAACCACACACACAATCATATGCCTATTCCTAGCATCATCATCATGTAATAAATAGAAAGAATTTAATATGCATAAGTAGATATATAACAAGTATTGGATGACATGTGAGATGCACAAATAATTATACAAGGCATGGCATCATATTAGATAACAAAAAAGTAAAGCAAAAGAGTAGCTTGTTATTAGCCTTTTAGATTAGGTCTTGTTTCCTCACCTGTAAATGATGTTTGATCTCCTTCCAAGCCTTGGAAGTCACTTTAAACTAGTTAAAAATTTAAACAATTAATATATTTAAGTTAGGGATTAATTTTTTCAAGTTACAGTAGTCGAAAACCTTGTCTAGTCTCTAAAATATACTTTCTAAAATTGTATGGTCGACCCTGTGATCTTGCTACAAGTGACCATCGTGTGCGACCACACGCTATGCGGTTAACACAAACACATGCTACATGTGACCACATGATGCGACCACATGATTTCTGAAAAATTCTCGAATGGTTGTGGTCGACCCATTGGTCACTCTATGGTCGACCAGTGCTGCGACCACACGATTTTTACTTCCAATTCGAGTTCTTCCTCTCGGCCCAACAATGGGATTCACCCTATGATCATTCTATGGTCATTAATTTATGATTTCTCACAACAACTAGTACCAATCCCACTTTCATGGTTATTCCTAGAGATTTACCTAGATAATCATATGATCAATAATCTCATATCAGTTTAACATCTTCAATAGAGCCCTATTCTATGGGATCTACATCTACAAAGACAAGTTCCATACCTTTAACTTACTGTAGAAAACTAACTGCAAAACCCTTCTCTTAATTTTCTTCTCCAAATCTCCTTCTCTTTCTCTTGCTCTCTCTTTCTCTCTTAGGTTTAGGGTTTAAGATTGATCTAAAAGAGTGAGAGAGGGTAGAGGGACGTCCTTTATATAGAAAGCAAACCTCCATATAGAGTCCTCTTTTAATTAGGAAAGAAATCCTCTTTGATTTGGAAAGTTTCTAAATCACAAAGTCTGATCTGGCAACATGTGGTCAATGGTGTGGTCGCAAAATTCGTCGACCATACAATTCTAAAACAGTAGACCACACGGTGTTACCACACAAATCAAATTTATTAGTTTAAGTATTTTGACTGGTTTGCTCACCTGACTTTGTGGTTTTTTCATACGGTTGGTCCGTTTGAGCCAATTATAATGGAAAGATAGGTCATGACACGAGAAGATAAGGTTAGACCAGATTCATGGCATGCGGGTCTTACATCTTTGCCATACTCCACGTATCTTCCAAGATCCTCTGCACATTGTGTTTTTCACATATGGACATTGTGATCACGATGAGGTCTTCGTGTGGGATCACAACATCGATGAGGTCATCGTCCTTGAAGAAAATGAAATCTCCTATTTGGGGCTTCTTCCCCTGGATCTCTGTGATTGATGCCTAGATCCCAGTCGTAGATGTAGATTTTTTGGACATTGTTGGAAATGTTGCTGGCAGCTGGTCCGCCTACAATCAAAAAGACCTCTTTATGCATATGGGTTGGCCAGACTATGATGGTGAAGCAACTGTTGTAGTCATGGCTGATATATGCGTCATCTTCTAACCTGAGGTCATGCTTAGGACCAGGTCGTCCAATTGTTTGTCGAGGGGGCTCTTGCACCTTAGCCCCTGAGGTCCCTTTCCTCTATCTTTCGAGGCACTAGGTGAATCACCCTGACGTCGGCTCAATCATGTGAGTGGCGCCTTTGACCTCCATTTCCATCGGGGTCATTGTTGTCCCTAGGGACATTATTTTCTCTGGCCTCAACTGGACAATTGGCAGGTGCAATGTTGAGGGGAGCTGCTAGTATATTTGCTCATTCAGCAACACGATCTACGAACTCGGTCCATTGTCTTTGCTAGAGCAATCCTTCAACGAGGCCTTTCAAATGTCCGCGGGTATTGGTGAGCTACTTTTACACCCATGTGAAGTGATAATTATTTCTTCATTATTTTTGTCTTGTATTATATTTTTCTTTTTCTTTTTCATAACATCCAAACATACCCATAGAATTTTTAAAAAAATACCCATAGATTGAGCGTTGGACACTAAAGATAGCCTCATGCCCTCTTTTTTTTTTTTTTTTCTAGTAAATGCCTCATGTCCTCCTTGAGATAAACGATGATTAAACATGAATAAAATATTATTCTGCATTATCCCATAATCTTGAATTTTCGAATCTCAAATCTACTACGTGATTAACTATATTTGAGCTTACATATAAATAAAGGAGCATGGTCATATCTATCCACAAAATATAGACCCCATCTAATATGTCAGGTGGCTAATATTTGGGTAGCCTTGATAAGCTTATAATATGGGTTGTTCAAGAAAATTTGTACAATTAGTATATTGTGAATTATGTCTAATTTGTAACTAATACTTGAATATTAAGTAAAATTATTAATTAAATAAAAATAAATTGAATTTAAAAAAGAATTTGCTTAACAATTTAGAACTTAGTTTAACTATATTTAATTTGTACTTAACATATAAATTTTAAGGGAAAAATACCATTTCCTCCCCTGTGGTTTGCCCAAAGAACAATGTCCTCAAACTTTTCAGAAAAATACAACCGTCTCATTTTTTTAATGGTGTTAAAGTTATTCTTTCTATGGAAAATTGTACCCTTGGACGTTTTCTTACCTAAAATTTGATTATTGTTAATAGACTTTTATAACCCTCCTATCCCACTTAAAATTAGTTTCAATATCCTCTCATCTTCCCTTTCATTCTCTTTCGCCTTTGTTCCAAAAGCCTTTGCAAAAATCATCCTACGAATCATCCTCTCTAGCTTCTTTGGTCGGCATCAAAGATGTGGTGGGGAACTCTTTCTTTCCAAAACAGAAGCAACTCTTTCGTTCCCCTCCAGCCTCCCTTTCGGTACCTTGACAATACACTAGCTAGTAGCCATATAAGCCTCCCTTTTTCCGGTGACTGTAAAATCTTTTTGATTTTGTTATTATGGGCAATATTATCTTACTTGCCTTTTATAACTGGAGGGATTCCAATCAATGATTGATTGATTATCCCTTACCAATTATAAACCAAATCTATTCCATTATGGGATTTGAATAGATTTGGTATGCAGTTATTATAAATATGTAGTAGGGTCCCTATATGCTCTCTCTGCGTGAAATCGAAAGGGACCCATACCTAGGGAGAGGGGCCACAGAAGATCTCTACTGGGAATAAATTGAAAGACAAGGTTGGAAATCAATCTTCTATGAAGAGGTATGTCCCATCTATTTTTTATTTGATTATGTTATTGCTCAATGTGTTTTATTCTCTATATGGGATTGATTGGAATGAATTTATTAGGATTAAAAATCCTACAGTGATATCAGAGTCATCCCACATGGATTTAAAATCATTGAGTATAGAATCGTCATGTATGAATCCATTAAAACATGGAGAAAATTTCTTTTGGTTCTCATTTAAATTTTTGGTAAAAAAGAAGAGATTTAAAATAATCGAATAATTTTTTGATCGTCAAAATTACAAGAAAAATATATCAATATGTAGATCTCCCTGAGACAGTTACAGCGATTCAAAAATCGCAGCCATCGAACACCGGACACGTCGCCACGCGTTGGTGAAAAAAGCTAGTAAGATCTACTCGCTGGATTTTATTTTATTAAAAAAAAGGGCAGACTGAGTTGACCCGAAACCGACCCGAATATCTAAACCAAATCCCTAACCCGGACAGGACCTGAATCGGGTCAGTCCGAACCGAGTTAGGACCCGAATATGGTCAACCCGAACCGAGTCAAGGCCGACCCTGGCAGGGCCCGAATAGGGTCGAGCCAAAACTCATCCCAAAGTAAGCCAAAACCCGGCCTGGATAGGACCCGAATAGGGTCACCCCAAATCGAGTCAAAACCCTACCCAGATAGGACCCGAATTGGGACGACCCCAATCGAGATGGACTAGCCCAGTCAAGATTGGGGTTTGGACCAAATCTGTCCAGCCCCAAACCGATTATACTGAACCGAGCCTGAATCGGCTCAAGCCTTAGACCCTATTTGGATCACAAGCAAGTGATCCCACGTGCCGGCTTTAATCCACACGTAAGGGCATGTGAAGGGTCCGTTTGGCCTAAAATTTGTTCCGTTGAATTTGTTTCATTATGCTCTACATTTTGTTATATCTGTAATATCATTTCTAGAATCCCAAATCTGTAGTAATTAATTAAAAGTTAGTTTTGAGAGTATTTTACAATGTTTTTGTAATTTTAAATGATGAAATGATTACCAGATGAATAATGTGCATATTTATGTTGGTCTGTTGAGACATAATTTCATATTTTCAATTTTTGAATCATATTCCATGTGACTACATACCAAAATTTACAGATATAACTGTGTAATTGAGTAAAATCCACCAAAGTGGCATACCTATTGCATAGTAATGTCAAAAAATTTAAGAACTTTAATATGCAAAAGTAGTCAAGCCTGATAATGAACACCCAAAAGTAGCATTGTCCAGTTATGTTGGTTACTTGCACTCACTTGTTAAAGATGTTCGATTGAGGGTTTTTCATTCACCCAAAGGTGATGAAATTTTTTGAAGCCATCATTCCTTGTGGTTTTGCCTGGATATCTAAGATAACCAGTACATGCTTGTCCCAAATGATGAGTGTGTAGTGTAGTTGACCCTTAAGAAAAGAAATTACTTATTAAGGATGTTCGGCTGAGGGTTTTTCATTCACCCAAAGGTGATGAAATTTTTTGAAGTCATCATTCCTTGGCGGTTTTGCTTGGATATCTAAGAGGACCAGTGCATGCCTGTCCCAAAGGATAAGTGTATACTACGGTTGACTCTTAGGAAGGACAAATAATGATCACCTATTTTGTAATGGTTTAATGATTTATTTATTTCCTTAATATATATATATATATATATATATATATATATATATATATATATATATATATATATATATATGAGTGTTGGATATATTAGTTGCATACATGTTTTTGAATATAAACTCATATAGTAAACTTTATCTCAGGATGTTGATACCTGCAAATGTGCTAGCCTTACTACCTGTATTGATTAGTTTAAATTACCAAAAATGGTATGAGGCAGTGAAAATCCAACTCAGCATGTCGGATATAGACTTAGCTCTCAGAGAGAAAAAACCTGCTCCTATCACTCCTGAGAGTTCTCCCGCTGAGATTATAAAAATAGAGATGTGGAAAGCTTCTAATCGAAAATCCCTAATCTTGATCAAAATTTCTATTTTTTAATCCCTTCGTAGTAGTATCCAGATAAAAGATACTGCCAAGAAATATTTGAAAGAGATACAGATGAAATTTAATGTGACAAATAAAAGTTTCAAAATTAGTCTGATGGCAACCTTAACTGGGGCAAGGTTTGATGCAAATGGCAGTATTCGAGAACACATACTAGAATTGGTTGCAAAAGAGAAAGATTAAAGGATCTGGGAACCTCTTTGGATGATGACTTTCTGATTTATCTAGCCTTGACTTCTCTCCCAAATGAATATAGTTAGGTTCATGTATCTTACAATACTCAGAAAGAAAATTTGAGTTTGGATGTTCTAATTTCATTCTGCTCTCAAGAAGAGGATAGATTAAAAAAGAAAAAATCTGAGAGTGCAAATCTAGTCCAGCACAAACCTTTTACTAAAAAGGGAAGGGAAATGGAGGTGTAGGGCCTCAGAAGAAAAAAAACATTTTTTAAGAAGGGAAATGCCTCAAAAGGAAATGATGACAGGAAAGGCTTGAATGGCATGGAGTGCTTCTGGTGCAAAAAGAAGAGGCACATGAAAAAAACTGTCAAGGCAGATAGGCCTGGTTAAATAAGCAGAAAGAATCTGGTACTCATCTATTCTAGTATGTTTTGAATCTTTTCTGGTTGATGTTCCTATAGATTCTTAGTGGATTAACTCTGGATCATCCATTCATGTTACCCATTACTTGCAGGGGTTTCTAAGCCAGAGAGCACCAAGCAGGGATGAGGTTAGTGTGTTTGTGGGGAACGGTGTGAAAGTTACAGTGGAGGCCATTGGAGTTGTTAAACTATTTTTTACTTCAGAAATCTTTGTAGATTTGGAAGACACTGTATATGTTCCCTTAATGAAGAAAATTTTGATTTTTGTATCGAGACTAGTAAGTAATGGATACAGTTTGAGTTTTAATATGAATGATTTTGATTTATGTCTAGATTCTTCTATAATTGGAAATGGCATGGTAGTGAATGGTTTATATCAATTGAATTTAGCACCTTCTATGATTTTGAATGTGTCTTCTAAACGTCCTATGCTGGATGAGTCGTCCTCTACTCTTTGGCACAAGCGCTTGGGACATATTTTGGTGGAGCGTATGAAGAGACTCATTGTCGATGGAATTCTAAAACCTTTACAGTTTGATGATATGCATGTTTGTGTGGACTGTATCAAGGGAAAAATAACCAGAAACAGGAAAAAGAAGGTGGTTCATAGCAATGATTTACTGGAATTGATTCATACTGACATCAATGATTTTTTCTCTCTCCCTCCATTGGAGGTCATCGATATTTCATTTCCTTCATTGATGATTATTCCAGATATGATTATGTCTACTATTGGCTGACAAATCTAGTTCGCTGGATGTCTTTAAGATTTACAAGATAGAAGTAGAGAATTTTTTGTCAAAAAAGATAACAGTTGTTAAATCAGATCGAGGAGGTGAATATTATGGTAGGCCAGGTGATTCTAGTCAACACCTTGGTCATTTTGCCAAGTTCTTACAAGAGCATGGCATCATTACTGAATATTCCATGCCAGGAATCCCTCAACAAAATGGAGTTACCGAAAGAAGGAAGACTCTGAAAGATATGAAGAGAAGTATGATTAGTAACATCAAGCTTCCAGATTTTTTGTGGGGGAAGCTCTAAAGACTACCACTTACATACTCAATAAGGTGCCAAGTAAAATTGTTCCCAAAATACCTTTTGAGCTATGGACTAGCAGAAAATCGAGCTTGAATCATCTACATGTTTGGGGATGCAGAGCAGAAGCCAGATTATATAATCCTCATGAAAAGGTTATGGATCCAAGGACAATCAGTTGTCATTTTATCGACTATCCTGATAGATCCAAGGGGTTTAGATTTTATTGTCCCAGTTCCACCAATTGAATAGTTGAGACTGCTCATGCCAAGTTCATTGAAAACTCATGTAAATTAATAGAACCAAGAAGCTTGGAGTTTGATGAAGTCCTTGTATTTCCTAATTCAGTGATCCCTAGCACTATTGTGCCTGTAGTTATGCATCCCATGGTCCTGCCAATGGCAGAGGAGTTTACGGGGACTGAGGTAGCTGATCAACCTGTGGCACCAGTGTTAATTGTAGAACCTGATGAGGTGGTCAAGAGATCTACTATACAGCGCAAGAGTGCTATCTCCTCTGACTACATTCTATACTTGACTGAGGAGAGTTTGACATTAGTCAAGCAATAGATCCCTCTAGTTTTGAGGAAGCCATGAATAGCTCTAATGCACCAAAATGGTTAAAAGCTATGAAAGATGAATTATCATCCATGGCCAACAATGGTGTTTGGATGCTTGTAGATTTACCTGATTCTTGTAACCCATAGGCTCCAAATGGGTTTTCAAGACTAAGTGTGACTCCAGGGGAAGAATTGAGTGCTACAAGGCCAGGCTAGTAGCTAATGAATTCACACAAAGGGGGGGAGTTGACTTCAAGGAGACATTTTCTCCAGTCTCCTCTAAGGATTCCTTCAGAGTAATTATGGCACTTGTAGCTCATTATGATCTGGAATTACATCAGATGGATGTAAAAACAGCCTTTTTGAATGGAAACTTGATTGAGGAAGTTTACATGTGCCAACCAGAAGGTTTTGAGGTACAAGACAAGGAAGAAATGGTTTGTAAGCTCAACAAATCCATTTATGGTCTCAAACAAGCTTCTAGACAATGGTATCTAAAGTTCCACCAGATTATATCTTCTTTTGATTTTGTTGAGAGTGTTATTGATCAATTCATTTATCACAAAATTAGTGAGAGCAAATTCATCTTTCTAGTATTGTATGTAGACGATATTCTGCTTGCCAGTAGTGATTTGGATTTACTTACAGAGACCAAGCAATTTTTGTCAGAGAACTTTGAAATGAAAGATATGGGTGAGGGTTCTTTTGTCCTGGGTATTAAAATCAATCATGACAAAAGGTGTAGACTATTGGGATTATCTCAAAGGGCCTATATTGATTGTATACTCAAGAGGTTCAATATGTCAAACTGTTCGGCTGGTGAGGCACCCATCAGCAAGGAAGACAAGTTGAACAAGACCCAATGCCCTAGGAATGAGATTGAAAGAAGGTCTATGATTGATAAGCCTTACGCATCTACAGTAGGGAGCCTTATGTATGCACATGTTTACACTCACCCTGATATCGTTTTTACAGTGAGTGTGTTGAGACGTTTTCAGTCAAATACAGGTTTGGCTCACTGGACAGCTATGAAGAAAGTCTTACGATATTTACAGAGGACAAAAGATTATATTCTTACCTATGGTAGTAATGATACCCTTGAGATTATGGGTTATTCTGATGCAGATGATAGGAAATCCACATCAATATATATCTTCATGATGGTTGGAGGAATTATTTCCTGGAAGAGTGTGAAGCAAATAATTTTAGCATCTTTTACTATGGAGGCAGAGGTCGTGGCGTTGTTCGAAGGCCACAAAGCAAGCAATCTAGCTGAGAAATTTCATTTCTAATCTGAAGACTGTGAAAATCATCTCCAAACCATTATTAATGTATTGTGATAATCAGTCAACTATATCTTTCTCTAAGAATAACCAGAGGACTGGTGCTTCAAAGCACATTGACATCAAGTATCTGTTAGTAAAAAAAAAGGTTGACGACAATTACATCATTGTAGAAAAGATCTCGACGGTTGATATGGTTGTTGATCCCTTGACAGAAGCCCTACCAGTGGGAGTCTTCAAGGATCATGTTTCTAGCTTGGGCATAGTTGAGTCTTTTGATGTAATTTTGTAAAACCCATATATTTACATTGATACTTGATTATATTATTTTGTCTGTGATTTTTATGGACATAGTGATGAACACCATGGTTTCTTTTCATGATTTAGCATTTACACTCTTGCTAGTCTGAATAAAAGTTTTGTTTAATTAACATGTCATGACACAAAAGACATTATTAAGCCAAAACATAAAAGGTAGTATTAAATCAGGACATAAAAGGCAGTATTAAATCAGAACATAAAAGGCAGTATTAAGCCAGAACAGAAAAGGTAGTATTAAGCCAGGACCCAAAGGCGGTATTAAGCCAAGACTCAAAAGACAGTATTAAGCCAAAACATAAAAGACAGTATTAATCCAAGTTTCAAAAGGCGATAAGCCAAGATCAGATATTATCAAGGAGACTTCTGTCTGTGATAACAGAAAATTGTATGTCATATGATTGAGGTGTATCTTCTGCTGTTGTTCAACATTAGTCTACTTGTTGAAAGGAAGAAGGTTTGGGATAATTCGATTTTTAATTAATGGTTTTCATGGCCACATTAGTTTATAACAGTCTTGTAGAATAATGTAGTCTAAGTGAGAGATTATAAAATCTTTTTGATTTTATTATTATGGGTAACATTATCTTGCTTGCCTTTTATAACTAGTGGGAATCCAATCAAGAATTGATTGATTATCCCTTACCAGTTATAGACCTAATCTATTCCATTATGGGATTGGAATAGATTTGGTGTGCAGTTATTATAAATATGTAGCAGGGTCCCTATAGTCTCTCTCTTTGTAAAATCAAAAGGGACCCATACCTAAGGGAGAGGAGACTGTAAAAGATCTCTGATGGAAATCAATTGAAAGACAAGGTCAAAAATCAATCTTCTATGAAGAGGTATGTGTCACACCCCAATTCTAGCTGAACCAGAAGTGTGAGTGAACTAACTCTAAACCACGGTTCACACCAGGATCTCAATAGACCGTGTCAACCAATCATTCCCAAGCAGTCTAACATAATCAGAGAATAATACATAGCAGTGGAATATAAATAAATGAACTGAGATCTATGTGATAAATTAAAATAATTATTCAACTTATTCCACCATTCACAAATTTAAATAATAAAAGTATTACAATGTATTGTTCAAAATAAAATCCCCTTTAAAGAAAAACACAAAAGGAGCACTCGCATGATGTGTCATGCTCGTCCTCCACTGCCTGGGTATCAATGGCAGCAGCTGTATCACATGTTGGGGCAGTCACGAAGTCATCAACTATGTACCCTGCATCCAAATCTGAAAAGAAGAATATATATATTTGGGTGAGCTCACAACTTAGCTCAGTAAAGTACAAGACCAATGCAACATACAAAAATGCATGAGATAACATTACAATTTGGGTCAAGTATAACTTGCAAATATGCTATGGTAAGGTTTGGTGGCCACCGCACCTCCATGCACGAGAGTGTGAGCACAACCAACAGTCAGGCACCTACCACACTACTATTGTTGCCCCACATCACTCACTCCGGTATGGAGATAGGACTCGAGTCTGACGGGCAGGAAGAACCACAATCCCACGTCCTCCCCCTGATACCCCACACCGTATCAATACCTAAACCCTACTGGCAAGGGCTTGCAAGTGGGTTCCATTTCTAACTAATTCTAAATGTCAATACAGTATCAATGGCCTTACCCCAGCACGGCTCCCTATGACATAGAGATAGGGCTCGAGTCTGGTGGGCAGGAAGAACCACAATCCCACGTCCTCCCCCTGATACCCTATTCGTACCAAGTCTGCTAAGGTAGACGGCGATACGAAAAGGTATTAGCTGTGGATATATCCAGGGTTCCACTCCCCTTCACATTCCATACACTAACTAAAAGCATACACATGCCTAACATCCAACAATCCTAGCATATGAAATGTATGAACAGATAATAGTAACAAAAGAAGTAACTACATGGCATGTGAAATGCACAGACATCAAGCAATGAAATTCATATACAATTTAGTTGCAAAAATTTACTGGTTAATTAGTTAATTAGAGTTTGAGTCTTGTCCCTTACCTGACGCGTGATAACAATCCCGCTCTGCGTCACAGGGTATTCTCACGTTGTCTACAGGTCCTACACAATCATATTTAAAGGTTAAAATTAATTTATAAAAGTCACAGTTGGTCAGAACCTTGGTTAACCAAGCAAACAAGGCTCAGAAGCCATACCGGTCGCAAGTACCGGTCTCAGGGGAGTGAGACCGGTATGTGCCACCGGTATGTATACCGGTTGCGATATATACCGGTTGCACATATGTGAGACCGGTATGTGCCTCTGGTATACACCGCAAGCCCATACCGCCGGACCTTGTGTCCAACCGGTATAGTCCGTGGTTTGGATCCAAGAGCAAGGTCTCGGATCTCCTTCCTTGTCGATTATCGGCTAGGTTTTCTAGGGTTTCTCCTAACCCACGCTAAGGTCCAAGCATCCTAATGGCCTTCTGATTTCAGCTAGAATGTCGTATCAAACCATATCAGATTTGAAAGAAGAAAGATCTAGGGTTTAGGATTGTCGCGCCGCTTCGCGGCTCCGATCCGATATCCTAATGTTACTAATAGTATAGAACACTTACCGGCGGTGTTCATCGGTTGGCGGCGAGCTCCTCCAATGGAAACCTCCTTCCTGGGCAGCCTCTTCCTCCTTGCTCCTTCTCAACTCTTCTCCAGACGGCTAGGGTTTGAGAAGGATCAATGGAGTGTGATCATCTCTATAAATAGAAGAGGGCCGTTCTTGGGAAGGTTTTCCACGATTGGAAACTTCCCAAGTTTCCATTCGGAGTGAGGGACCCGCTGGAGTCCGTCTCCCACATAAAAGAAACATACCGGTCGCACATACCGGTCTGACTGACTCAGACCGGTATAGTCAGAACGGTATACCATACCGGTTGCACCATACCGGTCTGACTGACTCAGACCGGTATAGTTAGACCAGTATGAGTTTTTACCAATTTTGAGTGGTTCTCATTCCTGAAATTTGCGTGGTTCGTCACCCTGCTTTGCCTTCCGGTCCAGTTATGATTGAAACACCTGTCATCATATAAAACCACAGGTTAGACCCGGTTTTTAAAACACGGTTCTTACAGTATGTCCCATCTATTTTTTATTTGATTATATTATTGCTCAATGTATTTTATTCTCCATATAGGATTGATTGGAATGAATTTATTAGAATTAAAAATCCTACAGTTACATCATCATCCATATCAGGTTCCGTGATTGTTAGTCTTTTATGTGCTTAGGATTTCAACCAAACCCATTCCAATCCATACAGGAAGGAACACTAGAGATGAACACATTTTATGTGTGAATTTAGGGCATAAAATATACATCTCTTATTCTATTTATGATGCTTCTCGGGTATTTAATGTTGATTTTATGTTTGTTGGGTGTAGGTGAAAGAATGGAGAAATTTGAGCTTAAAAATATCATTTTATGAATTTTTGGTGATCCTGTCCAGTTAACTCACCCAGTCAACTCGGCGGGCCCGGCGGGCATAAGATGAATTTTATGAGGAGAGCCACGAATTTTGTGTATAAGATCAGCCTTGGACCAAGTCAAAGAATAGCCCAATCTCATGTGAAAGATTCCATTCTCTTGAGAAAATATTCCTTAGTTATTTGGAATCAAATTTACAAGATTGGCATGGCATGGAAGAATGGAAAGCTCCAATCGATTATGGAAGTTTTCAAAAAGAGATAATGATGCTAAAGATATGATGAGTTGGTGCAAGATTTTTTCTACTCAAGAATCGTCCATATACAATGAACCTACAAGATTGGAATTCGGTTACCAAAATTATCTCCACAAAATCTCTTGTAATTCAATTGTAAAGATTGATTGTGATCTTTACTCTCTTGTATATATATGTGATGCTCAGCAATAGAAAATCATCCAAGAATTCTATTATGAGTTTTTTTTAGTTTTGAGAATTTATGAGAGAGTTTGAGATTCTTAGTTTTTTCTTTTCAAGTTGTGTTCTTCTTGCTTAAGTTTATTTTTATTTATTTATTTATTTGTTTTTAGTTTTAATTTCAGATTTAGAACCCTGTAGTAGGGTAGATAAATATAGGTTGTACCCCATTACTAATTTAATTTAGGGGAGAAGGCTCCCTTTGTAATCGTTTGCACATCGCCTTGGAGTGACAACAAGGCGACGAGCAACGACAGAGAAATCTTCTATCGAGATAAGTTTTTCTTACATTCTTTTACTTTTAATTTCGTTTCTTTCTTGCAATAAATCTGTGTTACTTTATGGTTAGTGGTTTCGTAAATTTTTGTACCGTTATGAATGGTTATTATTGTTTTTTATTGCTTGATTAATTTTTATTTAAAGTGATTAGGGTGTTAATTCAATCATATCCCTTTGGTACGCTTTGCCTTATTTGAGTTAGGATAATAGCGATTCCTCCCTGAGATCGACCCGTTACTGCACGATACCGTGCACTTGCGGTTACATACATATTTAATTCACATCAAGTTTTTGGCGCCGTTGCCAGGGAGGCAAGCCGTTATTTTTCCTATTTTAAATAGTTCAAAGTGATTTAAAAAAATTGCAAAAAAAAAAAATTGTGCATGAGTGTATGGACTCGTGATTCTAGCAATCGTCTAGTAAGAGTCCCATCATTTACAATGGCTGAACCAAAGATGACACTTAAGGATAGATTTTACCCTGCTAGGGCAGCACAACCTTCATGTATTCAATTGCCGGCTGCCACAGGCAACAACTATGAATTGAAAACTCAATTCATTACCATGCTTCCTCATTTTCATGGGTTATCTTCAGAGGATGCATACTTGTTCCTCCGTGAGTATGAGGAGGTGTGTGCCCTCATTAAAATGCAACGGCTCAGTGATGATGCTGTCAAATTGAGGTGCATCACTTTTTCACTCAAGGATGGAGCTAAAAAATGGCTTTATGGTCTTCCCACAAATTCCATTACATCCTGGGAAAAATTTACTGTGTTATTCCTTAAAAAGTTTTTTCCTCTTCACAAGACAAATAAACTTCGAGGGGATATAATGCGGTTCAAACAAGAGTCAAATGAGTCTTTTTCAAGACTCATGGAAAGGTTCCAAGGTCTACTCCAAGAGTGCCCTCACCATGGTATTGAAATATGGCAGCTTTGTCAAATTATTTACGAGGGGATAGACTTTCCTACCAAGCAAATGCTTGAGTCTATGTGTCCTCAAGGATTCACTTCCTATGAGGATGCTAACGATGCTTGGAACTTTTTGGCGGATCTCGCCGAAAAAAAAGAGAGTGGGAAACCGTGTGGACCCATCCCAATTTCCAAATCAAGGTCCTCCCGGTCACACCAGGCCATATGCTCCCCCTAGACCCAATTTTGTTCCCCAAGGTAATTTTCAGCAACCCCCTGGGTTTTCTAACACGGGTGAGCCGGCCAGACTCAGTGAGTTGGAGAAGAATGTGGCAGCTCTAATGGCAGGGCATACCAGTATGGAGAGGACACTTACCCAATTGGTTACCCTAATGTGTGAAAAGAACAAGAGTATTCTGCCCAGCCAACCAGAGACCAACCCACGCCATCACCCACAACCAAATAGGTCAAACCCTCAAGTGAATGGCATAGAGAATCAATCAGGGTCCTCCAAACAATGCAATGCAGTCCATGCATTACGGAGTGGCCAAGAGTACCTACGGGATGAAGCACCAAAGAACAAACCCAAAGTTGTTCCCGTTAATGTTCCCCAATCTGAGGCAACTACTGAGCCTCTTTCTTCAGGTTCGTCTGATGTACCTGAAAGACCCAAAGAGACTGTCCCGGACAGAGTTTTTACTCCACCAGCCCCATTCCCTAATAGGTTGGTAAACCAAAAGAAGACTGCTTTAGTTGATAAAATTTTAGAGGTCTTCAAACAGGTAGAATTGAATATCCCACTTTTGGATGCAATTGACCAAATTCCTATTTATGCAAAAGTCCTTAAAGACTTATGCACACAAAAGAGGATTAGTCAAATTCCTAAAAAGGTATTCTTGGCTGCACATTTAAGTTCCCTTCTGAACCATCCTGTGGCAGCCAAATACAAGGACCCTGGCTGTCCTACCATCTCTTGCATCATAGGCAACACTTTTATTGATCATGCTCTGCTAGACTTAGGTGCAAGTGTGAATCTTCTACCTTATCATGTTTACCAACAATTAGGATTGGGAAAGTTGAAACCAACGTCCATCTCACTTCAACTAGCTGATCGCTCTGTAAAAACTCCTAAAGGAATGGTAGAGGATGTTTTGTTAAAGGTAGGAGAATTTCTTTTTCCTGTGGATTTTATTGTTTTAGAAATACATCCTGTCTCCAATAGGGATCAAATCCCTATCATTTTAGGGAGACCGTTTCTGGCTACAAGCAATGCACTGATAAATTGCAGGAACGGTCTCATGAAACTGTCATTTGGTAACCAAACTGTTGATTTAAATGTATTTAGGCTGGGTAAGCAACCGAATGAGGAAGTACATATGCTCCAAGAATTCCCTGACCATGTAGAGACCACTTTTGACATTGACTTTGACTCGGAATTCTTGCAGTGTATGGAAGCGTTGGGAGGAGTAGCGGATACTTTCTCATCAGAGGCATGGAGTATCCACACACCTGTGGAACCTCTAGGACCTCTATCCACTTCCATTCTCAAGCCCTCAATGGTTGAACCACCTAGCTTAGAATTAAAGGAGTTACCATCCACTCTGAAGTATGCCTTCCTAGGACCTGACCAAACTCTTCCTGTTATTATTGCATCTGATTTGACTTCTAATCAGGAAGAAGAGTTAGTCAAACTCTTACAAAATCACAAGGAAGCCTTAGGTTGGACTGTGGCTGACATCAAAGGTATTAGTCCGTCTATTGTTCAGCATCATATACACCTTATGGAAGATACCAACCCCTCAAGGGAACCTCAGAGACGGGCAAATCCTGTGATGAAGGAAGCCATTAAGAAAGAGATTCTAAAGTGCTTAGCTCATGGGATCATATATCCCATATCTGACAGTGAGTGGGTAAGTCCGGTACATGTGGTACCAAAGAAGTCGGAGTCACTTGTAGTTGCTAATGTTGACAATGAATTGATTCCAACCCGTATCCAAACAGGATGGAGAGTCTGCATAGACTACAGAAAGCTGAATACGGCAACGTGGAAGGATCACTTCCCTTTGCCTTTCATTGACCAAATGTTAGAGAGGTTGGCCGGACATGAATACTATTGCTTCTTAGATGGATACTCCGGTTACAATCAAATCCCCATTGCCTTAGATGACCAACACAAGACCACTTTCACATGCCCCTACGGAACCTATGCTTACCGGCGCATGCCTTTTGGGCTATGCAATGCCCCTGCCACTTTTCAAAGGTGCATGATGAGCATATTCTCAGATATGGTAGAACAATATTTAGAAGTATTCATGGATGATTTTTCTGTGCATGGGTCTACTTTTTTTGATTGCCTACATAATCTTTCCTTAGTTCTTGTCAGGTGTACGGAGAAAGATTTAGTTTTAAATTGGGAGAAATGCCACTTCATGGTAAAACAGGGCATAGTGTTGGGTCACATCATTTCCAAAGATGGGATCATGGTTGACAGAGCCAAAGTAGAATTGATTGAAAAGCTACCTGTTCCCAAATCTGTTAAGGACATTCGCTCCTTTCTAGGGCATGCCGGTTTCTATCGGAGGTTCATTAAAGATTTTAGTCAAATTGCTCGTCCTCTCACCTCTTTGCTTGCTAAAGACCAGCTCTTTGATTTTAATGATGCCTGTCTTGAGAGTTTTAATCAACTCAAAAAGATTTTGACCACTGCCCCCGTTATTCAGGCACCCATATGGACAGAGCCCTTTGAGCTTATGTGTGATGCTTCTGATTTTGCATTAGGAGCTGTCCTTGGGCAACGGATCAATAAGTTACCCCATGTAATTTGTTATGCAAGTAGGACTTTAAACGATGCACAGCTTAATTACACCACCACTGAAAAGGAATTCTTAGCTGTTGTATTCGCTTTAGAGAAATTTCGTGCCTACTTGATAGGATCCCATGTCATTGTGTATACGGATCATGCCGCTCTCAAGCATCTCTTGCAGAAAAAGGATGCCAAAGCTCGTCTCATTAGATGGGTTTTGCTTTTACAAGAGTTTGACTTAGAGATTAGGGATAAACCAGGAATAGAAAATCTGGTTGCTGACCACTTATCCCGACTGCCTAATTCTTTGACTGTCGATTCACCAGTCAACGAGTCTTTCCCAGATGAGCAGTTGTTTGCAGTATCTAGTGAGCCTTGGTTCGCTGATATTGTAAATTACTTGGTAACGGGTGCGACCCCTTCCCATTGGTCCGCCCAGGATAGGTATAGATTCCATTCCCAAGTCAAGTACTATTTTTGGGACGATCCATATCTGTTCAAGACTTGCCCTGATCAGATTATCAGGAGATGTGTACCTGACCATGAACAACAATCTGTGCTGTCTTATTGTCATGATCAGGCGTGTGGTGGCCACTTTGGGCCAAATAAGACTGCGGCCAAGGTTTTACAGTCTGGATTCTACTGGCCTAGTCTTTTTAAGGATGCATTTAATTACTGTAAGGCATGCCCTTCTTGTCAGTCTTTAGGCCGCATTACCAAGCGGAATATGATGCCACTAAACCCAATTCTGGTGGTTGAAGTTTTTGATGTTTGGGGCATTGATTTTATGGGTCCGTTCCCAAAGTCTTTTGGGAATGAGTATATCTTGTTAGCTGTGGACTACGTGTCCAAATGGATAGAAGTTGTTGCTACTAAGACCAATGACCACAAGGTAGTCATTAAATTTTTAAAGGAGAATATATTCTCCCGATTTGGTACCCCTCGAGCTATCATTAGCGATAGGGGGAAACACTTCTGTAACAAACCATTTGAGGTCCTTGTTCGAAAATATGGTATTACCCATAAATTGGCAACCCCTTACCACCCTCAGACTAGTGGACAGGTTGAAGTGTCCAATCGACAAATCAAACAAATTTTGGAAAAAACTGTCAATCCTACTCGTAAGGATTGGTCCATTCGCCTCATAGATGCTTTGTGGGCTTATAGAACTGCTTTCAAGACCATTCTTGGTCAATCCCCTTACCGTTTGGTGTACGGAAAAAGCCTGCCATCTACCAGTCGAATTGGAACATCGGGCATTTTGGGCAATTAAGAAATTAAATTTTGATTTGTCAGATGCTAGCACTCATAGAGGACTCCAGCTCTCTGAGTTGGATGAATTGAGAAATGATGCCTACGACAGTGCCCGCATCTATAAAGACAAGACCAAGGCTTATCATGACAGACATATCCTTCGGAAGTCTTTTACCCCTGGCGACAAGGTTTTGCTTTATAATTCTCGTTTGCATATTTTTCCTGGTAAACTTAGATCTCGTTGGGAGGGTCCTTATATTGTTCAAAATGTTTTCTCATCGGGTGCAATTGAGATTTTAAATCCAGGTACAGGTGCAACCAGCAAAGTGAATGGCCAGCGTTTGAAGCCATTTTTGGAGCTTCCACACGACTCCACTAAAGAGGTCATGGATCTCCATGAGCCTTTTTACACTGATCCTTGATTCAGGGAGTTTTTTCTTCCCCTTGTCCTTGTCTTTTATTTTTCTGTATACATTGAGGACAATGCATGATTTAAGTATGGGGGAAGGGTTGAGATTTCATTAAAAAAAATGAATTTTGAGCTTTCATTGTAAATTTTAACTTTTTAACTTTGGTTTTTGGGAAAGTCAATCACTATTTCTATGGTTTTGACACAAAAGAGGAAGGAGAAAGAGACCTAGGAAACTATCACATACGAAATAATGAAACCCTATGTGAGGATAGTACTTAGGTTGTATTTTGAGATGTGAATTAAGTTAGAAAATACATCTTACCTCTCCTGAAGGGATGAATATTTTATGGTTATAGTTGGTAATTTCAACCTTTGAATAAAGCTGAGACCTCCTTGTACTATAAAAAAAATCATAATAAGAAAATAATAATATAAGAGTTTTTTTTGTTCTTGGAACTATACAGGACATTCCGCCTCAAGAAGCGAGGTGTCTTGATTGAAATTCCTTGGATACAGCTCTTGTTAAAAAAAAAAGTACTCTTTAGCATCAATGTCTTTAAAGATATATGCCAAAAGCGAAGCTACATAGTAACATGGGAATGCATAACCACCTGCACTTCTCAAGCCAATTGTAGTGGAGTAGCTTAAAGAGGAAGAAAGAAAGAAAAAAAAAATACAAGTGTTGAAAGCTATTCTTGGGTCTTGGTTACCAGTATGTTACAAAGGGTTCACCCTAAGGAGAGATATGTTTGGAAGATATAACAAGGTTTCCTAATTGAGATGCAACCTTAGTGTTTGAATCATATGAGGTAGCAATGTTCAAGTGTGGGGGTTTCTATGTTTTCTTGATCCCAAGTTGAGTGTCTTGACTAATAAGATATGTGTGTGCTCTCTTTCCTTAATACCAAAATTAAAGTTTGAAATTTCTATATGAATTTTGTGTGTTTATTCTCTGAAAATACTCACGAGACATAACTCGTCCACTAGGGGTAATCTAGGGGTTTAAAGGCTTATTGCACGTGCTAAGTGCAATCGTGATTCCTACGAAAGTGAGTTAGGATTTTATTTTATTTTTATATTTTTCGTTGCTCGAGACTAGCAAAGCTCAAGTGTGGGGAATCTGATGAACACATTTTATGTGTAAATTTAGGGCATAAAATATACATCTCTTATTCTATTTATGATGCTTCTCGGGTATTTAATGTTGATTTTATGTTTGTTGGGTATAGGTGAAAGAATGGAGAAATTTGAGCTTAAAAATATCATTTTATGAATTTTTAGTGATCTTGTTTAGTTAACTCACCCAGTCAACTCGGCAGCCGGGCATAAGACTAATTTTATGAGGAGAACCACGAATTTTGTGTATAAGATCAGCCTTGGACCAAGTCAAAGAATAGCCCAATCTCATGTGAAAGATTTCATTCTCTTGAGAAAATATTCCTTAGTTATTTGGAATCAAATTTACAAGATTGCCATGACAAGAAAGAATAGAAAGCTCCAATCGATTATGGAAGTTTTCAAAAAGAGATAATAATGCTAAAGATATGATGAGTTGGTGCAAGATTTTTTCTACTTAAGAATCGTCCATATACAATGAACCTATAAGATTGGAATTCAGTTGCCAAAATTATCTCCACAAAATCTCTTGTAATTCAATTGTAAAGATTGATTGTGATCTTTACTCTCTTGTATATATATGTGATGCTCAGCAATAGAAAATCATCTAATAATTCTATTATGAGTTTTTTTTCTTAGTTTTGAGAATTTATGAGAGAGTTCAAGATTCTTAGTATTTTTCTTTTCAAGTTGTGTTCTTCTTGCTTAAGTTTATTTTTATTTATTTATTTATTTTCTTTTAGTTTTAATTTCAGATTTAGAACTCTGTAGTAGGATAGATAAATATAGGTTGTACCCCATTACTAATTTAATTTAGAGGAGAAGGCTCCCTTTGTAATCGTTTGCACATCGCCTTGGAGTGACAACAAGACGACGAGCAACGACAGAGAAATCTTCCATCGAGATAAGTTTTTCTTACATTCTTTTACTTTTAATTTCGTTTCTTTCTTGCAATAAATCTGTGTTACTTTATGGTTAGTGGTTTCGTAAATTTTCGTACCGCTATGAATGGTTATTATTGTTTTTATTGCTTGATTAATTTTTATTAGGGTGTTAATTCAATCATATCCCTTTGGTACCTTATTTGAGTTAGGATAATAGCGATTACTCCCTGAGATCGACCCGTTACTGCACGATACCGTGCACTTGCGGTTACATACATATTTAATTCACATCAGCTTGTCGCACGTGTGGGTCATATGTGTGACCCGATCAATGGTCCCGTTGACCTATTTATTGGGTCAGTCAACGGACCCGAGAACCCGACCCAAACCCATATTTTTTACTAGATGGTTTGACCTGGAAACTTGAAACATATATCCAAATTTTACCTTGTGGATTAACCTGAAAACCTACTTTTTGACCCGATAACCCGTCTTGTTGAACCAGGTTGAACCAGTGGTCGCCAGTGAACCAACATGGTGGTACATTCTGGTCAGATCATGTAGTCCTATCTGAGGCATCTAAATAAAAAATTTGTAAGACCCGCACGCTACGAACCCGGTCTAACCTTACATTTCGTGTCATGGCCAGTATACATATCATGGTCGAGCCAAGTGGACCAAGTGTGTGATGAAACCCAAGACCCAATAAGAAATTTTACTCAAAAATAGTCAAAAGGAGGGCAGGGTCGCATGCCCAGATAGGCAGGGTCGGAACCCCCTCATTAGGAAGTCAGACCCCTAAAATTTTTACCGGGGGTCGGACAATTTAGACCTGAGGGTCGACGGGATCTCCGACCCCCTCATCGACCCCCTCTTTGCCGACAGAAATCGTAAATAGGAAACTTTTCAAATTTCAAGGGGATTCTTTTCTAATCTCAATGGGACTTATTTTGGGAGGTTCTCCTCTATAAATAGGACGTCCTTAAGCCTCTTTCACTCCTTTTGAAACCCTAATTGAAAATGAGAGAAAGAGAAGAAAAGGAGAAGAGAATAAAAGTTGGAAAAGAAGACTAAAGAGAAGAATTCAGAGAAACCTCTGAATCTCAGCAAACCTAAGGTATGGATATGTTTCCATTAATGATTTAAGACCTTAGAATAGTTCATGAAGAGGGTATGGTCTAGGAGAAACCCAAATCATCCATCCATGGGAGGATTTCAATGAAATCCATGGAGGAAATCATGGTAGGCAAAGTAAGGAAGAAACCTAGAGCTTTAAGCCATAGAACAAGCATAGAATGGATTGTGGAAGTAAGCCATAGGACCCAAACATGAAAGAATGGACTGTAAGATGAAATTCTCGACTCAAACCACGGGGGGTCGTACGTGGGGTCTATTGGGAATCGACCCTACCAGACCACAGGATTGACCCCCAGCATTCGAGAAGTCCAGGGATGCGGTGGTCGCACCCAGGGTCGATGGAACATCCGACCCCGGCATCGTCCCTACCCCTGGGGGTCGCAGTAAACTGCTACCCTACCTGCGACCCTTCCTGCGACCCTTGCTTAACAGCAGGCCTAAAATTATCGGAATGACTTCTAATTAAAATCTATCGACTTGTTAGGTTTTCCTATTGATATAAAGGTGATTCTTAAAGCTTGAAAGAGGATCTACACTCAAGCAAAGGTGAGGGAACAAGACCTAAACTAATTGGCTAATAATAAACTATTTTTATTTCTTGAGTCCAATGCCATGACTGATTCTATGCGTGTATGCTTGTAATGTGCATATAACATGTCATCCAATATTCCTGCTTAATGTTCATGCATATTTAATTCTATTTTATTTATAACATCATGATGATGATGATGCTAAGAATAGGCATGTGAACCTATGTGTGTGGTTAGTGTGCTTGATGCGAGTGGGGCATCAGGGGGAGGACGTGACATTATGGTTCAGCCTGGTCACCAGACTCTAGCTCTATCTCTACTCAAGTCTTGTCCACTGACATCGTCGTATCGCCATTACTTTAACAGAACTATTACGTCGTAGGGTATCAGGGGAGGTGGTCTCGGACCGTGTAGTCTTCGAATCTGTCGGGGGCCTTAGCTCTATCTCTATGGACGTATTGAGGGATGCTGGGGTGCGGCCTTGGATACACTGTTTGACATTAGGATTGGTTAGTTGCGAGCCCATTTTGTAAGCCCTTGCCAGCAGGGGCTTACGTGTTGGTATGGGTAGAGTATCAAGGGAAGTGTGATACGGTGTGGTCCTAAGCACTTTAGCTCTATCTCTATTCCATAGTGGGTGCATGTGGGACGAAAATAAACGTTAACCTTTGGGCGACTTCACATACTCATGTATAGAGGTGAGGTGGCCACCGAACCTTTCTATAGCACATTGCAAACTTATATACCAGACCACAGATTTGAATTGAATGCATGCATATGTTTGTTGCATTGTTTTGTTTTCTCACTGAGCTCAAGTAGGAGAGCTGACCCTCGCACGCGTAATTCTTTTAGTTTCTGATGTTGCAGGTATTATGATTAAAGATTATGTCGACACGCCAACATATGAACAGGTGACGGCTATGATGAGCAAGCTGTGGAGGACAAACATGGTTCATTAAGTGAGCGTTTCAACTATGGATACGTTTAGTATTTAATTTTCGCATTTGAATACTGTAATATGTATTAAATTATGTTTTGGTTACTTAGAGATAAATGGAATATTAATTATTTATCATGACTAGACCTCAGTTCATTATCTGTAAGACTTCCGCTATTTATTTTATTACCTCTGATTAATGTGGAATATATTTTGGTTTAACAAAAATTGGGATAGCCTATTCGAGATCCTAGTTGAACCGTTGATTTATTAACGGTTCATCACACCATTTTGGTTAGTCCAGAATTGGGGTGTGACAAAATTATTTTGAGATATTTGGTTCAGTTTGAACCAAGCCAAGCTCAAACTAGCCAAGCTGATGCAGACCGAATCAAACCGATCCTGACGGCCCATAAGGGTCTGTTTGATTTCTGCTTTTAAGGAAAACGACATTAAATTATGTTTTTTGGAGCTAGAAAGGTCGGATTGACCTTTGGTTTATTCCATTAGACTCCATTTTTTATGCTCTTCAATCTGATATACATTTTAGTACATTTTGATACACTAAAAAAATATATTATTATAAAAAAAAAGCACTATGAGAACCCAATTTGTAGTGTCTTTGCTGATTTTTTTTGAATTTATTGTACCAAATTAATTGATTGAGCTAATGTGCATGTCTATATGAATGTTTAAACTTATAAAGTTGTATTTTAAAACATTCATAGTTAAATAAATATCCCACATGAGCTGCAAGTTGGGATTTATTTATATTATGGTGAAACTTGGTGTGACCGTCAAAGTGGTAACTTTGTTTCATTATGATGTGTTCAAATTTAAGGGTTTGTATTTATAAATGTTTCAGTTTGATGGTGTTCACCCAAAGGTGATATTATCTAAGTTTATTCAAATTAAGGTTTATAGTTGTTGTATAATGATTTTGATGTAATTAACCACTAAAATGGCAACCTTGGTTCTATCATAATATGATCAAATCTAATATTTATATATTTATCAACTATAGCAAGAAAGTATAGTGCTCACATAAAAGTGACACTGACATAAATTCTCACTTTTATGAATGCAGCAAAGAATGGCATTGTCCACCCAAAGATAGTTTTATCAAAGAATATAAGAAACTCATGCATATGGTTGAAAGATTATGGCTTCAAGGGTTTTCATCCACCCAAATGTGGTGAGATTTTTGAGATTCATTATCCCTTTGTAGTTTTTGCATAGATATTGAGAGGACCAGTGCACATATTGTCCTAAAGGATGTGTGTGTAATTCGATTGATTTTTCAAAGATATAAATTGGATTGCACATATTATGTATATATTCTTGCTAGCTAATTTTATTTGGTATTAATCATAGACTTATAATTATTTACATTGTAATATAATTATGGATATATAATGATAAATACCTCAAGATGTCTGTCATTGACAGTTATTTCTATGAATTGACATGGTAATTAAAAACTTGTCTAGAACTGTTTAACCTAGATGTACTTAATAAAAAATTATATTTTGGTCCTTAGGATGTTCAGTCCCTAAGATCAAGTAAAGCAATGTTCAGATAAGGAACATTGAAAAAAGATATTCCCTTTAAAATCCAAAGAAAAGTTTGATATTTCAAGAAGGGACGGAGAGATGTTTTATTACTCAAGTCCATCAGCACTAGTTTCTAATGATAATAGATAGTATTGAAAGTGTGAGGAAGTACAAGGTAGCGTTGTTAATTATTAATGATAAGCTCAAAGATAAGTGAACATTTATAGGTAATTCATTAGAACCTATGTAGGTGACACTTTAGACTTTCACTTCCTCACAAGAACTATAAAGTCAGATTCTGGTGACCTATAGTACTAAAAAGATATAGAGAACCTAAAATGAAAGAACTAAGGACAAAAGTTTAAAGAAAAAAAAAAAATATGAATGTCAATGTCATAGTGCATAATACATATCCAGATAAAGGTAAGTTGTGAAAGGGAAAGAGAAACCCACAGAAAGAAATATACTTTTTCATGCAATAATCAGAAACTTTATAACAAAGAATTAGACATTAAAGAACTACAAGATAAAATGGATCTAAGTAAAATAAAATTCTCGTAGTATGACTCAAAAGAGACATGTGAAGAAATGTTGTAAAGTTGGATAGGCTTAAGTGAAAAAGGAATAAGGATTATGAAACTTCTGAGCAAGAAAGTACAGTAGATTGAACACTATAGAACATTTAAGCATTAATCGTATTGAAACCCCTCCTTCTAAAGTTTATAACATATATATATATATATATATATATATGAGAATTAATTAAAGGGGAAGATGACAAGATTAAAGTAAATGATGGTTGTTCACAATAAAAATTTATTGAACTTGGTGGATATCGAAATTTCATCTAGGACTTCTTGTCACAGTTTACTCCATAGGTATTTTTTTAAATAATAAAAATTAAGATGGAAAGCTTTTATTGAAGGAATTAAAACTATTAGATCTGAATGAATGGGTATGTATTATGGAAGATCTTGTGATGCTGGTCTATTCCTTAGTAAATTTGAACAAGTGATTACAAGAGCCTGAAAATGTATTTAATCATGTAAGAAAGAATTGATATTGGAGCTTATATTATTAATAGAATGCATAGGTAGTCAATTCTAGTATAAATTATCCTCTTTGGGACTGTAAAGCTGATATGGTTTCATAACACTCGTGGGAGAGTGACTATTTTAAGATATTGAGTTGTCTTTTATGGGATTTCAAAACAGATTCAAAGGATACAATAACAAACTTGAAGTTAATGAAACAACATGAAAATAACTGTGGAGCAACCAGTTGAGATAATAAAAATATTATCAAAGTGTAATAAAATGATTATTGAAATGTTCATTAAGATCAATGCTTCAGTCATAGTAGCAGAGCCAGATAAGACAATGATGAGATATACTAGACCATGTAGATCTGTGACTTCATTCAATTATATATTGTATTTCAAAATAGATGTTTTTGGTATTAGACAAGATGAATATCCCAATGATTTTGAGTAAGTTGTCAGTAATGAAATTACTCTTGAATGGTTAATAATCATAAAAGATGTATTATTGTCTATGAATAATAATGAGACTTGGGATTTTATGTTTTTATCAATGAGTGATGTACTCATAAGCTCAAAATGAGTGTACAAAAAAATGTGTGATTCCAATAGGAGAGTTAATTGCTATAAAGTAAGACTTGTAGCGAAATAAAATCATACAAAGAGAAGAGAAAGTATTAACTTTAAATCTTTGAGGTTTTAGTTGTACTTTTTATTTTGGAGTTGCATCAGATAGATATAAAGATCGTTTTGATTAAAGAAAATCTAAAAGAAAATGTTTATATGCTTTAATCACAAGATTTTGTGGTAAGGGTAAGGAAGATTTATTTTATAAATTTATAAAGTCAATCTGTGGATTAAACAGGTATCTAGGTTATGACATTTGAAGTTTAATAGAAATGTATCTTCTTTCAACTTTATTGAGATTATCATTGACTGTTGTATATAGATAGGTCAGTGGGAGTAGATTCACTTCCTAGTCATGTGTGTTGATGGTTAATCACTGACTTGTAATGACATGGTTTACTAGTTGAAACCAATGTTGTTTCTGTTTGATAATTTCGAGATATAAAATGTGTCAGCAAGTAACTTTGTACATAATATTGAGTTTGCTTGTAATAGAAAAAATAAAATTCTAGATTTGTCTCAAAATATAAATGTTGTTCTTGTTTTCGAACTATTTAGTATGCATGTATAACCATTAAGTTGCAGATGCTTAAATCGATAAAGGAGACAAATTGATAGAATTGTGTACAAGGAATGATATTGAGAGTGAGCATCTGCAATGCAATAAGGAGCTTGATATATACTCAAGTTGTAATCATTTTATATAACATTTTCATTGAGTGTTATGGGATATTTTTAGTTGGATGCTGGTATAGTTTACTGGACAACGAAGAAAATGATGATCATGTGGTACATACAGAGGACCAAAGATTGCATGTTCACTTATGAAAGTAGTGACACTCTAAGTTATTTTAATATAATTTTTAAATATTTGCATTGATGACAGGAAACCAACATCGAAGTTCATTGTCATGGTGGTAGGGTTATAAATATAACTCTATGTAAAGATAACAAGCAAGGTATCTGGTGTAAGAGTTTCTTTTCTAACTTGGAGGTTGTAGACTCTGCTTCTAAACCTATTGAGATGTGTTATGACAGTGGTTCAGCTGTGTTCTTCTCAAAGAATAATAAGAAATCTAGTATTTCAAAGCATAATATAGATCGAATCTCTTCAAGTAAGGAAAATGTCAAAATAATTTATATCGTTGTAGATTTTCTAACGAAGGTTTTATCAGTGTGAGTCTTCAAGGGACGGTATGTCCAATATAAGAATGATTGAAAACAATTAGAGGCTTAAGTGACCAAAGATCTGAGAATTGATGAGAGTCTCTAGATATGCTTAATCAGTGGGAGACTCTTTATGTTTATGCTTGTGTTTTCACATTGCTTACCATGTTTGATTGTATTGCTCATGGTTTGATGGGCACAGTTTTTATGACTATGGTTTTGTTTACATTAGCATTTGCATTATTACTATTTTACTTACATAGTTGTATGTGTTTGACATGTCAAAAAAATTTAGATGATATTCAACTATTGTAACAGGGTAGTATTCAACCGGGGTTACTGAGGTAATATTTAGCCAAAGAGTACTAGACAGTATTTAACAAAAAAGTACAAGGTAGTATTTAGTCAAAGAAAGCAATATTTAGCCAATGATAAAGGCGGTGTCTAGGCGAGGTATGGTATTATATTTTTAGATTATTTAAATACCATATTTTAGTTGTCCATAAAGGTTTTGGAGTATTTTGATTAAGGTTATTTAATCAAGTTTGGACTTGCAAGAGAGTTTACTTTTATGCATTATCTCAGGTGATTCATTTATTGAGTAGACCTCTATTGTGACTGACAAAAGGTCGTACACTGTATATTAAGGTGTATTATCCATTGTTGCTAGGACTGGAAAGCTTGATGGATGTTTCAAAGTTAGTGACGATTTAGTATGTTAGATTTTATGGTCACACTGGTTAATGATAATTTTATAATTAATATAGCCCAATTTATGTGCGTTTAATTAATTACCTAAACTAGTTATTCAATGAGAGTTTGATTGACACGGTAGAACCGATTTGGTTTGGTTCGTTACATGATATGAGATAGGTTTAGTAACCTTAATTCTATTGTGGAAAGGGTTTTAGGATTATAGCAATATTCAATAAAGATTGGGTTAAAGTCCCCACAACCACAATCGATCAAGTTCTCTAGTGCCCATTAGCAAGAGATATCAGGATATCCTCTGAAGGCTTTGGAAGACTGTAGTCGAGGGATTTCGATCAAAGCTTGGAACGTAGAGGAATCAAAATTCACAAACAGGTATGTCTTTATGATTAATTGATTATGCCTTTCTTATTGTATTCTAGTGTTACTGTATGGATTGGAATGGGTTTGATTGAAACCCTAAGCACATAAAAGGCTAACAGTGACATCATGATACGTTGTATAGACATTCCTTCCCAGCACGATCTCTCTACCCTACTTCTCTATCCTAGTGCCATTGGTGATAGCTTTATTCCCAACAATAGGTAGCAGAGGTTCAAATACCACAGCTATTAGATCAAAATTTTCTAGTAATGATCCAATCCTTCCATTTACATCGTCGAAAAATACTTTAACACTTCCAACCATGATGTTTCTAGGTAAATTTCTAGAATTTGATTCCGGTATAGAAATTAGCTCCTTCACCACCTCTTCAAGCCCTTGAAATGCAATATCGACGAGTTGAAGCTCTAAACTAGTGCTCAGATGCAACAAAACTTCAATCTGAATGAAATTACAACTAAGGAATCTGAAGATTCAAAAGAAAACTAAAGTTAAACCACAAAGCTATTGGAAATTGATTGAAATTAAAGGTCTTAAAAGGAGAAGCTACAAGATTTCATAAGCAAATGAAATGAAAACAAAAAAATAAAAAATAAAAAACAAAACAAAACAAAAAAAAAATATCAGAAAAGAACAATCTTGGTAAAAGATCCTTGAAAATATTACGCATCTGAACTAAGAAACACAAAGGAAACAAATAAAAGCAATCGTCAAACTAGTGGAGTTTAAGAGGCAATAAATTGGCTCAAACGAAGCTTGCTACATCTCTCATTCCCATCGAGAGTAGGGACAGAAGAGCCACAATGCTTGAAGAGGAAGCAAAGCACCCACCACACTTCCAAATTATATGCAGGCGTAAGGATGGGATTAGATGATGCATCACTCCCCGGGTTAGTTTGGTCATTACAATGATATTGGCCTCTCACCATTAGTATCTAATGGAATATAGCTAATGACATGGGTTTAGTTGTATTTTAATAGTGTTTGTAGGGGAGGTATTTGTATTTTTCTGAAAAGTTCAAGGACATTTGTCCTTTGGGCAAACCATAGGTGAGGAAACAGTATTTTTTCCAAATTTTAATTTGGGGCACCCATCCCCCTGAATTTTTCCTTCAAGTTACCCAATCCACAACCTTGCTAATTGTAAGATCCGTGTGTATAAATTTTGAAGACGAAATTTCTTTTAAGGGTGGTGGAGTTGTAAGACTCGCACACTACGAACTCGATTTAACCTTGTGTTTTTGTATCGTAACCGGTCTTCCCATCATAATTGGCTCAAGTGAACCAACCATATAAAGAAACCATAAAACCAGGTGAGCAAACCAGTCAAAACAGTCAAACCAGTAAATTTGGTTTGTGTGGTCAATATGTGTGCTCGACCATGAGACCACACACATGAGACCGCACAACGTATGGTCACATATTTAGGACATGTGGTCAACAAATTCTGTGACTATATGTGCGACCGCATGATGTTGAGACCAACTCTGTGATTTGAAAACCTTCCAAATCAAATGGGATCTTTTTTCTAATTGTAGAAGGACTCTATATGGAGAGTTTCTCTCTATAAAGAGGATGTCCCTCTACCCTCTCTCATTCTTTTGGAACAATCTCAAACCCTAAACCTAAGAGAGAAATAAAGAGGAAGAGAAAGAGAAGAAGAGGAAGAGAGGAAAGCTTGGGAAAGGGTTTTACGGACAAGAATTATATCTCTTTACAGCAAACTTAAGGTATGAACCTGTCTTCATAAAGCTAGATCAGATAGGATAGGTTCCTTTTCATCAAGTTGATGTGTTGAATCAAATGTAACGATTTTGGTTATGGAATTGAAAAGGAAAACCATAAAAGAATATGTTATGGATAATTGATAAGGATAAACTGTGATTAAAGGCCATAAAATGATCTTAGGGTGAATCTCGTTGATAAGCCAAGAGGAAGAACTCGTATGAGAAGTAAAAATCAACAAAACTTCATATGATCGTAGCCTGCGGTCCACCACAGGTGACCAGAGAGTCGACCACTGCTATTCGTGAAGTTTTCAGAAATCGTGTGGTCGCATGCTATGGTCTCATGATATGCGACCACAGGGGTTGACCACACAGTGTGTGGTTGCATATATTGAAATCATAGGGTCGACGACAAGATAACAGCAAGTATGTTTTGAGACCAGACAAGGTTTTTTACTACTGTAACTTGAAGAAAATTAATCCCTAACTTAAATTCATTAATTGTTTAGGTTTTCAATAGATTCAAAGTGACTTTCAAAGCTTGGGAGAAAAACAAACATCAATCAATGGTGAGGGAACAATACCTAAACTAATTGGATAATAACAAACTGTTTTATTTTACTTGTCCAATGCAATGAATGCTTCTATGCCCGTATGCTTGTAATGTGCATCTCACATGTCATCCAATATTACTGCTATTTCTGCTCATGTATATTTATTTCTGTTTATTTATAACATGATGATGATGATGATGCTAGGAATAGGCATGTGATTGTGTGTGTGGTTAGTGTACTGGATGGGAGTGGAGTATCAGGGGGAGGATGTGACACTGTGGTCTCGGGCCTAGTCACCAGACTCTAGCTCTATCTCTACTCAAGTTTTACCCACTGACATCATATCACCATTATCTTAGCGAAACTATTACGTCGTAGGGCATCAGGGGAGGTGGTCTCGGACCATGTGGTCTCTGACTCTGTCGACGGACCTTAGCTCTATCTCTATAGACTTATTGAGGGATATTGGGGTAAGGCCTTAGATACGTTGAATGGCATTAGGATTAGTTAGAGCCCAGTTTGTAAGCCCTCACCAACAGGGGCTTACGTGTTGGTATGGGTAGGGCATCAGGGGAAGTGTTGGCGGTGTGTGATCTGAACACTTTAACTGTATCTCTATTCCATGGTGAGTGCATGTGGGATGGCAATGGTGTTTGATCCATTGGGTGGATTCATACACTCGTGTATAGAGGTGCGGTGGCCACCAATCCTTTTTATAGTACAGTTGTAAACTTAAAACCAGACCAAATATATGAATTGAATGCATGCATATGTTTATTGCATTGTTTTGTTCACTCACTGAGCTCATGTTGGAAAGTTGACTCTTGCACGTGCAATTCTTTTTAGTTTCTGATGTTGTAGGTGTTACGGTTGAAGACTACATGAATACGCCAACGTATGGACATGTGGCGGCTATGGATGTGCAAGCTGAAAAGGATGTGTATGACTCGTCAAGCGAATGTTTCCACTGAGTTACGCTTAGTGTTCTATTTTTCGTATTTGACTTATGGGGTTTGTAATAGTTTGTTATATTTATGTTTTGGTTCTTGAAGATAACTTGTTAAATATTTAATTATCACTGTAGACTCTCAGTTCATTATTAATAAAATTTTTGCTATTTAATTATTATCTCTAATTATTACTGTGGAATGTGTTTTGGTTTAACATGGTTGGCACAGTCTTTACGAAATCTTGGTTGAACCGTTGGTTTTTATGATGGTTCATTACACTACTAGTTAGTCCAGAATTGGGGTGTGACACTAATAATATCACCCACCCCCTCAAATGTTTAATATATATCATAAAGGTCCTAATTTAATAGATCTGACTGTTAAGTAATGATGTGGAAAAATTAAAATTTATATAATGACTAAATTACCCTTTAAAAGTCCCCCCCCCCCAATTTACAGTCTCATTCCTCACTCCCTTTAGCAAAGAAATTAAAAAAGGAAGTGAGAGCCCTAAAATGATCACCTCCGACTATTCTCTGTGTCTGAAACTCTCCGCTTCTCAATCATCTCCAGATCGAAGCATATGGAGAGGAACTTGCCCTAACCTATGGTGACTAATGTAGTACCACGAGTTGATTCGGCATGAACTAATGGTGTTGATGATGATGAACATTGGTGTTCTTCTCTGGTACTCATAAAACATGTGCCCTTCTCAACTACATTTGCATCGCTATGTTAAAAAAATTTTGTCTTCAGATGATAAAATCAAGGACCTAGACCTTCAAAATCGCTACTTGTTGTCTTCTGTTAGTCTGTTGGTGGAAACATCTCTCCCTCCATCTACCCTTCTCTTCTGATCAGGCGGTTGGGGTCACCACCCCTTTTTCACATCTATGTTTGCATTGAAGAGACTAGTTTTGATAAAAATCTTTTCTTCTCAATGTGTTTGACATACATTACAGTCTATATTTTTAGACCAGTTACGAAGCTGATTATTAGGAATGAATCCTCTGATTAAGGAAATATGAGGTGGTGAGAATCCTCTATTCAAGGAAACAAGAGGTAGCAAGGATATGTAATTCTTATCACAAAGAATCTACCAATAAATCTACCATTTGTGGCTGTCTACAAGATAAGCTTACCATGTTGACCCTTAGTAGATAGATTTGAGGAGAAATCCTCTCAACTACTGATTGGATATTCTTATCCATTATACACCCCCTCAAGCGGGCTGGGGTCTCTTGGACAGTCAGCTTGGTCTTTAGTTGTTGCAACCAAACTGTGGCTAGAAAGGCTTGGTCATCCCTCTGCTAGGACCCTTTCTTATTTGTTTCAATCAAATAAGTTGGACCAAAAATCTGATCATCAACCAAGGCACATCTGTGAACCTCGTCAAAATCATAGGTTACCATTTAAACCTAATCTCAAGCGTGCTTTTGTGCCCTTTGAACTTGTGCATTTAGATATTTGGGGACCAACAGCCTTAACTTCTGTTACTGGTTTTGGTTATTATATATCTTTTATTGATGACCATAGCCGTTTTACTTTGTTATGTCCATTGATACATCGTTCTAAAGCATTTGTCCAAGTTCATTGAATTTCAGCAACATGTCAATACCTTCTTTAATTCTACCATTAAAATATTTCAGTCAGATGGTGTTGGTAAGTATGTTAAGTTTGCACCTCATTTTAGAAAGCATGGTATTATTCTTCGGTTTTCAAGTCCTCATACGCCACAACAAAATGGTCGTGCTGAGAGGAAGCATAGGCACATTATTGAAATTGGACTTGCTCTACTATCTAGAGCCAATATCCCTAATTCATTTTGAGAAGATGCATTTCTTGCTGCCACATATACTGTCAACCAGTTACCCACACCAAATTTGGGCATGTTGTCACCGTTTGAGGTCCTCTTTGATTCACCTCCAGATTATAGCCTGATGAGGGTGTTGGGTTGTGCTTGTTACCCATACTTGAGACCATACACCACTCACAAGCTGCAATTTCATTATAAGAAAATAGTCTTCATTGGCTATAGCAATGCTCATTAAGGCTATAAGTATTGTGACCCTACCACTAGGAGAGCCTATGTGACTAGACATGTGATTTTTTATGAGACTGATTTTCCATATGCTGCTATGCAAGTTACAGCCACCCCTATTCCATCTCAATCAATACCCCAACCATTATATGGTTCGGATATTGTACCCTTGTACCCAGGGGGTGTTCATCCCATCATCGGTTCAATAAACTTGATAATGCTTCAGAACGATGTGCCAATGGGTATAACCAAGTAAAATGGCTATGATCATCAATAAAAGACTTATAATAACGGAAACTAGGGCTACAATAGGGCTAGGTTGGGTCGGGCTAGCTTTTTAAAATCTTAACCCTGACCTCGAGTACCTTAAACATAACCCTAATCCAGCCCAATCCTGTCAAGGTCAAAAAATGTGCAACCCTAACCCTACCTTGGCAGGGTTGGGCCTAACCCTAACCCTACCCTGATTGACCCAGACAAGGCTGGGTTGTTCTGGATTAACCCTAATTAACCCTGATTCAGAGTCAGATAGACCCTGATTGGCCTTGAATTCATCCAATGAACAATATTACTTGAAATTTTTTACAACCAAATGTGAAGAAGAAGTTGAGTTTCTAAAAGATAACCATGGAAGCTTGAATGAGAGGGCGAAGAGCTACTCTTTGGACAAAAATTCCTACATGAATAGACCCAAGAGGAAGAAAGTACACATCTTCGATTGACATATACTATATAGTTCAAACCAGATCATAAATAGTATATAACAAAATTTATTTCAGTTGATTAATTTTATGTCTTCCTACTTAGTAGTTAGTTCCTACACAAAACATGAATTTGAAAATTCATTTTTAATAAATAAAATTAAAAAATAGCCAATTTCCAGCAGAATGCACAAAAGTTGTACATCGTAAAAAAGTGAATTACATACCGAATATTACCAGAAGAAGAAAAAAACCACATATTGAAAAATCGTGGCCAAAATACCACATATTCATGGAGAAATCGTAAAAAGTAGCAAGAGTCCAAAAGTCAAGTTCTAGGTGATCTAGATCTCATACATCATGTGTTTTCCGATAGATTAGTTCCAATAGATCTGTTTTCATCCCCAATACAGTACGGATCCCAAAATTTGAAGGTATTTGACTTCAAATCGGGTGAAATGTAACGTTTAATCTGTAAGTTTTACCTAGTTTTGTTAAGAGCCGCAGCAGGTATTTCCCCAAAAAAAAGACAGATAGAAAGGGAACTGAGACTGAGAGAGACAAGTAGAGAAGACGACATCTTACAGTAAGTGGAGAAGACTGAAGAGGATGTTCGGATGTCGATTGTTGTCTGTCGATGTACGGCGAGAACTGGGACTGAGAGAGACAAATAGTAGAGGCGTCGAGAGTAGACGGTAATAGAGGCAGTGAGGTTTTAAGGCACCGCGAGCCAATATGGTAGAGGGCCAGGGTTAAACAAAATTTGGGCCCTAACCCAGCCCGGTTAAGGTCTGATTGGGTTTAACCCCTGTCAGGGTTCAAGGTGGGTTAGGGACAAGTTCGGGTTGCCAGGGCCAAACTTGCAGCCCTAACGGAAACTATAAAAGAAGTTATGGGTGCGGGTCCCCAAACATCTGAATGTGCAAGTTCAAAGGGCACAAAAGCACGCTTGAGATTAGGTACCTATGACTTTTTCCAAGCTGACAAGACAGATGTGCGGATTAGATTTTTTATCCAACTTATTTGATTGAAACAAATAAGAAAGGGTCCTAGCAGAGGGATGACCAAGCCTTTCGTGCCAGAGAGAAGATGCAACACCTTCACCAATTAGAGCCACCCGTGTGGTGTTGGTTTTATTTGTAGCTAAAGCATCAAGACGATAAAGTCCATTTTTCATGCCGTCTCCGGAGGAGCACCTTGCCAGTCGCTTGATCCTTAACATAATAAAACTAATGATGAAACTCAAAATACACATTGTTATCCGCCGTGAACCGTCGAACAGAAATAAGATTTTTTGTAATCTTAGGCACATGCAATAAGCCATGAAGTTTTAAGCAATGGAAGAAATAACTGCAAAACCATATGAATGGGCAAACCTGCATCATTGCCAACACGTATCTGATCTTGTCCTTGGTAGGGGTTGCTCACACGTAGATTCTCTAAGTTGGATGTGAGATAATGAGTGGCCCCCGAATCAAGGTACTATGCATTGTCAAAATTGTTGTTATTGGAAACCGTATATGCTGCCATGGAGTAGAAGGTGATGAGGGAATCTAATAATAATAGTTTGGAGTTATGTGATTTGCTCTATTACAAATCTGCCATGTAACCCTTGGAGCAGTAATGATTGGAATAGGGGCTGAAAGGGACGAAAATAATTGGAGCTACCTCGACCATGGCCGGCCCCGCCCTCTATGGCATGCATTGGACTATTGGGAATAAGAGTTAATGGGCTATTGAGAGTGCACTGGGGAAGATGGTAATAAGCCATCCCCACGTTTAGCAACATTGGCTTCCCTAGTTGACCAATCCACAGTCATTGGAGGAGATTCTTTTAAAAATTCTTGATTTAAGAGAAAACCATAAAAATTATCAAGAGAGATAAGATTAATACGAGTGGTTATAGAAGTGGCAAAAGATTCATATTTAGGTCCAAGGCCTTTCAAAGACGGAGAATAATATCAGGATCAGAAACGGGGCAAGAAACTATGTTAAGAGAATAATATCAGAATATCATTGCATTATACCTCTCTTTGGTATAATTTATATTTACATTCATATGTTTGAGTTATTTATCATAAATCATTTATGAGAATAAATTATGAGTCATAAATAATAACCGTTTAATACCATTAGACATAAAAAAAAAGTAATAATAGTTTATCACAATAATGATAAACACCTTCTAAACTATTTATAAATTTTAGATTATGTCATTTATTTTTAAATATAAATAAGTATCATAAATCATACCAACAACTACATATGTCATATGTATTATATAATTAATTATCTAATTAATACATACCAAAGAGAGCCTTAGTTTCATCCATTGTGACTGATGAAGAAGAGATAAATCCTTTAGGTTCAGTTTAAAATAAATAAACCAAGAAAATCAATTTATTCATTAACTTAATTGAAGTTTTTTTATTAATCACTTGTTTTTTTCTTGCATATTATAATGAAGCACATTTGGATATGGTTGGAAGGGGGAAAATAGATGTAGGATAGATTCCTCATTTGGAACTAGTTGTAGTTTTTTTAGAAATTTTTGAGAAAAAAAATAGATTAGAAATTATGTTCCAAATTTTCGTATAATAATATCTTAATAAAATCATTTCTGATTTTTTAGACCTATACAATACCCTTTTGCTCTAAGACAATCCCTGAAAAGTATTTTTTTTTTCTTTTATGTACCAACCAGAGCTTAAGTGAATGAAATACATCTATCCAAACACCCCCACAAAACAAAAAATCCAGAAATCTATTCTAGAAATTAAATTTCTAGTGATCAGACCAGCCAAATACTAACCTAAGCATAGTTTGTATAATCATGTTGCGTTATAGTTATCACAGTTTTTTTTTTTTATGTTTGAAATATTTTCACTTCCCTTCTCTTTAATTTCCCTTCCAACGAATGTCGTAAGTGATTCTTTATAGGATCCCAATGGAATATTTGAATCCACTAAAGATGCAATAAGTATTTGGAGGGCGACCCTTGGTGTGACAGTAAAGTTATGAAATTGCAACCTAGTAGTCATGGGTTCGAAACACAGAAACAACCATCCCCAAAGAAACACGGTGGTCATGCATTGCAAGGATAAGGCTGCGTACATTTTACCTAATTCCAGAACAGTAATGGAAACCTCATACATTGGGATGCCCAAAGATGCATCTATTATCGATCAACTTCCAAGTATGACAGAAGTCTAACTGCATCTATAATAACTATACAATCTAATTCGTCGTTCATCCAAAATTGACCTTGTTTCTCAAACAGATTTTCAGACTTGAACAATTGGTCAAAAAACCCTAGTCCAAATTATCAATACAATTATTAATAAGTCTATATTGACCGAAAACTAGATGCAAACAAAGGCATTTCAAATGAGAATCACATTTTATTCGCAATGCAAAATGTACGTATCAGCCATGTTTAAAATCGATCCAAGCTAGATCAATGTACGGACCCACCATATATATTAATATTAAAACAGAATCAGATCAGAGATCAAACAAGTCCAAAACCAATACAAATTTGACCTATTGGATGGTGAATACTTGAACCATCTGTCCGCAATTAGCCTCCTAACATTGCTATTCCATTTGTCTGCAGTAAACGAGTTGAAAAGGGAAGGACCCAAATCATCCCCTGTCGCTCAGTTGTGCTAGCCGTGATTGCGAAGCTGGCCTTCACCTGGTGTTTACAGCTGGTGCCTCTCCAACGATAGGAGAGGATTCTTAATGGCAGACAAAATGGGCACAATCCTATCAATTTAATCTAGTGGGGCGACATGAAACGTACAATGACATTTCTGAATGCCAGCAACAAAGCTGATGCATCCACTCACTCACAACCAGAAGTGGAAAAAGCAGACCCGTGCAGATTCAAAAAAATTCTACCTTCCTTCAAACATGGCAAGGAAAGCAGAATTGAGATGCAAAAACTGAATCATAGCAAGAGCTAAAAAGCAATGCCAAATAACCGATATAGTCAATACTGGTAAAGATGCATTTTATTTCAATTGTCTCATTAACTAAATTAAGCATCGATACTTTAGATATATTGTTCAGAATGGAGCTATAATGGATTCTACAAGCTCTTGAAGTGGCGCAAGCTCCTTCTTGTCAATCAACCCGAACTCCTACACAAGGCAAACAACATTAGGGGAAATGAAGCAATCAATGAATCAAATGTAAGTATCAAAGCTTCGCTTCGCTTAGATGCATGTCAATAGTAAAATAGCAGGATTTCAACTTTGCCATGGGATTGAACTCTTGATCTCATGGCAGCTTCATATTGCAACTGATACCATGCATCAGATCACCAGCCACCATGTAGAACTCTGAGTAATTCATTCATGGGACATGAACAACACAGATCTGAAAAGAATGCTGATGATTCAGAGTTACATCTCGGAAACTCATTCTCTATACAAGGCATGGAAATGAAACCACAGTTCCAAAAAAACAATTTAAAAAATTTTCTGTATTTTGTGAAAAATAAGCATGAGTTTTTTTTTCTTTTCCCCTTCTTCCTTTTTTCCTACCAGGGTTTTTTCTTATTTCGCCAATCAGTTCAGACCCTCAGGGCCCCAGGAGACCCTGCTGTCCATGTAGGAAGGGGAACTTGCAGGAGTGACTATTTGATTAGTCCCAAATACAAGATCTCCCATGCCAAAAAAAAAATTGTATCTGTCTCTCAGTTCCACTCCATCTCTATTATGGTAACCAGAGGCCTCGCTCCCCTGGCGCTGATCCATCCATCAAGAGAAACACCATTATCTGATTGTATTGGTTTTGGGAAGAAGACATGCATTTTCAATAAACTGCAATGAGGAAGGGTTTTCTTATTTATATAAGCACTAAAACTGGAATTTTAACAACTCAAAGTACCTAGTTAATTTTTATTTTTATTTTTTTAAATCAGGACTACTGCTCAGAATGTTAAGTTGATTTAAAAAAAAGCTTCATACAAGTGGCCTCTTAGGCATAGGTGCTTACAAACAAAAAAAAATCATTAAGAAAAATCAGAATCTATGAGTAAGACAAAAGAAAAACAGAACCCTACTCTACAAAGAATGCAAAAATACACAACAACTAAAATGAGAAGGATCAAGAGCAATTATGTGCAAGAGCTTGGATCCGATCAAAATAATTAATGGACTGGAAAACATTAAAAATACAAAATGCAAATAGATTCATAAAAAATGCTAATGCTGTCAAACATATTGCTCTGGACTAATCCATAAGATAATAAGTCAATCAATTGCAATATCAAGATTCTCATAGGACCATACATCCATCAGTTAATACTTCACAAAAAGTAAATCAATGGCTACTGATGCCTGCCATCCGTAAATAGGAGACAAGGTTAAATGATTATCAAGGTACAAAAACTTACACATGTGAACAGTATGAAATGCTTGAAGCAGGTGTTGAGATGAGCCTCCTCCTTAAGACTCACAATCTTCTGAAAGTGCGAGTGATATATGTGGGCATATACACGGAAGAGGCGTTTGAATATCGTCTTCACGACTTCCCGGAAGTTGGGAGGAAAAGGAGTTCCTACAAAAAGTAAAGTTAGAAATGTGTAACCAATGCTAGACTAGGAGCAATGGCACCTGTTGGGCAAAGCCTATAGGCCCTATACAAAAATAACCAGTGGATCAGGATTAACACATTGCACACACTGGAATGTGGTACCACTATCCAATGTGTTTCAGCCAACGAAATCTTTCACTAATAAAAAAATGTTAGACGTATATGCAAAAAGTTTCCCTAGACAAGCACATAGGCAGTATTTGATGCAGAATTCTAGCAAGAACACAAGAAGAGCTTGTTGTTTTGGGTTTGGTTCAGTTTTCTGGGTCAAACTGAACTTGTAGTTCAAGATTGGTTCAAGTGAAACTTATTTTCAACTCCCCTATAGGTTATATGGGTTACGAGCTTAGTATTTTGGATTTTCTATTGTAATGGACCAATTCTATAAGCTCAGATATGAATCAGATGCTTAGTTGTAATTTTTAGAACTTTCTATTTTTCTGTTTGCTTTAGTTTACATCAACATTATATAAGCACGTAAGGCATCACAGCCTAGTATGATTTTACGAGCGAAGATGACTTTTGCCCAATTGTTGTTCTGTGGTGATACAGAGCTTGGTACTATGGTCATTCAGGCCACAGCCCCTACTGTGGTGATTCAGTAGGTTCCTGATGGGGATTTCAAGAAACCCATAGTATTCCAAAGCAGTGTTTCAGATGGTGATTCCTGGACACATATCCCTTCTTCTTATCTTCTAATTTTCTTCTCTTTATCTTTTTCTTCCATTGCTTTATCAACACTACCAGTAAGTTCCTGCGCATTATTCAACCAATACTATCCTTGGGCTCAATCTGGTTTGTGAATCTCATATGCCTATCTGTCGTTACTGCTACTATTGGATAGTTTCTGTATTGTTTTATTCCTAGGTAAAGCACTGTTTCAAGGTTGTTTCAGATTAGAAATCTACCACTGATTTCTGAGACTCAGCTTCTGTTTTGGTTCTAAAACTCCTATTTCTTGGGCTGTTTGCTACCAGCTTCTAATTCTGATTTCTTTGTTGCTATATCTGACCAACTTAGTTTCCAAATCTGGTCCTTGTTTCTTTTTTGAGTTTGACCTGCTATTCTAGTTCTTGAAACTCAGGTTCTGACCTTCTCCTAAACAGTGGTTTCTAGTTCCTACTTGCTGCTTTTACTGTGATTAACTGTTGGGTGTTATATTCTTCATTTGCTAACCTGGTTTCCTGTTTTTTTGGGATTAACCTGGTTTCCTGTTACTGCTTCTATTTCCAGTATTTACTAATTTTGCCCCGGTATTACCTTCTATTTATGGACTATGGTTGTTAATTCCTGCAAGTTTCTATTTCTGAACTTTCGTAGCTAATTCTGAACTTATCCCATTAATTTCTAATTTCTGTTCTCTACTACTAATTCTGGAACACCCAAATCTGGTTTCTAATTATGGGGACTACTAAATCTCAGTTACTATTTTGGAGAGTTGCTGTTTTGGTAGTTGCCGATTCCAGATTATACTTTTGAGTTCCTAACCCCTGCAGATTTGGAGTCATCCTAGGGTTTAGAATTTTAACTCATTGCTGATGTAGATTCCCATTAGTATCTCTTGACAGCTGGCATGGTTCTGTTATGCGGAGGCTGATGTGGCCAATCCTATGTTGGATAGAAACCTTATCTTCTACATGTTAAACTTCATGGTTACATCTCAAACCGATGGCCCACAATCTGGTGAATTTTTATCCCTTTTTCATTTTCTGTCATCAAATTAGTAGAGGGTTCATATCACAGTTCTAATGGTAGGATCACTAGAGACCATGTGGATCATATGGCACGCCATGTATCAGACCTTTTCTGGCCACTACACAACACGATGTGGGTTTTTGCCAGTTGAAATGCATAGAAGGTGGTGAAACCTACCCACAAAATCTGATCTTCACAGAGCTGTCACAGAGCATGTTAAAAGCACCCAAGGGTTCCCATCAAGAGATATCCTCAAGTGGTACTTGCCTAGAGAAACTATTCCTTAAACAATAACACCAAATTATCACATTCTTTCAGACTACTGGAAGCCATAGGAAAACTTTTGCAACAGATAAAAAGATATGGATAGACCGGATGGATTATCTAAGGACAGAAAGCCAGAAAAGGGGATCACGAATTCCAAAAGAAGCAATTTTTTCAAAGAATAAATCCAAAATATTTAAAAATCCAATACCAAATATATTACCAAGCTTTTGAGGAAATATGGACTCATCATCAAGCTGAGCTTCAATCCAGTCCATTAGGTATTCCACATACTTCGGTGCAGAAACTTCAATGGGTTTCTTGATCTGTACACCATCTGCCCATCTATACTCATACCTGTAGAGTTCCATTAACATAAATAACATATAGATTCAGGAATTTATTGAAGATACAACTATGGAATAGATGAAAAGATAAACCTCCCTATACAATCTGCTGCTAACCTACACAAATGATTGCAAGTATTTAAGAATGCAATCATAGGGATGCTTGAATGTAACTCTGTGGCTATTCCAACAGTTAAGCTAATAAAAAAAAATGGCTACTGTGGACTTGTTAGCTAGTCACCATTTCATTGGATAGGTAGGTTTCTCTTTGGATTGGCCAAGCGTCCCCACCATGCACCAGTCTCTTCCGTTGGATTTAAGTAATCGAATTACTTCCCCCCCCAAAAAAAAAAAAAAATAAATTTTGAAAACTTTATTCTGGCACGTGCCAAAGATGCAAAGACTCAATAGTGTAGGAACTCAAAGAAAGAACAAAGGGTAACCTGCAAAGTTTTATTCCCAACTAACCACTCTAATAACATCAAAATGTTATTAAAATTAACAGGCTAATACTCACTAAGCTACATTTTAATAACAGGCAATTCATATCTGTAAAACTAATGACATATGGCCCTAAATCAGTGCAGTGGCATTATTAATTTCCATTACTGCTACCACAAAAATCAAGGCTCTTTCAATTTCTCAGCACAAATGATTCAATTTGTTCAAGAAATTGGGCCACATAAAGGATCCAATCTGCGTGTCTTTCGTATTTATTAGAACAATACAAACCACTACAAACATAAGATAAAACTGAAATTAATAGGTGCTGCGATAAGAAATACTTAGGGCCCGCAGTCATTGTAGGACAGTTCTCAGCAGTGCAGAACTCAGTGAGGGTGCCAAAGAGCAGATTCACCTGGTTGAAGAAGTCCACAGCTGAGGGGGGAAAAAAAACTTTCAGCTTCAAGTTTCACCGCATAGCTTATAGCAAGAAATTGAGAAAGAAAGAGGGATAAAATGACTGCAGGGAATTGGATTGTAGATTGGTGGAGATGGATATGGATTTGAAGCCCCCATATCATTCTTCCCTGCAAATGATATTTCACATGAAAACTATACTTGGTGTTAATTTTATCTTATTGTCAATGTCAAATTGCATTTTAGGGCAAAACAAACAATAGAAAATATCTGTTTTGATATTTATTGAGTATAAGAGAGTGATTAGGAGTCCTTTTACAAGTCAATAGAATCTCAAGATCCAAATCCTTATTAACTGTCATCTCTAACCAAATTCTTATTTACGCAAAAACAGCAAATTTAGAAAACATGGATAAATTCAGGATTTTGAAATTGAAGATTTAAGAATTCTGATGTCAAATTCCTATCCATAACCCAATAACAAACATTATTATTAAAAATTATTTAAAAAAAAGTTACAAGAAAAAATCTTTAATACTTTTTTTGGGGGAGAGAGAGAGAGAGAGAGAGAGAGAGAGAGAGAGAGAGAGAGAGAGAGAGAGAGAGAGGCAGTATTACTATTGACGGCAAGCCACTCATTGACATCCTCCCCTGGGGGAAGCCTTACTGCTTCCCTTAGGTTTCCACTACCTAAGGTGGCATCGATGTGCTTTCTTAACTGAGCACCCTGCATTTGAACAACCAAAGATATCAGAAAATCCAATGATCCAATAAGCTGGTCATATTGCATACATATAGCGAAACAAAAAAATCTAGAAACCAGAATCTCTCTATTCACAAATATGGCAACTGGAAATTATTGTGTGTGTTTTTATAAAATGTATAATGCTGTGGCTGTGGCCCTGCATTTTAGCTGTCCTAATATGACAAGTTTCAAATAAAATGTTCTTCTCACACCAATGGCGTAAAGAGTATTAATTATGTTTTATATGAAACCTGTCATATTAGAAGTCTGATCTGACATTATTCATTTATCTTTCTTGGAGATCCTATCTAATGGACAACCAAGAAGTAACTGAATAGTAACATCTACTGAATAGTAACATCTCATAAACTTAAGATGACAGGTTTCAAAATAAAATGCTCCTCATATGCCAATTCTGTAAATACGACTGATTATATAGAAAACAGCTAGCAAAAAATTTTCAAATTCACTTCTCATATAAATAGCCAAACACCTACAAAATTGTTCCCATTCCCATACATTTAATGAGATACCATAGACGACAAGAGAAATATATAGAAACCAAGGGTCTTTAAATAGTGTCTTCCTTAAAATACTGAATACCTTAACTACACTTTTAGAGTCCCATTCAAAGGCCATAAATTCAATTAGAGCATTGGCGACCATTCTTATCCATTCATGATAAGATCGTACCTTAGTTGATGTAGATGCCTTTATTAGAAAAACGGCCATCTAATCACCAAGACATTATAGACATATAAACATGACAAGAAAATGCACGAAACAGTTGTAGGGTGGCTGTTGCCTTCTTGTGATTTTAACTTATTCATTCTTTTAACCCCAAGGGAGTAGCTGAGTCGTCAAGGAGCCTACGCCTCAGGAAGCGGAAGGTACTGAGTTTGACTCTTCTTACTGCCTTAGAGCCACTCACACAGAGGTATTAAGTGCTCTTTATTTCCTGCTATGGGTGCAAGTGGAATGGTTCTCATTCAACCTTGGAATGACCCGGTCTATGCGGTTGTGGGGTCAATATGGGCCCGTGGGATTAGTTAGGCCAAAGGTCTGAAAACCCGTCATTAGCAAAAAATAAAATAAATAAAAACTTATTCATTTTTGTCCCCCTTAAGTGGAAGGGGGGAGGGTGTTTCCAGGCAATATCGCTTCTCTTGGTGGGTCATCCCATAAACTGGCTTCTTCTATGGATCCTGTGATGACACTAATTTTGTCTAGCATTCAGTATCAGACCCAGTTAGTAAAAACACATATAATACGTGTATTATATGCGTACTATATTTTTGGGCCATAAAAACGTATTTTTACGTATAATTCCATAGATCCGGATTTATTTGCGGATTTTGTACCAAACCGTATAAAACATTAATAATATGCATTTTACATATTTAATGTTGAAAAAAAATCTAAGTTTTACTTTTAAATCGGCCACCATCAAAAAACTTTTCCAGCTGTCCAAACTCCGATCTGTTCCGTTGGATGTCAAGTACAGCTAGAAAAAGTAAGGGGTGTCCAAATTTCAACTCGAACGGAGAGAACTAGATACCAAGATTTGAAAGAAAAAAAATTTGCAACTTAAAGAAAATCAAATCTTGTTCTTGATTTCCGCCACCTCAGTTATACTTTTCCGGCCGTCCAACTTCTAATCAGATCAGTTGGATGTCAAGGTCAGGAAAAAAAGGGTAAGGGTGACCAAATTTCAGGTCGATCAGAGAAAGAAATCACAAGATATCAATGCTTGAAAAATTCTGCACATCGAAGAAATCCAACTTTTGTTCTTGGATTCGGCCACCTCATTTTCGTTGGATATCGAGGCCAGAAAAAAACGTTAACGATGTCTAAATTTCAAATCGATCAAAAGAGATCACAAGAATCAAGATATCAAGGCTTGAAATTTCTGCAACTTGAAGAAACAAAAACAAATTTTTATTGTTGATGGCAGACCAAACCTATTTCTCATTCTATAGTCCATTTACCAAACATTTTTTTTTATCAAAAATGATTTTTATTAATGATTTTTGATAAATAGGTAAAAAAAGATATCAAAGAGAGCCTTAGTCTAGTCCTAAACTTTAGAAATACGTTTATGAATTCATGTATGACCAATTGACCATGTATGATAGTGAATACATGCCCATATTTCTTTCGGAGGAACCCATATTAAACACATAAATATCAATGTCGTATGCGTTTTTTTTATGCCGGATTTTTAATCCCCATATTGAAACCTAAACCTGTTTAATATACGTACATATCCGCACCCGAATTTTTGCCTCACCCAAACTTAGTAACTATGGCATTAAAAGGGAATAATAGAAAGGAAGACTAACCAATCATCATTATGTACCCTTTGATGGTTGAGAGGGAGTTTCTAGGGAATTTTGAGGATGGACCTACCTCTGTTGGGGTTTCAGAGGATTTAATCAGATCAAAGGGCTATTTTTATTTCTTTGAATCCCCATTTTCAATATCTATGCTAGCCATTCAAGACAATGCTCTGACTTTGGGTATTAACGATTTGAGTTGCCTGCCCTGCAAAAGTAATTACCCCCAAGTCAGCAGGAAGATCCTTCGACAAGATTGAAATGGAAATTTACTCACATAAAAATACACAACAAAATTTGGGATATTCAATGAGCGTTTGAGTTTGGTATCCTAAGATTACATTTCATCAAGGTAGCATCATTGTAGTGAAAGGAGGGAGCGAAAAATATTAGCCCCATCAGACAAATATGTGGGAGAAGGGATTTCCATGAATCCGGACCAGTCTAGAACTGATTCTTATGGCCAAGGAAGCGGGCATTCAAAGCCATTCAATTTAACAAAAAACTGGGTGTTGTGTAGCCTGTAGGGAATTAACAAGCTTATAATGCATTTCTTGACATCAACGGTCTCTTAGATCACTTTCTTTTTTTTTTTTTTTTGGGGGGGGGGGAGGTCGTTGAGGGGGGAGTGGACACAGAACTTCCACATACGCAAATGAATAGTGGCTAAAAAACCTCGTACAACTTAGCAGGCAGTTTTTTTTTTTTTTGCTGATCGAATAAAAAAAAAGGGAAGGAGAGGTAGGAAGAGCCTTATGTTCCTGCTAGTAAACATCGATCAATGCTATAACTGCTTTCTGAGTCTGTGACATAGGACCACTTCTGCTAAAACCTAAATTCTACAGGTAAAAGACCCAACCACAATGTAACTTCACACCTTTCATTTATTGCAGTAAGTCCTAACTAATATGCCAATGAGGATTGAACTCAACAACCAAGCAGAATAAAAAGAGGCGGGGAAAAGGTTAGGTCCAAATATCTTAATTTAGGGAAAAGTGGTTGTACAACTGATATTAGAGAACCCAGAAAACTATCAAAAACTATCTCAAGAAACCTTAAATCATTTGTTTAATATAGCTTACGAACTATATATAGAAGGTAGGATTTACTTCATAACCCTACTATGATTCATGGTCAAGATGGATTATGTTTCTTAAAAGAGAATCACATTTTTTTACTATAATTATCAATTTTTCACCAGGGGAATTCAAAGGAAAGCAATAATGTGTGACAAATTCTAATTTGAACTGAAAAAGTACTGAACTCGGAACTTGGACCTAAAAATTTCTTGTAGGCAAGGTTGTCAAGGTGTCGACTAGGCATCCAGGCGTCTTGGTCGCCTTGGCCATCGCCTAGAAACGTCTTGTCACCATGACAATCTTGCGTGTAGGAAATCAAGAATCTCACTAAGATTGATAAAATCTTATAAGATATGCAAACAGGATCAGAATTGAAGCAAGGAACTAAATCTCGGTTTGGAGGCCGGTTTCGGTCAAGCGGGAAACTGAAACATGATGGTTCTCGTTTCGAGGTTTCGACACTGGGTTTCGACCAAGGCCTCCCTTAGTTGAAACCTGGATTTTACCATAAGTTTCGACCCTGGGATTCGTTTCGGGCAGGCCTGAAACCAAGAGAAACTTGCAGAGTTCAGCCAGTTTCAAGTTTCAACCAAACTTAGAACGTTTGAGAACATGGACGTAAAAGTTACACTTAAAGTAATACTGAAGAAATAAATGGATCAAAACTTAAAGGAATGTTGCAGACACTAAATTTAAATTTTCAATCAAGAAAAAACTCGGATATCTTGAGATCCAACAAAGGGCAGCAACGACAGATACTAACTGGTAGAAATAATAGTAAAGAGTAGCTAATAAAGGCCCAATAACACCATAAAGCGGAAATGATTTGGGCATAAATAAAGAATATCGAAAACACCATTATCAGGTAAGGGAGAAAAAGGGATGGGAACCAAAATATACACAATGGGAAATTGATGGGAAATTTTAGAGAGACGGGATAATTGTAGGGAGTCAAAACGAAGAATTAATAGGAAAGGGAAAGGGATGGGCTGTTGTTACAGCAGAACCAAAGGGGGAAGGGAGAGCGGGGGAAGGGAGAGAGAATCAAGAGAACAAGAAAAGGAAAGAAAGACAACAAGAAAAGGAAAGAAAGAAGCTGTCAACGCAACAAGGGGGAAAGGGAACTCAAAGAGAGAGATCAGAGGGATACCGTAGGGAGGGAAAGAGCCGAGAGCCTCTTCTTTTTTTTTTCCTCTGTAATCAATATCATCATTCCATCATAATTTCATTAATAAAACTATCTTTAAATAAACTTACAATCCTAATTGGACTGAAACTCTAAAAAAACACAATTAGAACTCAAATATGACTTCAATATAAGAGTCCTAATTAAACTCAACTACTAACTAGAAAATCAACTCAAATACTAATACTCACCTACGTCTAAGGGATGAAGGACTCACAACTAGTACAAACTAAATAAATAAATAAAACAAAAACCTCGTTTAAAGAGAAGGGGGCCCACAAGATAATTCCAATAATAAATAAAAAAAAGAAACTGACAAAAATCATGGCTACCTCCCTAATAGGAAATAAAATTCTAAAATAAGACTAAATCAAAAGAAATAAAAATTACCAAGATTTCTAAATTGAATCCTAAGAAGATTCATATCCCACGGATCTTGGCCTGCATTTATGACTTCAAGCAATTTTTCAAATTGCTCAAACATCATAGGAATCATTACTCTAGCCTAAGCTCTGATACCAATTAATGCGGAAATGATTTGGGCATAAATAAGGAATATCGAAAACACCATTATCAGGTAAGGGAGAAAAATGGAAGGGAACCAAATATACACGAAGGGAAATTGATGGGAAATTTTAGAGAGATGGGATAATTGTAGGGAGTCAAAACGAAGAATTAATAGGAAAGGGAAAAGGATGGGCTGTTTTTACAGCAGAACCAAAGGGGGAAGGGAGAGAGAACCAAGAGAACAAGAAGAGGAAAGAAAGACAACAAGAAAAGGAAAGAAAGAAGTTGTCAACGCAGCAAGGGGGAAAGGGAACTCAAAGAGAGAGATCAGAGGGATACCGTAGGGAGGGAAAGAGCCGAGAGCCTCTTCTTTTCTTTTTCCTCTATAATCAATATCATCATTCCATCATAATTTCATTAATAAAACTATCTTTAAATAAACTTACAATCCTAATTGGACTGAAACTCTACAAAAACACAATTAGAACTCAAATATGACTTCAATATAAGAGTCCTAATTAAACTCAACTACTAACTAGAAAATCAACTCAAATACTAATACTCACCTACGTCTAAGGGATGAGGGACTCACAACTAATACAAACTAATAAAATAAATAAAACAAAAACCTCGTCTAAAGAGAGGGGGGCCCACAAGATAATTCCAATAATAAATAAATAAAAAAAGAAACTAACTAAAATTGTGGCTACCTCCCTAATAGGAAATAAAATTCCAAAATAAGACTAAATCAAAAGAAATAAATATTACCAAGATTTCTAAATTGACTCCTAAGAAGATTCCTATCCAACGGATCTTGGCCTGCATCACACCACATCTAAGGAAAAGAATGCCTGCGTGCAAACTTGGAAGAAAACATGCATTTTGAATCTTAAATTTAAAATAGGATAAATTACACCCATGGTATGACACATGCACAACCTACCACGGGTTCCCTATGTTTTCTGAGACTGCGTACTGCGTGGGGTTCTACACCTAGGGTATGACATCTACACAAACTACCATGGGTTCTCTATGTTTACTGAGATGGCATATGGTGTGTGGTCCTTACCGCAGCCTGATCTTAAAGCCACTAAACAGAGTTTCTCATCTGATCTCTATACTCTTAAAATATAACAATTTTGCCCTTCACTCAGTTTTCAGTTAGGATAATCAGGATGCTAGTCTAGTTAACAGGCTTCAGTTGTTGCTAACATGCACTATTTTGGTTTTTTTCTTTGGGAGCAAGGTGCGGGAAAATTGCCATTAACAGTTTATGGGAATTTCAGTGGGAAGAGTTTCACAGAGGAGAGGGAAGAGGGAGAGAGATAAAGAGATTTCCTCTTTTTCTTTTTCTTTTTTTGGGTGGGGTGGGAGGAAAGGAACAAACCAATTAGATTGCGAGTTCGAAAAGGAGAAGTGGTATATATATATATATATATATAAAGAGAGAGAGAGAGAGAGAGAGAGAGAGAGTCGGGATCTTCTGCATAATCGCTGATTTTCCTTGACCAAAGTTATCAATACCTGTGTTGGTTAAACAAAATTCAATTAGACATAAAATTTATTTTGAAGAAAATTAACCCCTTAAATGTTTAAATAAATCCCTATAATCAGCAGTACTTATTACGTACAACAGTTTCTAAGTTGTTTAAAAAAAAAACTCCATTTGTTCAAGAGTGTAAATGGCAATAAAAATAGAAGATTCCCCATCATAAATACAGTGTTTCTCAGTAATTTCTCTCTAAGTGTTTTATCACCTTCAAACATGTATTGAGATCCTTTCCACCTGTCATGTAATGGAATTTCTCAGATATTAGGCCCTAATATGAGACAAGCCTGATAACATCAATCCTTCTGTGAGTCAAGATAAGATTGGAAGAAACCAGACCTCTAATGATCTCTTCACCGCCAAACTAACACGAACATGTGGCACAGGCACACTAAATATGTTATAATCTAAATCCTGTTCCACTACTGCAGTTATCATACTTTGAACTTGCTCTACGCCACAAAAGTCAAATAGTACGGTAAGGAAAATTGTGGACAAGGTAGTAGCACAAAAAGGAGGACAAGCAAATGCTAATTTCAATTTTTAATAAAATTTCTGTTAACCAAACATACATTAGCATTATGACAGGCCAGGGAAGAAATTAAGAGATGTAGCAAATTATTATTTGATGTACAAACTAACCAGTAACTTTCATTAGTTTCACCATAGAAGTGATAAATTCTAGAGAAGAAAGTCACACCATGTCACTTCAAAAGAACTGAAAAAGGACAGCATACAATCTTTAATGAAATCAACATCACACCTTACTTCCTGAGGGTGAACTCTTTTTTGGGCGGAATGTCTTCTGGTTCCTGTTTGCAGATCAACCAATTGTAAGGTTACCTAGTAACAAAATGCAAGGGGCAAAATGCACGAAATATCAATAAAGAACCTCAATTAATCATCAGATGAGTGCTAAAACAAATAGACATTATTACATTAAGATCCTACAAATCTAGCCAAGACCATGTTAACATGATGTTGGGAATTAAAGTTGTTACGAGTTTAGTTTGATAGTCTAGGTGTCACCCTAGTTGGTTATGTTTATTTTCTTTTGTTTTTAGTCTTTCTCTTGGACACTATTAGAGTTTCCTTCTTAGACTTATCTTTTGAAATTTGACTCTTCTTATGAGTCTCTTTCTTAGCCTATAAATAAAGATTGGTGTGAGGGGGAGAGGGGGAGAGGAGGAGAGGCACAACATCTCTTTCATTCCTGGTTCGGTTTCTCTATTGTTACAAAAATAATGCAAAATATTCTCAAATTTTAGCAAAACAGTGTTTTATTTTTTGAGAGAGAGATTAACTATATAAAATAACATAATAGTTGATAAAAGGATCTACAATCAGGTGTGATCATAGTTCTAAATCTCGGCGGAATCTAGGCAAGATCTCGGAAATCTCGACCTCACCGAGATCTCGGCAATTTCAATCTTTACATGTTCAAAAAAAGCAGTGTCTTGGCTAAATTTTGAAAGTCCCGGAAATCTCGATCTCACCAAGACGAGGTCGAGATCCAAGATTTAGAACCTTGGGTGTAATACAAGTAGAATATTCCTCAATAAAATGGGACCTGTTGCCAAAGAAGTCAAAATCAATTTACATTTAGGGAAAAAAAAATTCAGCAACAAAAGCATATGTTTATTCTTCAACCACGCTAACAGGAAAAGAGACTTAGAGATAGTATATAAGTACCAAATCAAAGAAAACCATAGAAATAAATGGATGGTTGCGTGTCACATATTATGGAATCTGACATGAGAATCACTCTGATTCTGGATTCAAGAAAAACAATGATTCATGGATTCTCACAATGATTCATTGGGAAAATTAGTAAATTCCATAATTCAACACTTTTGTGATATGGTGGAATCTCCTCAGGATCCCAGAATTAGAATGATGCAAACCTAACGTAAGCAAGCCAAGACTAAAGACTGGTATAGAATAGAGATAGGTACAAGAGTCCTACTAGTAGATAACCTTGGCAAGCTAGAGTCCCACTAGTGTCCGCTGTAGGAGTCTCACCTAAGCCCACTTATGTCACACAAACAAAATAATATTCAGATAGAAAAGTGTTGTAAAAATTTTTATGGAAGCCTTTGAGAGCAACCATGGTTGTATTATATAGATATGGAAATCTTGAATACAACAAAAAATATTACAAACACTTTTAGAATTCCAAAACCCCTTTGGAATTCCCCATACATAGATTATAATTCCTAGATATAGAAAATTGTCCCCAAGACATTGAAAATAAAAACATTAATGCTACCTTGGGAAGTTAAACCCACTATATTAATTCACCTAGGAACATGAAAAGACTTAGGAAAGAAAGACTAATCAATAAGAGTTGCCTAAAAATCACTTCTCATCAATTAATATAGCTTCTAGAAGAAGGATAGCTTGTGACAGCAATAAAGGAGGCTTCTAGTGGGCCCACAAGTACTGTTTACATGAACAGTAACAGCTTGGCTGAACCAGGCCATGCTAGGCCATGGGTCTGGTCTTGGACTGCCCTCTTTTACGAGTGTACTTCTTGGAAAAGTACTGACCAGGCCTACGTGAGGGGTCAGCTGCTGGATCAGGTGGATGCACTGCATCAACTCCCCCGAGCTTAAAAACATTCAGCTCTGAAGAAAGGAAAAGATACTTGTATTTCTCATAAAGATCCGAGTCGATACGTTTAAAGTCGTCGGCATGGAACCAAGTGAGATCTGTCATTGGATGATCCTTCCACTTCACAAGGAATTTATATAGCCACCTCCATGACGCATCATGACATAGCGATCATCACCATCTTCAATGCATTCCTTGGGAGTAGATTTGAATTGCGGGAGCCGAAGGGAGTGCTCAGTGTTACCTTCATCAGAATGATGGCCCATGTAAAGAGTCAAATCAACCACATTGAATACATTATTGATATTCATGTTAGGGGGCAATTTCAACACATGCATTTGGGCCAATCTTCTTGAGGACTTTGTAAGGACCCATCTTTCGTGGGTCGCAACTTGTGGTTAGTTCCAGGAGTAATCCTCTCAGTGGGAATGCGAACCATTATTACCATATATCCAGGCTGAAATGTCATGAAACAACGATGCCTATTGGCTGTGGCAGCACATTGATCATTGCTAAGAGCAATTCGCCGTCACACATCAGCTTGTACTTTGGTGATATGCCTAATGAACTCATCGGCTTCTATGCTGATTCTTGCATGGGAAGGAAGTGGGACCAAGTTAATAGGTCGTCTAGGCTGAACTCCAAGCACAATTTCAAAAAGAATGCATCCAATGGTTCAGTTTACCAAACTATTGTAAGAAAACTCAGCACTATCGAGGAAGGATGTCCATTTCTTCTCATAATCTCATACCAAGCATCGTAAGAGATTGCCTAAGCTTTGATTGATAACCACTGTTTGTCCATCGGTTTGCGGATGAAATGTTGTTAAGAACTTCAATTTGGTATTGGTCTTTAACCAAAGTGTCTTCCAAAAATAGCTCATAAATTTGACATATCGATCCAAAACAATACTCTGGTAGTCGATGAAGACGAACGACCTCTTTGAAAAATAGGGTAGCAATATGTCGTGCATAAGAGGTTTTGTGGCATGGTAATGAAGTGTGCCATCTTGGAGAAGCGGTCAACAACTATAATTATAGAATCATGCTTGTCCAGAGTAGGAAGAAGGCCAAGCACAAAATCCATACTCAAATGAAGCCATAAAGCATGAGGAACGGGCAGCGGAATACAACCCGGAATTTAGCTTGGTTCCTTTAGCAAGTTGGCAAGTACGACATTGCTTAATCACATTCTCAACATCTTTCAAAAGGTAGGGCCAATAATAGCGATCAGCTACTTGTGAGAATGTCTTATCTTGCCCAAAATGTCATCCCAATCCTCCTCCATGTAATTCCCGAATAAGATGCTGCCTTAGGGAAGATGTGAGAATACATAATCCAGTGCCCATAAAGAGATAACCATCATACACCGAGTATTTAGGATTATTCCCACCATACTGTAATTTTGAGTAGACTTCAAAAAAAATCCTTGTCTATAGGATACACAATCTTAATGTGGTCAATGTTCATAGCATGGGCTGAAAATGTATTGACAACCAGTACTTTGCAGCTTAGTGCATCAGCCACAACATTTTCCTTGCCTGCTTTGTGCTTGAGTGCAAAAATAAATTCTTGCAGGTATGCCACCCACTTGGCATGCTTTTGACTTACCGACTTTTGTGAGTGCAAGTGTTTGAGAGCCTCATGGTCGGTAAATAAAATAAACTCCTTGCCAATCAAATAATGTTGCCAATGCTTCAAGACTTGGACCACAGCATACAACTCCAAGTCATAAGTTGAATCATGCCTTTTGGCATCATTGAGCTTCTCACTATAGAAGGCAATAGGGTGTCCAATTTGCATAAGAACACCACCAATACCTACATGTGAAGCATCGGTAGATACTCCAAAAATAGTATCAAAATTGGGAAGCTGTAGGACGGGTACCTCTGTCATACACTTCCTGATGAGACTGAAGGCCTTAGTGGCTACAGGTAAGGATATAAACGGATCAGATTCGGGACGGATGGACTACTATCCGAATTCGAATCCGACTCCTAATCACCCCATCCGACTCCAGCTCCGCATCTGACGGATTTGTAAAAATTAAATCCGAATTCATATTCGAATTTTAACCGGATTTCAGGTTAAAATCCAATTCGAATCCGAATAAATTAGAGACCGTGTCTGAGAATCGAGAAATACCGTGAGGTCAGACATGTAACCCTTGAATTAAAACACTAAAACAGGAAGATAACAATGCGAATAGATAGATTTTCGAAGGTTTCTGAACTTTGAGATTCTTTATCTCCTTTATAGTCTTGCTAAATTCAGATGGATCAGATCTGATCAGCATGTTGCACCGTTTGGAAAAGAAAATATAAAGAAGAAAGAGATATATATTAATCAAGAAGTAAATCTGCCAATAATTTGGGGGAACAAGCCACACCACAAGAGTGAGAAAATTTCTATCTGACAGGGATTAAGGGAATTTATGTTTGGTGAGAAGGAATTGAGGGAAAGAAAAAGGATTAAGAGAAACTAAACTAACAAGTTACAGGATGGTCTGCACTCTACATCAGTCGAAATCCATTTCACTTTCTTCCTAATTTCACTCAACCACCCACCGCCTCATCACCATCCAATTTTATCTCCTTTCTGAAAATTTCTGAAATCCAGGACTCTTTCATAAATAACCAAGCGTTCATGCTTCCCATGAAATCCCTTCAATGAACCTGCCCCATTCAACTTTGAGTGTGAATCACAGCAGCATCGTCGTCCCTGTATTTGGCATCAAAAACTGCTAATAGGTTGTACCCTCAAACATTGGGAAGGAAGCCCTCAACGCAGGAGAAGAGAGAAAGAGAAAAACAAAAGCTCGGCTCTGCGGATTGAGAAGAAAAAAAACCTAAAACCCTATAACATATATTTATAACTAAGGATATAAAAGTCATAATGCAGTACTAAACGGAGCGGATTATATCCGATCCGTTTGAGGGAAATCCGAATTCGCATCCGCATCCGCCCTTTAATATCCAAATTCGAATCCGAATCCAATTATTCGAATTCGGATTATCCTAAATAGAGGCGAATTCGAATCGGATTCGGATATTCGGCTATCCATTTATATCCTTAGCTACACGTGATGTAGATAGGTTCCAGCACAAATATTTACGTTGGAATAAGCCCAAAGCCTAGTCTAATGGGTTAATAAGTAGCCTATTGGGTTATAAGGGTTATGGACTAGGATTTGTTATGTTTTCTTTTGTATTGGGCCTATTTTGAAAGCTCATATACGGGTAATATGTGGTCCATACGAGTTTAGAAGTCTAAGAGTCATTAATGAAGTCTAAAAGTCATTTTAAAGTTTAGGAGTCATTAGTGGAGTTAATTTCATTGAGAGTGGAGACCTTGAAAATATAAAGAGTAATTATCTTAAAAACAATTCCAATATAAGTCCTTAAAACTATATAAATCATTAAGTCTAGGAGAAAGTTCCAACGAAGATCTAGAACCATCTCAGCCCCTCTATAAAAAGAGCTACCTTGTAAGCATTTAAAAAAGAAGAGAATTTAAATGAAATATTGGCTTTACCTACAATTTGTTTGTGAGATTCAAATTGCTGTGAGAGACAGTTGAATGAGAGACTCATGAGGTGAGAAACCTCCGGTAGTAAGAGACTACCAAGGCCTATGGTGGGACGCTAAAAGTCATATCCCTCTACCTTCCTTCCATCCCTTTTTCCATCCATTCATTGATTATTTTCCCCTTGCTTGTTATATAAAAATAATAATAAAAAAAAATTTGCTGCTAAACACTATTTACGGTCACTGTTCATGTGGTTATCTTGCTGGTCATTCAATGTGAGTGTACTTTTGATTCAACCATCAGCTGAAGCCTATTTTTTAGTATCATTCTCACCCTTCATCACCTACCCTTCGACGTCAATTTGAGACCAATTAGACTAGGGGTGCAAGTTTTACCCTGACAACCCGAACCCACCCAGGCCCGCCCTGAACCCTGGCAGGGTTGAACTCGGCCCGAACCCTGACAGGGCTGGGTTAGGGTTCAATTTTATATGAACCCTGGCAGGGTTGGGCTGGGTTAGGGTTGACCCCCTGGGTTGAACCCAGCCCAACCCGACCCTATATATATTTGAATATATTTATAAATATATGTATGATTTGTATTTGTTCCTTGTTAAACACTTAAACTGATTTGGTTTGTATTTGTTAGGTTCTTAAAAGAATATCATAGGTTGCTTGTATTTGTCATATGTTTTAAGTTGTAATTGTTATTTGATAATTTGTTGTATGTTTAGGGTCAATATCAGGGTCAATCTAACCCTGAATCAGGGTTAATCAGGGTTGACCCGGCCCAACCCGGCCCTATCAGGGTCAATCAGGGCAGGTTAGGGTTAGGCCCAACCCTGTCAGGGTCAGGGTTAGGGTTGTACATTTTCTGACCCTGGCAGGGTTGGGCTGGGTTAGGGTTAAGTTTCAATAGTCAGGGTTGGGGTTAGGGTTTTGAAAAACCCGGCCCAACCCGGCCCTGTTGCAGCCCTAAATTAGACCCACTGATTGGTAGAACCAAGTGGAGGTATTTTCTGCTGTTAGTATATGGTTCTCTGTTATCAAAGGTAAGATAGTCCAAGCATATCCAACTGCTTTAATGGACTGTTGAGCAACTTATTTGTTGATTCTAGTTTGGGGATCCAAATCTCCATCAATTTGTTGATGTAGATAGGTTCCAGCACAAATATTTGCGTTGGGACAAGCCCAAACCAAGCCCAAAACCTAATTTAATGGGTTAATAAGTAGCCCATTGGGTTATATGGGTCATGGGCTAGGATTTGTTATGTTTTCTTTTGTATTAGACCTATTTTGAAAACCCATATATGGGTGATAAGTGGTCCATACGAATTTAGAAGTCTAAGAGTCATTAGTGAAGTCTAAGAGTCATTTTAAAGTCTAGGAGTCATTAGTGGAGTTAATTTCGTTGAGAGTGGGTCCTTGGAACTATTCAAATCATTAAGTTTAGGAGGAAGTTCCAATGAAGGTCTAGAACCATCTCAGCCCCTCTATGAAAAGAGCTACCTTGTAAGCATTTAAAAAAGAAGAGAATTTAAATGAAATATTGGCTTTGCCTACAATTTGTCTATGAGATTCAGATTGCTGTGAGATACAGTTGAGTGAGAGACTCATGAGGTGAAAAACCTCCGGTAGTGAGAGACTACCAAGGCCTAAGGTGGGACGCTAAAGGTCATATCCCTTTACCTTCCTTCCATCCCTTCTTCCCTCTATTCATTGATTATTTTCCCCTTGCTTGTTATATAAAAATAATAAAAAAAAAATTTTTGCTGCTAAACACTGTTCATGGTCACTGTTCATGTGGTTATCTTGCTGGTCATTCAATGTGAGTGTACTTTTGATTCAACCATCAGCTGAAGCCTATTTTTTAGTATCATTCTCACCCTTCGTCACCTACCCTTCGACGTCAATTTGAGACCAATTAGACCCACTGATTGGTAGAACCAAGCGGAGGTATTTTCTGCTGTTAGTATATGGTTTTCTGTTATCAAAGGTAAGATAGTCCAAGCATATCCAACTGCTATAATGGACTGTTGAGCAACTTATTTGTTGATTCTAGTTTGGGGATCCAAATCTCCATCAATTTGTTGATGTAGATAGGTTCCAGCACAAATATTTGCGTTGGAACAAGCCCAAAGCCTAATCTAATGGGTTAATAAGTAGCCTATTGGGTTATATGGGTTATGGGCTAGGATTTGTTATGTTTTCTTTTGTATTGGACCTATTTTGAAAACTCATATATGGGTGATAAGTGATCCATACGAATTTAGAAGTCTAAGAGTCATTAGTGAAGTCTAAGAATCATTTTAAAGTCTAGGAGTCATTAGTGGAGTTAATTTCATTGAGAGTGGGTCCTTGGAACTATTCAAATCATTAAGTTTAGGAGGAAGTTCCAATGAAGGTCTAGAACCATCTCAGCCCCTCAATGAAAAGAGCTACCTTGTAAGCATTTAAAAAAGAAGAGAATTTAAATGAAATATTGGCTTTGCCTACAATTTGTCTATGAGATTCCGATTATTGTGAGAGACAGTTGAGTGAGAGACTCATGAGGTGAAAAACCTCCAGTAATGAGAGACTACCAAGGCCTAAGGTGGGACGCTAAAGGTCATATCCCTCTACCTTCCTTCCATCCCTTCTTCCCTCCATTCATTGATTATTTTCCCCTTGCATGTTATATAAAAATAATAATAAAAAAAAAATTTGCTGCTAAACACTATTCACGGTTATTGTTTATGTGGTTATCTTGCTGGTCATTCAATGTGAATTTACTCTTGATTCAACCATCAGTTGAAGCCCATTTTCTAGTATCATTTTCACCCTTCATCACCTACCCTTCGACGTCAATTTGAGACCAATCAGACCCATTGATTGGTAGAACCAAGTGATGGTATTTATTGGTGTTAGTATATGGTTTTCTATTGTCAAAGGTAAGATAGTCCAAGAATATCCAACTGCTGTAATGGACTGTTGAGCTACTTTATTTGTTGATCCTGGTTTGGGGATCCAAATCTCCATTAATTTGGTATCAGAGCCAACATGGGAAAGGAGATTCCATTTTCCCAATCTCCCTTATTTACCAAAAGTTCTTTATTTTTCTGGTCAGATGAACTCATACATATTCCTTGATTGGTTGGATTCTTTAGAGGAATATTTTGACCGTTACAACTTGACACAGGAGCGAAACTTAGATTTGCTTACTTCCGGTTGACTGGTTATGCCAAAGAATGGTGGAAATTCCGTATAGTGAATCTCAGAGTCAGAAGACAAGAGCCTAGGACTTGGGAAGATATGAAGTACGAATTATCGAGTAAATATGTATCTCAATATATCCAAAGGAGGCTCTCTTGTCAACAAGAGTACCACCAATAGACATTTACAACTGAAACGAACTTGAAGCAACCATACATAACGTTTAGTTCACAAATCAAAGAGTTGTGAAAGCCTAACGCTAACAATGTTAAGGCGGATGTTGAACCCAAAGTTGCACCACCAATGGAGAATCCAATGCCTTCATTTATTGTGGAAGACTTAGTAAAAGAAGTCAAGGTAAACATTGAAGAGCTTCTAACAACTCTTGATGACAATGAAGCGTTTGACACTGATGTTCCTACCGTAGAGGTTTACATTGAAGAGTTTGAAGTTGAAAACAAGATCAATAACAAGGTAGACGACGTTCCTTCTTTAGATCATACCATTGAAGACTTTGTTAAAGAGGGAAAGGAGGACAAGATTAAAGCAGTGGCGACTGAAGAAATCATGATTGAAGAAAACTTCACAAGCGTTTCACACGAGGTTGTGACTGCTACCAATGATATTCTTGTTGTTGATTGTGAAGTTGAGCATATTGAATTCATGATCCCGCCGAAGTACTTTGAAGAGCAAGCTCCACGCCTACAAGACTACATTCCTGATGATTGTGTGCTACTAAAATACTGTTACGGGTTGAAGTTGGACGTGCATCACAAGCAATTGATTCTTCACCTATACAAAACTCGAGGTCGAGTTTTTCTGAGAAGAGGAGAGTTGATATAGATAGGTTCCAGCATAAATATTTACGTTGGAACAAACCCAAACCAAGCCCAAAGCCTAGTCTAATGGGTTAATAAGTAGCCTATTGGGTTATATGGGTTATGGGCTAGGATTTGTTATATTTTCTTTTGTATTGAGCCTATTTTGAAAGCCCATATGTGGGTGATACGTGGTCCATACGAGTTTAGAAGTCTAAGAGTCATTTTAAAGTCTAGGAGTCATTAATGGAGTTAATTTCATTGAGAGTGGAGACCTTGAAAATGTAAAGAGTGATTATCTTGAAAACAGTCCCAATGTAAGTCCTTGGAACTATTCAAACTATTCAAATCATTAAGTCTAGGAGGAAGTTCCAATGAAGGTCTACAACCATCTCAGCCCCTCTATAAAAAGAGCTACCTTGTAAGCATTTAAAAAAGAAGAGAATTTGAATGAAATATTGGCTTTGCCTTTAATTTGTCTGTGAGATTCAAATTGATGTGAGAAACAGTTGAGCGAGAGACTCATGAGGTGAGAAACCTCCGATAGTGAGAGACTACGAGACTACCAAGGCCTAAGGTGGAACGCTAAAGGTCATATCCCTCTACCTTCCTTCCATCCTTTCTTCCCTCCATTCATTGATTATTTTCCCCTTTCTTGCTATATAAAAATGAAATAAAAATATGCTTCTAAACACTGTTCACGTTTATTGTTCATGTGGTTATCTTGTTGGCCATTCAATGTGAGTTTACTCTTGATTCAACTATCAACTGAAACCCATTTTCTAGTATCATTCTCGCCCTTCATCACCTACCCTTTAACGTCAATTTGAGACCAATCAGACCCACTGATTGGTAGAACCAAGTGAAGGTATTTTCTGTTGTTAGTATATGGTTTTCTGTTGTCAAAGGTAAGATAGTCCAAGCATATCCGACTGCTGTAATGGACTGTTGAGCTACTTTATTTGTTGATCGTAGTTTGGGGATCCAAATCTCCATCAACAGGTGTCCACTCAAACTTACCTTTGCCTTTGAGACTTCGGTAATAGGGACCACATTGGCGCTAAATCCTTTGATGCATCTCCGATAAAAAGAGGCCAAGCCATAGAAGCTTCGGACTTCAGTGATGGTCCTTGGGATAGGCCAATCAACTATGCTTTTAATTTTTTCTGGATCAGCTTCAACACCTTTAAAAGAGATAATAAATCCAAGGAAAAGAACCTTGGGTAGCATGAAAGAACACTTCTTCAAGTCAATATATAGCTTCTTCGAATGGAGAATTCGCATTACAAGGCGCAAGTGCTCTAAGTGATCGGTTGTAATTTTGCTATAAATCAAAATGTCATCAAAATACACAACCAAGAATTTGCCAATAAAGGGGCAAAGTACCTGAGTCATCACCTTCATAAAAGTTCTAGGGGCATTGGTAAGTCCAAGGGCATAACTTCCACTCATAAAGTCCATCTTTGGTTTTGAAGGTTGTTTTCCACTCATCTCCTGGACGAATGCAGATTTGATGATATATGCTCTTCAAATCAATCTTTGAAAAGATGCTGGAGTTGAAAAGCATATCCAACATGTCATTGAGCCGAGGAATAGGAAACCTATACTTCACAGTGATCTTGTTGATAGCTTGACTATCGATACACATCCGCCACGAACCATCCTTATTTGGGGTGAGAAGGGCTGGTACAGCACAATGACTCATGCATTCTTGGAGGAATCCTTTTTTTAATAAGTCATCAACTTGCTTCTTCAACTCCGCGTGTTCCATAGGGCTCAAACGATAAGCGGGCAAATTTGGCAAAACTAACCCAGGCACAAGGTCAATAGCGTGTTGAATATCCCTCTGAGGAGGCAACTCATTTGGAAGTTCATCAGGCACAAGATCTGCAAAATCAGTCAACAAAACCTTAATAGGCTTGGGGAAAGTTAGTGTAGGGGTGGGGGTAACTTCCGTGGCGACCAAGGCCAAAACAAGGCCGGTCTCATTACTTGTCTGCACAAACTCCTGATGTGGTACAGCTAGTAGTTTAACACCAATAGATCTACTTTTCTCCACTATCTTCTCGGGCTTTTGAGCTGGTGTGTTGCTAGTGGGTTTGTTTTGTTGTCTCATAGCTTATAAATTCATGGGATTGAAGATGATCTTCTTTCCCTTGAAAGTGAAAGAGCAAAGATTCTTTTTGCCGCCAAGTGCTACATCATCATAAATCCAAGGTCGGCCAAGTATGACATCTGTCACACCCATAGGGATGACAACACACCAGACATCCTCTCCATAAGAACCCAACTTAAGAGGAACTGAACATCTTTGATTGACAACTATAGTGTTCTCATTGAGGAGGGATACTCGATACGGTTGTGGATGCTTCTTTGCTGGGAGATTGGCTTTTGCAAGGAATCCTTGAGATACAACATTAATACAACTACCATTGTCAACAATAATCTGTGCCACTTTGGATCCACATGCCTTTCTATTGTAGAAAATACATTGTCGTTGTCAATCTTCACCTTTAGTTTCGGCCACTAAGATACGATGAATATTATATACATCACGAGGTTTCAAATCATCATCTTGGATCTCATTGATAAAGACATGATCATCTTCATCGTCTAGAAGTAAGTCATCATTAATTTCAACATCATCATCAGGTTTAGGTTCTACCACAGTCTACAGCAAGATTAGCATGTCTTGTTTTTGTGGACAGAATTTAGTAAAATGACCAGACTGGTTGCACCGATAACAATTTGTGCCTTTATCACTTTTTTTCATAGGAGACTTCCCCTTATCCATAGTTCTAAGAGTAGCTCCTGATTGGTGAGGGGGTCTATTGTTGAGTGGCCGATTATAAGCATTCCTCATGTTATCTCTAGTTGGGGTGTCAAATGATCTCAAAGATAGCTTTAACAAATCTTCAGCTTCTAAGGCCTTTTGGTAACAGTCCTTAATGTCATAAAGGCTAGTGGTTCCCATGGCTCTCCTGAACTCAGGTTTCAAGCCAAACTTGAACTTGGACATGAGTTAAACATCACTAGTTTCAATACCAGTGCGAGAGAGTAAGGAAGCAAATTGTTCTTTGTATTCAGCCATGGATGGGGTACCTTGTCGAAGGGTGTTGAATTAATCATGGAGTCGATCAACAAAGGAAGAAGGAAGGTAATTGTCCTTCAAATCATTCTTCATATCTTATAAGGATGTAAATGGATAGCCGAAAATCCGGATTCAATTCGCATTCGAATTCGTTTAGGGTATCCAAATTCAAATATCTAAAATTTGCCTGGATGCGGATTCAGATACTGGCGTTTTTAGCAATTTCCATCATTCTCGAGCAAGACCATTTAACCTGGTCTTGATGAGTTTAATTTTTCAATTTAGGCATTTCAAAACACTCAAAGTAATCATCAACAGCATTTAGCCAGTCAATAAATACCTGGGGGTCAAGCTTTCCATTGTATTCTTTCAATTCCATCTTGATTTTATGTATGTCATCTTGTCTTCGGGGAGTTTGACCAACATTTTGATCAACAAACGATGTTATGTGCTCTTCGAAGCTTGGTAGATGATGTGGTGGTGGTGGTGGTGGTGGTGATGATGCATTAGTTCTCATAGGAAGAAACTCTTCTAGCATTGTAGGAACCGGCTGGTGGTGGATGATAATCACCTCTTACGTCAATGTTAATGCTTGGAGGTTGTGAGGTAGAAGGCAGTCATTGCTCCAAGGATATTATGTGAGCAAAATAGGCTTGTACGGAGTCAAGAACTTATTTCATGGTAACAGATTATTCTCTAGTTGATTGAGGATTATTCTCTAGACCAGACATGGCTTTGATACCAATTTAATGCAAATCTAAGGTAAGCAAGCCAAGATCGAGGTATAGAATAGAGACAGATTTTAGAGTCCCACTAGTAGATAACCTTGCAAGCTAAAGTCCCACTAGTGCCCGTTGTAGGAGTCTCACCTAAGCCCACTTGAGTCACACAAGCAAAATGACATTCAGGTAGAATAATCAGAGAGAAAAGTGTCGTAAAATTTTTGATGGATGCCTTTGAAAGCAGCCATGGTTGCATTATATAGATATGAAAATCTTGAATACAACAAAAAATATTAAAGACACTTAGAATTCTGAAACCCCTTTAGAATTCTTCATACATAGATAATAGTTCCTTGATATAGAAAATTATCCCCAAGACATTGAAAACTATTCCCAAGACATGGAAAACTACAAACAAGACATTAAAAATAAAAAACATTAATGCTACCTTAGAAAGTAAAACCCACTACATTAATTCACCTAGGAACATAAAAAGACTTAAAGGAAAGAAAGACTAATCAATAAGAGTTGCCTAAAAATCACTTCTCATCAATTAATATAGCTTCTAGAAGAAGGATAACTTGTGGCAGTAATAAAGGAGGTTTCTTGTGGGCCCACAAGTACTATTCACGTGAACAGTAACAGCTAGGCTGAACCAGGCCATGTTAGGCCATGGGTCTGGTCTTGGACTGCCCTCTTTTACGAGTGTACTTCTTGGAAAAGTACTGATCAGGCCTATGTGAGGGGCCAGCAGCTGGATCAGGTGGATGCACTGCATCACAGAATCTCATCCAAATGTGTCCTACACAAAACATCCACTAATATGGATGTCAATGTCAAGACCAAAAGGTGGAGTGAGTGAACACAACAGAGAAAAGAAACATAACAGTGAAAAATAATTACAGGAGATAAGGGTTCATACATTCAGGGATTACCTTCACAAAGTAATGCCAAGGTTTGAAGACAGAGAAACCCCAAATGGGATAAACTCCGGAGCAAAGTGATTCATCAGTCTAGAAATTTTCACCAAATGAGAAGAAAGATGAGAGAATCACAAAGACTCACAACACTCATGGGGTCAGGACATTCATTCCTTAGTTATGCCCCTACAACTTAAGACACTCGCTATTTAGACATAAAAGATTGACTTAATTACATCATTGGGTAAGATATTTCTTTTAATGGTAACAAAAGAGGGACACTAAATCAAAAGCGTCGCATGATAGGTGACCTGTCCAAAAGTAATGAAAACTAAAGCAAAAGCAAAAGAATCATTGCAATTCATGACCTGAACAAAAGCAAAAGCAAAACCTGAAGTAGAGTCTTATCACATGAAGAAAGAGAGACAGCCAAAGCCAATAACATGGCGCCACAGAAAAAGCAAATCTTTTATGAATCTCCAAGAAAATGAAAGAACTCGCGTGATTGTCATGAGGATGATCCACACGACCAGATGAGTTTCCTTCAGCATGCATTGTTGCTACTATACCCTCATACCAAAAATTACCTTTGCCTACAGTTAGGACTTATACTGCAAACCATACCATCTGATCATGCTCAAACTCCCAGCTGCCTCCGACCTTGGCTATTGTCACTTTGATAGGGAATCTTTCACCAGGGTTTCACACAGCTCTTTATGATGTTTGCAGAGTTGTTGTATGAAAAAGACAAAAGGGCTTCCAGAACTTGTTGAAGCATCATAATGCCTTGCTTTGCCAAGTCCTCAGCCACTCATTAGCACTGCTTGGATTCCATTGGATGTGATGAAGCTGAGACACTAGAATCCCATTGTTCATCTCCAAGGCTCATTAGTCCCTTCTTCCATCCATCTTATGACATTTGATGAATACCCCTCAATGATAACTTTAGATCAACCCTTCCTCATTAACAACTCCAGTCCAGTCCTGATGGTATTAAAACCTTAACACTGTTTTAAGATTGGAGAAAAAATTGCGAAGTGTGGCACTAGTGTTGAAGTTAAGCAATAGGGATCTAGTTAATTCATCTCCCTTATTCTCTTCACGGATTAATTCAGTCTCTGCCTCGAATATGTCTCATCTCTGAGACTTAAACTTCTGCCTGTGGCTCCAGCACAGACCTTAGAGGTACTTGGTGTAAACCAGCAGTAGGGTGGTTGAATTAAATGTGGATGGTGCTTCAAGGGGGAACCCGGGAGCTGTGGGTATTGGATTGATTTTCAGAAATGAGGATGGAAGGCTCATTGACTGGTCTAGTCAGTTTGTGGGTGTGCACACAAATTTCTTTGCAGAATTTTCAGCTGTATCTATAGTGTGACGAGAGCTCAGGCCCCTAGTGTGCAGAATTTGTGGATTGAGTCTGATTCGATGGCAGTAGTTGTATGTATCCCGTCTTGGGACTATTCCTTGGGTCTTCAGGCAGCAGTGGCAGTTCATGTCTCAATTCCTGGGATCAATTAGATGGAAGTTTACCCATAGTTATAGGGAGGGCAATGTTGTTGCAGATTTCATGGCTGGAAGAGAAGCAGGTCCTGGATCCTCCCCTCAGTGGTTTTCCGTCCTTGTTACAGGCAGAGCTCTCTTGGGATGCACTTTCAGGGCCTAGATATCAGTTTACTTAATATCTGCTTCTCTCTTTCTGTGGGATGTGCTCCTGCTGATGGCAATACCGAAGGTGGGGCTCGTCATTTTGAGTCTGTAATTGTTGATCTGGTTTCTTCCAGATTTTTGTATTCTTTTTTCTTATTGGTCAATAATATTTCCTTGCAGATTCTTAGCCAAAAAAAAAAAAAGGATGTGAAACCCAGATAATTAGGCACCGACCTGGCAACAGAAACCAGAAATCAGAAATCTAAACTAGGAGACAACAGAAAATGGAACTGATATGATCGATGTTGCAGAAACAGTGAACAGTTAGTTCTATGATTCCAGGAGAAATGTAAGAACTTGGGAAATCCAAGTCCAAAGAGCCTTAAACCCTGGTTGAGTTCTTTAGGGGCTTAGACCTATCAGCCCAAGTCAAGAGACTGTTTCCTCCAGCAGGGTATGGGTTGCAGTTAGATCAGTTTATGATGGTCAGATTTCTGAAATCTGAACAGGGTATGGATGTAACAGAAAAGGAAAGACTTTAAATCGGATCAATAATAGAATTTGATGTATCTCAAATTCTCAATTATGGAAGGCCAGTGAACAGAATAGGACTTAAAAGGAGAGAGAAAAATGATGATTCAAATTAGAATAAGGAAACAAGAAATTAGATAGATAGTACAGAACGCAGGCAATAAGAATAAGCCAAACAGAAATAGAAACTAAGTAAAACCTTCTAGGAGCTTAGCTTGGAGGATAAGCATTAGCTAAACTCTCTGGTTTGTAAAAGAGAAACACCAAAATAGAAACTTCAAAAATAGTTTGACACATTTTCATTGTAACTAAAGGGAGTATCAGCATGTATGGTTCCGGAGAATCAAGCTACAGGAGAACCAGGAACAGAGAGCTTTCCCACCTTTTCTGCCAAATCTTTAGCCTTAAGAATGCTGGTTTTAAGAATGAGTGATTGCCCTTTTCCGACCCTTACTACCCAACCTAAGAGTGGACAGCTAATGCATTCCACTTATTGAACAGGGTTCTATGGTCCCATACACCTGGAAACAGAAGTGTGGCAGGTTCCAAGCGAAGAGTCTTCGCCGTAGGAACAAAGGGATATTCTCAACGCCTACCGACTTCCTTTTCAAACAGGGAAAAAAACGAGCAAAGCGATGGCGACAGGGGAGCGTATGAAGCTTCAGATTGTGGTGGCTGTGCCCGCTGGACCATCTCTTTCTGTGCAGGGGGGAAAGGAGCCACTTGACTGACGAGTACGAGCAGGTCAGAGAGAGAGAGAGAGAGAGCCAATCTCTTGTATGAAGCAGAAGACAAGCAAGCATCAACCTGTCCTTGGGTAATGTCGTTATGGAAGCTACCACCAAAGTTTATAGTGTGGACCGTAACGGTATCTCAAAACCGGAGGAGGCTACTAACAAACGATTGAAGTAGTCGATCCGGCGTCAAAGAATCCAACCAACCGTGACACCTGGATGTTGATGCTGCCTTGATCTTTCTTTGCCCCGAGCCCCATACACCTATAAAAATGTTAAGAGTAAGGGGTGGCCAAAGCAGAATTGACTGGGGGTGGTTGGTCGAAGCTTCAATAAGTAGCTACTCCCTTCTCAAAGAACTGTACGTGGGACTTCAGCATCATAAGGCTCCGTCCCGAGCTTCTTCGTCAGCCTTTGCCATTAGACCACTATCTATGAATATATTTTCCGCCAGGAATCTTGAATCTTTTGGCTCTCGGGTGGTAGCAAAGATTGCTACTTACTTTGCAGGAGTTGCCCGCCCATAGGGCCTGGCCTGCTTCCCACCCAAAAGTACCTTACTAGCTAATTGGACTAGCGGGAAGGGAGCCCGACCATAGAAAACCATACCTTTTGAACCGAACGCAATGCCCCCTTCTCCTATTGGACAAGAAAGCATGCAACAACCGATCTGCCTCATTTCCTTTTATTCCACCTATTCCTATAAGTCCCTGATTCCCTAAAGAAGAACCATAAAAAAATTAGCTTTACTGAACATTCAGGTGGAGGTTGCCATCAAATAATAGGCGGCATGGCATGTTCACTAGTTCCCCAAGGAAAAATCAAGGGAATCAATCTCTAAATAACTTTGTCATTGTTTTTAAAACTCAAGTTCAGTGTGGCCCAGTTTGGAACCACTGTGCATCTTCAATAAACCTCCTGACTACAAAGAATTGATCTTGAAAAGTTGTGTCTCTCTCTTTCCAAATTCACCCAAAATGTGGCAATAAAACCCCTTTTCAGAGAAACCTCCATTTCTTCCGAAAAAATTGCCCCACTGGAGAAACCCAAGACATTGGAAACAACTTAAGAAAGAAAAATAAGACATGTTTGGAAAACGATCAAGAAAGAAATAGATGATCCACAGTCTTTTGTTTTTTTTTTTTTTGTTAAAAGATGATCCACAGATTCACCCTCACTCTTACACATAAGGCATACACTACGAGAGAGCATGGATTGGTCTCTTCCTATGAAACAAGTCCCCCTAAAATCCTCAACCATGAACCAAACTAATTCCAATTGATCACTAAAGGTACAATTCACAATTCCCAAGCTCCATTTTCGAAAGCTGCAATGGCACCTTACTTGATCTAAGGACTCAATAGAGATACTACAATTTTATCAACTGCCCCCTTATTTTAGAATTTTTTTTCACTCCTTCTAAGTTTTCTTTTCTTTTTTTTTTTTTTGGGGGGTGAACAAAGAGGACAAATGTGTCTGGGATTCCAAAAGGACAAAGCCAGAGCAAAACAAAAGGATATTACAAAAAGAGAAGCAGGCAACCTATCCACAGTGTATTTAGATAGGTAAGTCCGAGGCAGAAATGATCAACTCATTCCTAAGGGAGTTGGGGCAGGATCTACCTATAGAGATTAAGATTCTCCGGACATCAAAAACAATGCCATCCCAAATTTGGATGAAGCTTCCAGAGTACGCGGTCAACGATTTAAGATTTCTCTCCATCCAAATGTGATAAACTGTCGCACAGAAGGCTAGTTTACCTACCAAATCGTGCAGATTATTTCTTCTAAAGGCATTGTGGATTGTGAATCCATCTTCATTCTCTTTCGAGGACCTTAGTGTCGTCTGGAAGGCCAGCAACGGAGCATATTCCTTCCCAAATACAGGTACAGAAGGAGCAAGCAGAGATTAGATGACAAATGCCTTCCACTGTTGACCAGCAGAAGCATCACCTGGCGGGGAAGGGAATCTGTCTTTGGCCGAGGAACACCCCTGTTAAAAGTGATTGAGTCAATGCTCTCTATGTAATGAAACTGTGGCGAGGGATGTGACCCCGGAACCAAAAGACATCAAACCATGGCTCCCTAGCGGCCCGAGATTAAATGAAACTCCAAGCAGATGAGGAGGTATACACCTTTTAAGTCCCTTAAGCTAATTCTGTCAATATCTAAACATATACCTAAACCAAACCCCTAGACTTGCTCTTCTTTAAAAATCCTGAGCACTCTATATTTAGCTACTATTTGTCTTCCTCATGAGGATAGGATACCTAAACAACCAGAATCACAGTGCATGGATACATCCAAAATATAAACAATAGCAATACCAGAGAATCTAACCCACAAATGGAAACCAGATTTGAAACACAAGTAGGGAATAATATGATGAACGTAATATCTGAATATGAAAGCAATTCAATGGTTCGCACCAAGGTTTTAAATCTCGGATCTCGACCCCCTCTTGGTGAGGTTCGAGATTTTTTAGATCTCGTCGACATCTCAAAAATCTCACTGAGACACCACCTTTTTTAACATATAAAGTCCGAGATTTCCGAGATTATGAGATCTCAAGGAGGTTGAGATTTCTGAAAATTCGTCGAGATCTCGCCAAGATTTATAACTATGAGTCAGATTAAGAGATACGATGAAGTCTTTGTACTGCAATGACTGTAGAAGATAAGCAAGTGTTTTTTTTTTTCACTGAAATAGAAAAGTCAAAATCTGACAAGTAGATGTTGGTCAAACTTGGACAGATAGTAATCTATTAGGATATGTCACTAATAACCAGATCTGATAGGAAACCAATGACTGGATGTACAGCTAGGAAGATATCCTGTTAGAGGTAGGAAACCTCCTCTTGCAGGAATCAACAGAACAGAATTTATGTCAGCAATCAATTGTCGATCCAGAATGCAACAATCTTCATTAGGGCAACAGGTAGGTGACAGAATTGATTCACATCAACAGGAACCAGATTCCATGGCACTCGATTAAGAACAAGCAGTTATAGGTTGCAGAAACAGTAACTAGAATTTGATTTTGGGCAGATTTAAAACAACCAGTAATCAGATCATCAACTCAAGCACCCATTTATGGAGGATGTGACCAGGACTACCATGGAATCGATGCAGAGTAACAGATTCAGATCAGAAATTAAAACGGAATCAACTACATACTTGATAATGGAGGATTAAGAGAGAAGAAGATAAAAGGATATGGACACAGGCTTCCCACTTATGAAGTAAGTTGATTTCCTAGCACCATACGAGCTTCCACTAGCACAGCCGAGTCTCACAGCCATTGAAAGTTGAAGAAGGCAGCAGCCATAACGTTCATTCATAAATCTGTATCTAGCATTTTAGCCCCTTACAAACTTATATAGAAGACTTAAAACAAGAAGCAAACTAGTCATAAAACTCCTCTAGATAATAACTTACCTTCGAGATAGTTTTTCCTAAAACTCAACCTAAAATAAAGAAAGTAACTTAAAATAACTTAAATCACTTAACAGCAGTAAAAGACTAAAACTAGATAAAAACTAACCAACTAGATAAAAACTTTTCTAACTAGACTTAAGCTACTAACACACTAATCCCATACTCCTACCTACTACCCATGTTTTAAGCCCATTAAAGTGGTCTATTGCAATGATAACCCATGGGACCAAAGGCCCAACATACATATAACCCAACCCAAGGCTTATTTCCAGAAAAATAAGCCCAATTATGTATCTTATCTGCATCACTTGTTTTTAAGCCTAAACCCCTTTGTCATTTATATGGACCACCCTATGTTAACACTCATGAATTGATTGCATTGTTAACCTAAGCCCTGAGTCCCCAAACTGCTACCATATTAGTCCCATGCAGAAGCAATATTACATGAAGAAAAAAGATACCAATGCACTTGGCATAATAATAACAAATAAAGCGCACAACCTAATCAAGCAGATTTCTTGAGTCACAAATCACAACAGTAGTACTTTATAAGGTTTAAAAATATGGTGCAACAATCAGGGTTGCACTCTAACAGTCAGATAATAGACCATACTGAATGTCATCACTAGATCTACCATATTGATCGCAACATAAACCTATCCCAACACCCATAATATATGAAACTGAGTCAAAGCACATATTAAGATATGTCAAAGCAAGCAAGAGAGAGAGTGTAAAATGATTGTTTTCCTACTAGAAGTGTGCAATCTGGCAGATCTTTTGTACGGCCATTGCCAACACTCGTGTTGAGAAGTATTTGGCCATAATTCCAGTGAGAAAAATGTGTTGCCTGCACATATCATATCAAGTTTGATAGCTATAGGCAAGAAAATTGTAACTTAAATGATATTTGTCACAGCCATGATGTTCTTTTTTTAGTACCAATAAAACATCAATTGGATTAACTATAATATTATTTTCCATATTGAGGTATTTTAGATACAAATATGCCACTCCAGTAACTTGATGCTCATCTTGCGCCATTACGCATAACCACTTACCATAGGTGTTAATGATACTTTGATATCCAACTAGACTAAACTGCAAAATTTTGGATCTTGTCCCTCCAGGAAGCAGGGTGATCCGTTCAACATAATCATAATATAATCCAACTAGACCACTCAAACAAACATTACAAAGAAAATTATCACTGAATGGATTCTTTATTTTCTGGGTTATCTTTCATTTTTTTCAAGTGTACAAATAAATTATTTGGTGGTAATGTGACAATGCTAGAATATTCGTTTCTAATAGATATTGCTATAAAGAAGCAAAACATAAAAGCATGTGAAATTAAACTCCCGCGTTAGCATTTTTTTCTCAGTTGAACACAAAATTAAGAGCCCACATCAGCAGGTGTATCAGCTATCCATCTATCTATCAGTATGTAATACCAGATACAATTAACACCATTATCAAGGTATATCTAGCCAATAAAACTATAAGACAGAGATAAAACCAGGATCCAATATGTAGAAACAAAAGATCTACCCATAAAGACAAAAAAAGATGTAAGAAGTTATTAACCAGCAAAACATTAAATCTAATGAAAGATCCAGAATAAACAAATCCATAGAATTGCGACACAAAAAAATTTAAGAAATAATAGTAATCAATGATTCGCAAAACAGAGAGAAGCACTTTCTCAAGAAGGAGTTACCTGCCCAGACCAAAGAGACTCATGGCGCGCGCGAGCGAAAGAGAGAGAGTGATGTTTTCTATAATATGTTAGCGTTTTCAAGCGGGTTCTTTTCTTTTTCTCTCTCCACTCAGGTGAATCGCTGGAAGCGTTGAAATTGAAAAGCCTTTCGTCAAAAAGCGACTTCAAACTTTTTCTTTTTTTTTTTTTTTTTTTCGGGGGGTGGTAGTTGGGGAGACTTCCAAGGTAACGGCCACAGACATGGTAGGGGCAGCTCCGGCTTAACTGCCCGAAGCAGACATTATTCGCTCGGGCAGCTTCAGTGGGAAACACCCAAACGGAGTTAGCATCCCTCTTGCAGTGAGATCTGACCGTTTATAGTGCTTCAATATGTGTCTTGATGCAGTCAGGATTTCACTGTTGTTTGACCGTCATTACATAAGATCTAATTCCCGTAAAAGCCCTAATGTGTCACTTGATCGGTTCGTTCTCATTAAGAAAAGTTCATTTTCAGTCAGGTTTTGGTTTTTCATGATCTAATTTATTGAGTTTCTATCGGTCCATCATTATTGGGTTGGTTTAGTTTTGATTTGATTTTTTATATATATTTATATTAAAATATTGGGTTAATGGACACTTATCGGTCTACTGTTAGTTCGTTTTCAGTATCCGAATCATATTTGTAATACAATAATAGCTTAATAGTCTCTTATCGGCCCATTATCAAGTTGATTCGATTTCAATCTATTGGTATACAAATGGAAAGATAGTCAGGCTTCGCAGCACAACCCACTAATTTATTCCATGTAGCAGTCCCAATTTTTCATTTTAAATATATAATTTATTTTAGTACAATTTGAATTGCACACATGTTAATAAAATGGTTTAAAGACTTATGGTCAATGATGCAGATGGAGACATGACTTTTACAAGGAGACATGAACCGATCCATTGTCATTTGTTATTTTTTCAAATGTTATAAATAATCTATTCTGTCACATGGGTAAATAATATGTTCATTCCAACCATTGGATATAGAGATAATATGATTTAAATTACACACATTTTGAATTTCAAACTATAATTCAATTAAATACTTCATTTGTATTGGCATATCTTCTTTGTATCTCCATGCGTGTGTATGAGAAGTCGAGTACACTAAATATTACTAGAACACTCCCTAAATTGGAATGGATTAGATTTACAAAATGGTAAAAATGAATGGTCTAGATTTATCTTATAATATTTGAAAATAGAACAAACATTTGTTACATGAATAACAACCCATGTATAAAAGGTTTCATATCAAACACCAAAGAAAGGAAGTTTGTTGAGATTATGGAGAAAAAATCATTTGGTGTTGGAAGGATTATTTATGCAAAAAAGGGTCTCTGGCTATCAAGCGACAGTGAAGATCCTAATCGCTCATAATACTTCGAGATACGTGATAATGCACTATAAACAATTGAGATCCTCACTATCATTTGACAGTCACTATAAAGGATCCCAGTTCTTATTTATAAATAGATTTTTGGTACAACACCGGTACACCACCCTATAGAATGAAAACTAGATCCAAGATCGTCTCCAGTCCGTCCAACCGTCCAGTCGTGGACGGACGGACTGGATTTAAAGGACACACCCCCCCATGTATTAGTATGCGTGTCCTTTTAATCCAGTCCACCCAGTCCACGACTGGACGACTGGACGAACTAGAGACGATCCAAGTCCTTAGAAAAACTACCAACGACATTCTTTCAATTGAGTTCATAATTTTTTTTTCTTTTTCTTGGTAAGAGGGTTCATAAATTTTCAAGTCGAAAATATCGTTACCAATAAATAAGGATCAGTTCAATTCACCTGCGCATACATATGTATATTTTTCACTTGTTTTTATTTCCCCTCACGAAATGTGAGACCCACATTTGGAGTATGGGATCTACTTGATATGGAGTATAGATGCATCTTTTGTATACTTTTTTATCGGAATTTATTTCCGGTCATGAAATATTGGGACCCACCTCTGGAGTATAGGATATACCATATACGGAGTACACCCTATCACTTCCAGATACTAGAGTGCAGATGCAATATCTGAAGCTCTATACAATTTCTCAATAATCAGAGCTGCGTGCACCGGTCCTACCATTGGAATCGGAATCGGTATTGGAATGACTCTTCCAAATCCGGTCCAGTTGAGGTACTTGAACCAGTGTTTCAGGTTTTTTTTTTTTTTTTTTTTTTTTTTTTTGTTTTTGTTTTTTCCGACTTCACTCTAAGCAGGATCCTTTGGCGAACTGCTGAGCAGAGAACGACGGTGAGAGCGAGGGAAGATGGAGGTCAGAGCCCGTGCTCCAGGGAAAATCATCCTTTCAGGAGAGCATTCCGTAGTCCATGGATCTACTGCCGTAGCTGCTGCCATCGATCTCTACACTCAAGTTACTCTGCGGTTATTGAGCGATTCAGGTACGATACTCGAACCAAATCTCTCCCTCGTCTTATCTCACAGCTATTTGTTCTTTAGATATCTTTATATTTGAGAATAATTTCAAGGGCTTACCTATCACAATCCACATTATATCTTTTGCATTTGGGTCTTTTTTTTTGGTCTCTGTTTTCCTTTCCGATTTTTAATTGGTAAAAAAAATGGAATCGGTTCTATGTTCATCATTCAGAGAGTAGTGATGTAGGATTAGAGTATCCCATCTCTCTCAAACTCAAAGAGTGAAATAAATAGTAGAATAAATGGCTGAAAAGTTCAATTACACACCTATCCAAAAAAAAGAAAAAAAAGAAAGTAGAATAAAAGTTTTAATATTTCATGTTCTTAGATATTTTGAAATCTTTCTCCCCAAATGTCTTCTGTTTCTCAATTGATATGGTACACGCACTCATTAAATTTTGGTTTTACTCTTAGCTGCATTTTCTGAAAGTACCCCCCCTCTTTTTTCTTCCGTCTTTCTTTTTGGCAGAGAGTGGTGAGGGCTTACTAAAACTTCAGCTCAAGGACATGGGATTCGAATTCTCATGGTCAATTAGAAGAATCAAGGAGATGCTTCCTGACCTGAATACTTCCCATCCGTCACAGCCAATGGCATGTTCCCCAGAATCTCTTAAATCACTTGATGCTCTTGTAGAGGAACAGAATATCCCAGAGGCAAAAGTGGGACTTGATGCTGGAATTTCAGCTCTCCTCTGGCTATACATTTCGATCCAGGGGTATGTATCATATGTTTATTCTAAGCTAGATCTTTTTCATTGTCGTAGTTTCCCCTTTATTTATTTATTTATTTATCTTGATTTGTTTCCCCTTTATTTATTTATTTATCTTGATTTGGTTCCCTTATCTTTTTCAGTTTGAAGCCTGCAACTGTTATAGTCACTTCTGATCTTCCTTTGGGTTCGGGTTTAGGATCTTCTGCCGCATTCTGTGTTGCACTCTCTGGTGCTCTGCTTGCACTGTCAGATGTTACGAAATTGGATCTCAGTCCACAAGGATGGTTATCATTTGGTGAAAGTGAGCTCGAATTAGTAAACAAATGGGCTTTTGAAGGTGAAAAAATAATTCATGGCAAGCCGTCTGGAATAGACAACACTGTGAGCACATTTGGTATGTGTGATCATTATGAGCAATTCAGATGAACTAATCTTCTTGTTCAGCCCTTTGTCTCCCTTTGTGTTAAAGCACTTTTTCTAGCTCGATTAGCCAAACTTATACACATACATTAATACATTATATACTGGCCAACTAAAAAATTTACATGGGGATCCGGCTGTTGGTGCCGAAACTTTTCATCTACTCATGGTTGATTAGATGCTCTGGAAAGCCAACTTTTACTTAAAGAATGGGGGGAAGTCTAATCTTATCAATTGTTATAATTCTTTAGTATCAAATAAATCATGAAGCTTGGAGAACTAAAGAGGTCTTATCGAAAATTTGCAGCAGCTTGGGAAATAAAAGGTAAGAGAAAAAAGAGCACAGGTATGACTGTCATGACATCTACTATTGGACAAAAGAAGTGTAAGCCCTGGCAATTTGGCAAAAAAGAAAACTACTCTAATGTAGGGTTGAAATAAAAAGATCAAAGCAAAGATATTAAGCATAACAAACATTTCATTATCGGAATTAATTGCATTTCGATGGAGTTATTGATGTACGACAAGGGATAATGAAACAAATAAGATCAACTAAAATAAAACATTTTTGTTCTTCTGAAAAACAGAGGTGGAAAACCTCATACATGGTATCTATATGGTTGAGATAGACCACCAAATTTGTACATGATGCCTATTGAGGGAATTCCTACCAAGCTAACTATCAAATATGACCAAATGCTTACTCCATGTGGCAGAAATAGGTGATTCGGCTAGAAAGGCTTCTGCCTGTGTGGTCCTGTCTCATCATTTTACCTTTTCCCCTTAATTATATAACTTGAACTTATTGTTTTTCTTTCTCAGTCTTCTAGTATGAGTGATGCACCATTGTTCTTATTTGCAATATGATTTCTGAATTTTGAGCTAAATTGTATAATGTTTATTACAGGCAACATGATAATGTTTAAGTCTGGTAAATTGACCTGCATCAAGTCTGGTATGCCACTCAGAATGCTCATTACTAACACAAAAGTTGGGAGGAACACAAAGGCATTAGTTGCTGGAGTTTCAGAGAGGACCTCTAGGCACCCAGATGCGATGAGTGCTGTGTTTTCTGCTGTTGACCATATCAGCAAAGAACTATCCACAGTCATTCAGTCACCTGTCCATGAAGACCTGTCTATAACTGAGAAGGAAAATAAAATTGAGGAGTTGATGGAGATGAATCAAGGTTTACTCCAATGCATGGGGGTCAGCCATGCTTCTATAGAAACTGTACTTCGAACAACTATGAAGTACAAACTGTCTTCCAAGCTGACAGGGGCGGGGGGTGGAGGCTGTGTTCTGACATTGGTGCCAACACGTATCCAATTTTCAATGTATTGTGCAATTTTAACGTTTATAATTATTGTTTTGCTAATTAATATATTTATTGTTAATCTGTTCATCGTGCTAGTATTCAGTTTCTTTCTTGACACTATCAGTGGCATACCCTAAATAAACTACCTCTGAGTATATTACAGATTTTGCTTTCTTGTAACATCACTAATATACTGATTATACTCGTCTTAATAATTGCATCTGTCAAAACTGCAGGTCCTGCCTGACTTAGCTAGTTTGTTGTACAACTTGGATACAGACGTTATATGGATTTCTGCTATGTTTAACTTATGATGCATCCCTGTTATGATAAATCTGCATACACTCTTTTTCTGCTCAATTCCTTATTTCTGCTGATTGTCTGTCCCACTCCTGTAATTAAATAAAATCCCAACTTGTTCACTCAATGTTTTTTGCCATAGGATAAGGTGGTGGGGCTTAAAAGGAATTAACTTGAAAGCTTTTATTGATAATGTAGTCAAACACGAAATGTAGGACTTTGAGGGAGACACTGATGCAATGTGGAACGAGATGATTGCTTGTATTAAGAAAATTGCTAAAGATGTCTTAGGTGTATCAAAAGGAAAATGTCATTCTCCTAGAGAGTCTTGGTGGTGGGATGATGAGGTTTAAGCAGCCTATAAATCTAAGAAAGATAGTTTTAAGACATGGCAAAAGATTAAGGATATAGATGATCTTAGAAGGTATAGATTTGCCATAAATTAAGCCAAAAAGATTGTTGAAAAAGTAAGGGCGATGGAATACGAAGATCTTTATAACAATCTTAGCACAAAAGCAACCCTAAGGGGGTAGTTGAGTCGGCAAGGAGCCTACGCTTTAGGAAGCGGAAGGTACTGATTTCAACTCTTCTTACTGCCTTAGGGCCACTCACAATGGGGTGTTAAGTGCTCTTTCTTTCCTGCTATTGGTGCAAGTAGAATGGTTCTTATTCAACTCTGGAATGACCCGGTCCATGCGGTTGTGGGATTAGTATGGGCCCGCGGGATTAGTCAGACCAAAGGTCTGGATACCCATCGTTAGCAAATATCTTAGCATAAAAGGAGAAAAAGCTATATATGAAATAGCTAAGATGAGGGAAAGGAAGAGTAGAGATTTAAACCATGTTAGATATATTAAAAGTACAGATGGTAGAGTTCTAGTAAGGGATGAAGATATAAAAGAGAGATAGAATGATTATTTCTACAACCTACTAAATGGATACACTTCGAGTAATAATGTCTTAGATTGCTACTTTACCCACCATGACACCATGTGACGTAGATATATACGCAATATTACGGTGACAGAAGTGAAAGAAGCTTTAAGGAGGATGAATTTAGGCAAAGCACCAGACCCAGATGAGGCCCCAATAGAAATTTGGAATAGCTTAGGAATGTATGGAGTATCTTGGTTAACTAAGCTGTTCAATAAAATTATGAGCTCAAAGAAAATACTAGATGAATGTAAGAGAAGCATTGTGGCTCCAATTTATAAAAACAAAGGTGATATTCAGAGTTGCAATAACTATAAAGACATAAAATTAATGTATCATAATATGAAATTATGGGAGAGAGTTATTCAAACTCGCATGAGAAAAAAAACTACTATTACGGAGAACCAGTTTGGTTTTATGCTAGGTAAATCCACGACATAAGCTATATACTTGCTTAAGAGACTCATGGAAAGATGTAGAGAAGGCAAGAAGGACCTCCATATGGTATTTATTGATCTAAAAAAAGCTTATGACTGAGTTCCTAGAGAATTAATCGGGCATGTACTAGAGAAGAGAAGTGTTTCAAGCAAATATGTGGACATAGTTAAGGATATGTATTATAATGTGGTGATTAGTGTGAAAACTATAGGGGGTCAAGGTGGTGAATTCCTAATCACAATGGGGTTACATTAAGGATCAGCTTTAAGTTCGTATCTGTTTGCCCTCATTATGGATAATTTAACTAGAGACATTCAAGATGAAGTTCCTTGGTGCATGCTTTTTGCCGATGATATTGTTTTAGTGGGTGAGACAAAAGCAGGGATTAACGCCAAGTTGGAGCTATGGAGATCAACATTGGAATCAAAAGATTTTAAGATAAGTACAACGAAGACGGAATATATGGTGTGTAACTTTAGTCACACAAGGACGGGTAATGAAGTGGTGAAAATTCTTAAGAGGGAGATACAACAAAGTGATCATTTTAGGTATCTAGGTTCAATTATAGATAAAGAAGGAGTTATAGAGGATGATGTTTCACAGAGGATTAAAATAGGATGGATGAAGTAGAGAGGTGCGTTCGGAGTGCTGTGTGATCGGCGTATTCCCTTAAAACTTAAAGGAAAATTTTATAGGACAGTAATTCAACTGGCTATGATGTATGGAGCGGAATGTTGGGCAGTTAAGAAGCATCATATAGATAAACTTAGTGTAGCTAAGATGAAGATGTTGAGATGGATGTATGGTAAAACTAGGAAGGATAAGGTACGGGATGATTGTATTAGAGTTGATTTGGGAGTAGCACCGATACATGATAAACCACGAGAAAGCTGTTTGAGATGATATGACCATATTCAACGGAGGTCGTTAGATGCTCTTGTACGAAGGAGTGATTTGATTCAGATTGAAGGATCTAAAAGAGCTAGGGGCAGACCTAAGATGACTCCAGGGGAAGTGGTGAAGAAAGACATGCATAGCTTAGGCCTTGTTTCACGTATGATATCGAATAGAGCTAACTGGAGGACAAGAATCCTTGTAGCCGACCCTATTTAGTCGGGATAAGGCTTTGTTGATGTTGTTGTTCACTCAATGTTTTAGTGTAAAAGAACCATGAAAGGCATTTCAAGATGGAAATGAATTGGAAATTGAGGGTAGAATGTGTCAATTGAAGCCAAAATACACTTGGAGTCTAACTGCAATCGTAGATGCAAAAAGACCACTATTGGATGTGTGAAAATGAACTGTGTGCCCTGATGCTATATGTGGGTCTATGATGCCTGCTGTCTAAATCCCAGTTCAGATCCTTACGACATGAAGCAGTCCACTAGCAAACATCTACAATAATTGCAATAGTATGATCTAGATAGTCATGAAGAAGTTTGTAGCAATAAAGAACAGGAAAGGGTTTTTCTACGCATTAGAGCAAAGAATAGTGTAGAGTTGCAGAAACATAAGAAGACGTAGATAATAACCAAAAAAATGACATCTAGGTTCTAAACAAGCATGCCTTACAAATTAGAGAGGGATCTCAATGTTTGGCAAAACAAAAAATAAATAGAGTTTTTTTATAGGTCAAAGTACATGGACTATATGTAGGATTTTGTCTACTAACTGAGTAAAAATGGAAATTTGTTATGTACTGAATATTGATTTGAGTTGCTGTTGGAGCCAAGGACTGGCGTGTGGTTTCCTCTCTCCTTCATCATCATCAATTCTGTTCAAGCATCTCATCAGGTGTGATCTTTTTCCTTTCTCCCTGCTTATTTCCTTTTTCTGTTCTTAATTTTCCTTCACTCTCCCTCCTTCTCCTTTCCTCTTCTGTTCCTCTTCATTCTTGCAAACTCTGTTTCTGAGTGTCACTGGCAGTCCTCTCTGGTTTGATCGAGCGTCTCTGATCCTTCCTCTTTCTTTCTCACATTCTGGGAGTAAGTAATGAAGAATCAATCTCTCACCAGGGAAGAACTAGTGAGAGATCATTTGCAACAGGATTGACAAATATAGCAACAAAAATCAGAATTGATAAGAAGATTTTCTCCCTCTTTTCCAACACTTATTTTTCTTTTTCTTACAACGAAAGCACAATAAAAGGATATGGCATGGGCATCCCACCTAAGCCTCAACCAGCTTCTCACCCAGAAGTCAAGAACAACATCTTACTATTGCTCTATCTCTAACAGAGGAATAGTATTAAACCAATTTCATTTCAAATTCTTATTCCAAATGCTTAAAGACATCTGTTTATACAGTGGGGCTGAGAGTGTTCCACCTTCATTGGGACTTCCTCCTAGACTTAATGGCTTGCATTTCCAAGCACTTACACTAGGACTGATTTCAAGATATTCAATGAACTTTACATTTTCAAGGTCTTTCTCTGCTAACAATGAAACTAACTGTACTAACAATGAAACTAATTCCATTAACAATGGAACTAACTCAACTAACCTAAAATTTGCATGAGCCACTTATCCCTCATATATGAGCTTAGAAAAAAAGATCCATTACAAAAGAAAACATAAAAATTCCTAGCCCATGACCCATGTAAACCATTAGGCTACTTGTTTAAGCCATTAAACTAGGATTTAAGCTTGTTCCGGCATGAGCACTTGTGCTAGAACCTCTTTTTAACTACATCAGTAAGCTTCCTCCACTGGGGTGATTCAAACGCTAGGAGCTCAGACCCAAAAGTCCACCCTGCTGTAAGAAACAGATCGAAACTAGAACCTGGTTTCAGTTCCAATTGCGCAGCCCTGCTTGAACCGGCTCAAACCCAAACCAACCTTTTGGTCGGAAAGGGTTGGTAGATGATTAATTAGATTAGGAAGTTTTAATTTTTAGGTTTCCTTATTTACTATTTCTATTTTATGCCATAGGGATTAGATTTGATTTCATAAAGATGTTATTTACTTTCTAAGTTTACTTCAAATTAGTTTAGGAAAGTTCTACCTTTAAATAGAATATGTATTAGGTTTTATTTTCAGAATTGGAAGATTTGAATGAAAGGAAGAATTGAGTTTTGGTAGTAAGCCCTGCGCGGGCTCTCTCTCTCTCTCTGCTGAATCAGAATAGGCCCTTTCCTTGGCCTGTTCCTCCCTTTTTCTCCTTTCCTGCTCCCTTCTCTTCTTCTTTCTTCTTGGCCTCTCCTGTTCGGCCTGTAAACCCAGTCCCCACGGAAATCCATCGATCTCTCTCCCCTTCTTCTCGCAATCAGGAACAACCTTTCTCTTAGGCTGTCTTCCCCTTCTCTTCCTCCGTTCTTAGTTCTCCTTCCTTCTTCTTAAACCTGTCCCCTGTTTTGGCGGTAACCCCAGCCCCATATAAAACCCATCAAACTTCCTCTTCCCTCATCCTCTCAACCTGAAACCTAGGGTATACCCTCAAATCCTAAGGGCCACCCAAACCTTTGCTTTTCAACCCCACCCATCAACCTTATGTGAGTTACTGACCTGCAACTAAGTCTGAACCAAACCTTACCGCTAAGTCTGGTTCCAGTTACTTTTTCTCGATGTTTGCTGACCATGTGTTTCTGGTTATCCTTCAAGAGATTCGTGATCACCAATTGCGAATTCCATGGTGATCTGATCTCTGTGGGAGGTTCCCTCCTGAACAGAACCTCTCCTTCTTGTAAAACCTTTTGTAGATTAAATGGTTTTTTTCTTATTTTAATTCCTTTTTCTTTTCTTTTTCTTCTTCCACCCTCTTTCTTTCTTTCTAAAGATTCTCTTTTTAGACTATTCTGTTCTAGATATTTGTCTAAATTATTGAAGAGTTTGATTCTAGAACCTACTGGTTGAGTTGAGTTCTTTTGAAATTCTGCCACGCTTTGTCCAAGTCAGTTTGGCCCTGGTTGGGTCCATAGTTTTGGCTACCCGAGCCGGACCCACCCGTTGCAAAATTTTCTCTGCTTTAATCCTTGATCCCTGGGTTTGTTATTGGCTGGATTGAAGAGGGATATGATTGGTGAGTCTCCACCCAAGATTCAGCTTGATTAGTGTTTGCACGAAGGGTTTCTCTCACTCGATCGAAGCCACATTTGTTCTCCGCCTCTTGCTCTTGGTTGAGAGGTGGAAGACAACATCCCCTACGTAATACTTAAACCTCTATTGTCCATATTTGCACAAAAGCCCCTATAGTCTCAGTTTTTTTATTTCATCCCCATCTTAAACCTCTATTGTCCATATTTGCACAAAAGCCCCTATAGTCTCAGTTTTTTTATTTCATCCCCATCGTTATTATTAGCTTCCAGAGACACCTCCGCCTCTATGACTGTTTCTCTTCACTTGTTAGTTCTGAACTTCAAGATCATTTCCGAATTGCCATTGGCCACATTATTTTGTGTTTCTTTCACCTGGGTGGGCCCATAGCGATCAATAAGCGGGATTTTGTGACCCGAGGTTGCATCAAATGACATCAAAATCATGCTAAAAAAGCAAGCTTTTCTTGAAATAAAGGTGCATGAAAATTTTGGGAATAATAATAAAAATAATACTGTTTCTTGTTTGAAAAGCCAAACAGAGACTCTGAAGGCTAGATCTAAACAAAAACTATATCAAGCCCACATAAATATTGACCACCACAAATGACAATAGAATAACTAGATCACACAATGACCACCAACAAACCCATATTCCTGCAAAATTGAAAGAAAATACTCTTACAGCCCAAAATTTCAGAGCAGATAAGAAATTACAAATCAGTAGGTATACATGATCAGTTTAGTTAAGCTGTCCATGAAGTCTTGAAATTGTATGGACCCTAAGGCTGGATGAGCTCCCATATTGGCTCTGCATCACGTCTGAACATATGGTGATCTTAAGGTTGAATGGTCTGAAAATTCATATAGTGCCATTTTGTGCTAAAAAAATTGTGCTATTTTGATGTTCTTGGCTTTTTCTTCCGATGTGTTCAACTCAAAGATGGAGTCCTTTACCATTTGAATAAGTTTTATCAGGGACAGTAGTTGACAAAGTAATTACTGAGCTCAAGTCATGCGGGTTTCAATGCTTAATAGCTGGAATTGGTGGGAAAGGCCTTGAGATCTGTTTTGGTGGGTCATCCTGATTTGTCTTCTTTCCGGGATTGGCGTTAATACTAAGGTAAGATTTTATTCTATGAACGCAACCTTGATGTTTGCTTCTGTCTTGTTTTTTTCTCTTTCCTGGTTTTATTATTTTATATTCATGTCAATGCTATCATGTTGCTTTGCATAAACCTTTTGGTTTCTTGAAGGTAGGATCTTCAGGCATTGTTTTCCAGTGATTCTCAAACTTGTTGATCAGAGTGCTTCTCTCGGATTTGAAACAAATGCAACGTGTGCAACCTTCTTTTTTTTTCCTCCAGTTTTGCCTCAAAATTGTTGTTCTGGTAGTCCATCAATCTGGATTCTCTTAATCCTCTATAGAGTGGAGGCATATATTGTTTTGGCCAATGCAATTAATAGGTCTACGTAAGAGATCTTTTTGCTGCAATAATCAACAATCAAACGGTAGTAATCGTCAATGAGGCAGGTTGTTGGACGTGAAAATGATCTACTGGATCTGATCTTGCAGCTAGGAGAAATTATAAAAATGTCAGGACAATTGAACTAATGAAGCCAAATAAGCATTTGTTTGGCCAAGGCAACTTCCTTGATAAAGAATTGTCATAGTGTATCCATTCTTTCTGGTTAAGCTATACCACCATAACTTGAATTATTACACATATTAGATTCAGTTGTATCCCTACTTGGGAGACTGTAGATCATTGAATGGGCAAGCTCTATTTTAGCACACAATAAATAATCATCTAAAGTTATAAAGTGAAAGGTGTGCTAATATCTCTAGTATGATATGCAAAAGTACACTGATCACTTAAGCCACAAAGGCACCCACGCGGGGGGGGGGGCGCCGGGGGGGGATATTGATTGAAGGAGATGGTTCCAGCTAATTAAGTGTGTAGAGGTGTTCTTTGTTCTACTACTGTCCTTATATTTACAGGCAATGGTTTGAGCATTGGAGGTCAGATCATGCAGGTCAGTCTGAATCGGCCAGTGCCAATATAGCTGTTGATGCCAATACCTCCAATGTATAGCTGTTGATGCCAATACCTCTGATCTTCCCTACATGATGCGGATCAAATTGGATGGATCCGTAGGTGATGGGCTCAAAGAAAGAAGGCAGGAATGGGGATGGTTAAATTTGGATAAATTCTGATCTCAGACCTAATGGACAGATTTTAAGAAAATAGCTACAACATTTCAATTACTAATTTCCAGGAATTAAATAAGAAATAAAATATCCCAAAATATAGAAATCAATGAAGTGGAATGGTGGATAGAGAAAAGGAGATCAATGGTAGATTGAGAGAGCAGGTATAAAAAAAAAAGTTACCTTTCTAGAATATTGGTTTGATGGGAAAAAAGGAGGAGTGAAAGCTGTTAGTTGTACAAAAAATAAAGCAAAGGAATAGGAAAGAGGAGAGAGAATATTGAGTGGGGAAGGCAGAAAACACTAAATCAAAAGAGAAGAAATAAGAAAGAGAAAAAAAAAATTCTTTTACTAGACCGTGAGAGAATAGAGAGAAGCCAACTAGGCAATTACCAAATCAAGCAAACTTATCTATTCCAATTCTATCTTAAGAGGGTGGTTATATATTTATAAGAGAACAAAAAAAAAATCTCTAAATCTTGTACTGTTGTTGATTAATATATATTTTTTTGATAGGTATTGATTAATATTTCTAATACTAGTTCTCCAAAATACTTATCTAAATATAAATTTCGAACCCTAAATCTCTAGATAACTTAGCCCCTGAACAATTAATACAAAAGGACTTCTTTAATGATTAAACCAAAGCCAACGACACTTCCTAATGGACCCCACAAATAAGCTAAAAATGACAAACGAAAATAAAAATAAATTTTAAAATTACAATTATGCCCTATTTTAAAAAAAAACTCTTAATTAGAATTAAATCCAGGCCATCTGATTTGATTCATTGGTTACTTCTGCATTATTCCCCCATGGTTGGAAAAGGCTAGTTCTCAAGTCTTGCAGTGTCATAGGCTCGTCGCCAAAGTTGTCAAGGCATTACTTGGTGCCTAGTCAGGCACCTTGGGCGTCCAACAGCCCCCCAACACCTTGGGTCGCCGTGGCAACCTTGGTCATAGCACCACAACCACTCGATGAGCATTGCTGAACAAGTGTTTTAACTTGATGACAGTCTAGTGCTTTTCACGATAACAATCAGCAATGATCGGCTTTCTCACATTCAAGATTTCTGGAGGAAGAAGAAATTTCAGTCTTGATCTAAATAGGAGCAACGTCAATCCAGTCTCCTCAATTGGAAACTGTTCTTGAATCTTGTTTGCCTTGATCGGAGCACCGTTGTTTTCTTCTTCAACTCTGATATCGGTCGTGGTCTTCTCTTTATCATCATCGACTTCTTCCACGTCCTCCTTTTCATCCACCATTATATCTTGCTTATGATCTTCAAGAATTCGTTTTTCTCGCTCTATGCTCTTGAATTTGAGATTGTGTTACTCTCACATATAGTACTCATCCTATTTAACATACGCTTCATGTTCTCAAAGCTGCTAAGATGAAGAGTGTTATCATAGATTTCTTGATACTCCATGTTGAAGATATTTAAGTTTGGCTCTGATGCCAAACTGATTTAGATCAAATTAGACAGATTTGAAAGGGCTCACTAAAAGGTGGGAGGAAGGGGACTAGTAGATTTGGATCAAATTTGATCTCAGATCTAACGGACATATCTAAAAAGATAGCTACCAGATTTGAAATACTAATTTCAAGCAATGAAATTAGAAATAAAATATCACCAAATATAGAAATCGATGAGGTGGTTGGTGGAGAGAAAAAGGAGGCCAATGGTAGATGGAGAGAAGATTTTAAAAATTTTCTTCCTGGAATATTGGTTCAATGGGAGAAAGAGAGGAGAGATTTCCATTTGCTGTCCAAAAAATAAAGGAAAAAATTAGATGAGAAAGGAGATAATATTGAAAGCGGAGAGATAAAATACCAAATCGATAGAGAGAGAAAAGATAATAGATATGAAAGAGAGCAGAGATCTCATACCAGCTCACGAGAGGAGAGAAGAGAGAAGAGAGAAAAGAGAAAAGAGAGAGAAAAGCCAACTAGATAATTACCAAATCAAACAAACTATTTCGCTCCAATTCCATCGAATGAGGTGGTTACATATTTATGAGAAGGGTACTCTTCCACAGCACCATAAGGATTGAAGTGCATTGCTTTTCTATAACTTTTTTACCTCCACCTTTTTTTTTTCATGTTGTACATTAGGTTAAGGGCAATATAGCATTTTCATTTTCACAAACCAAAAAACTGTACCAAATCCCTACCCGACTCCCACTCCCTCCTCCCTTCCCCCCCCCCCCCCCCCCCCTTTCCCCCCCCTCCTTTCAGCATATGGGATATCTTTGATGACCAGAATCTTTGCATTCCCGAGTTCTGATGATTGCTTTCTGCAACTTCTGCAAAACGTTGAAACCCTACTAGCTTCAATTGGACCCCAAGGGCTATGAGTAGATGAGTTGAAAGGAAAAGATAATCTCAAATCTCGAATTTGATTTTGATGATAAGTTGAATGGAAATGATAATCTGAAATCTTAAATTTGGTTTTGATGATTCTAGTTTTCACATTGTTTAACCCATGCCTGATTGTCTTGCCTCATCTCTATTGTTAAGCTCCTTCAGTTGATGGCAGTAAAATCAGCTGTTGTTTTCGAGTGGAGGGTGCACCATCACCATTGTTAATAGAGAGCGTTGAGTCTGTAGGGTCTTTCATGTCCAACAATGTGCTCACTAAGCTTCAAAATCTTGAGTCTCAAGGGTGTCTCGACCCTTGGAATAATCGAGATCTCAGCGAGACATTGCAAAAAAGCTGCAAAGGCTTAAAATGTGTGTTTCAACCCTAAAATGATCATTTTAAGGCTTGATATTCTAGGGAACCCCTATTTTAGCATATATAAACACATTTAAACCATAAAATTGTAAAAATAATTGCATTGTAGCAAAATCATAGATTCATAAATTCATAATTCCATACAAATACTCAAAGTCACAAATAGTCAAATAGTCAAATACAATGATGCTCCTAGTCCCATCTCCCCATCATTCCATCCCAATTTCTAATTCCACGAAGAGTGTTGTGGATGATTTAACTCATAAATTTGACGATGCCAATTTGCCTCGGATTGAGCAACAAAGTCATGTCACGACATCCTGGAGCGGAAGAACCGCTCGTAGTCTTCCACTGTCTCATAAATATGGAATCTTCAACATCTGTAAGGACACTTATCGTTGGGTACATTTCACCAAACTATGAACTATACCCTGAACTATAACCATAGCGTGAAGATCCAAATACTGATCCCATATGACTAATTGGTGTCTTTGGTTGCAGTAGCTGTGGCCAAGGTTCCAAATTTCGGCTGAAATGTTTCAGAAATTAACTGGTCTGAAACGAAATAGGACTCAAAATTTCGGTTTCGGTCGATATTTCGGTCGAAATCACTGTATGAGTCTCGAAATTTGTAAAAACTTGGTGTATCTGACTTCTACAGGCCAGAGTAATACAAGACAGGGAACAATATACAGGAGGAATAGTAAACAACACACAACACTTATTTATGATAATAACATTTAAGTAAATGAAATATAACTTTTATATTTCATTTACTTAAGATATTATTCATAAATAAACAAACACCCTCCATTTGAATTCAATAAAAATAGTCTAAAATTCAAATTCCAAAAGAATAAAAAGTCAACTTTCCAGTTTAAGAACAAAAAATGAATTTTCGATCGCGGGGCAATTTTCAACTTTTAAATGGTAGCTATTTTTTCCAATCTAAAAATTCCATAAAACTTATTAGAGTAAAACATCATTAAAAACCAAGAATCAACCAAAATAATTTTTTGTTTTGATGTCCAAAAATTATTTCCATTTAGATGATTTTAAAGTTTAAACAGCATTCGCATATTCTGAACAAGGTTTGACCGAACAAGGTTTAACCAGAATGTAACTCCTTCAATATAATTCGGATCCAAACAATCTCAGATTTGTTGCAAAGCTGATTATGCTAGCTTTCCAACAACTCTGATATTGCTTAAATCCGAGTTATATTGAAGTTGTCGGTCAAACTTTGGAGTATGCAAATGTTATTTAAACTTTAAAGTCATCTGAATGGAAATAATTTGTTGGACATCAAAACAAAAGATTATTTTGGTGGACTCTTAGTTTTTAACGATTTTTTACTCTAATAAGATTTATGAAATTTTTAGATTGGCAAAAATAGCTAGCATTTGAAAGTTGAAAATTGTCCCGCGATCAAAAATCTAGTTTTTGTTATTGAACTGGAAAGTTAACTTTTTATTCAGTTGGAATTTGAAATTTAGACTATTTTTATTGGATTCAAATGGGGAGGGGGGGTGTTTGCTTATCTATGAAATATCTTAAGTAAATGTTTATTAAAAGTTAATAAACATTTACTTAAATGATATTAGTCATAAATAAGTGTTGTATACTGTTCCCTGTCTTGTACTACCCTTTTTTCCCTCCAAAATTACATTTAGAAAAAAAAAATTACCAGATTTCAGTCAGGCTTCGGCCGAAATTTCGGTTTTGGCCCTGGCCGAAACCAAAATTTAGGACATTGGCTGCAGCGTGAATGTCTGGCTAAGAGAAGAGGTTGTCCACAAAGTTGGATCCATTTTGTGAATGGTATCCATGGAAGAACCATATGAACTGGGAACAATGCGATAACCATTACTACCATATGAACTGTACTCCGACTTGGTACTAGGGCCATATGCCTCATATTTGGGAGCGGGAAAAGATGGGGCACTCCAATGCCCATGTCCACAGGTATCCTCAATAGCTATTCCTCCGTTGCTGGAAGACAGGCTATCAACCTCAGGTACAAAGTCAATATAGTCATCTTCCTCTGAGGGTTGAAAACAGCAACGAAGCCCCGGCGTATACCTAGCTCGTTATGAAAATGGACGTCTACCGTGGTCTGTATCCTGTGTGGCGTGAGTATACTGGGTCTCCCCATTGTATATAACAATAAGTACCAGCGGCCTTAGCTCCGACTGTCGCTCCTCGAGCAGATCGTGCTACTCATATGTGGATCCACCAGCACCACCACCATGGTCATCCCCGTTCTCATCACTACTGGTACCTGTAGCAAACCAATCATGCTCGTCATCCCCATCATCACCCCCAATGCCACTGCTAGCAGAGGGGTCAAACAGTCGAGGCGACTGGGTGTGTATGCGACCCTCGTCCAATGACAAAAACTGGTCGACATCAGCACCATTTTGTGTAGCTAAACAGGGGTCGGGCCTCCCCCTACCTCATCAATCACTGGTATCCCTCTGTCCCACACCTACTCCACTAAGGGATCCTCTTCATCTGACTCTATCTGGAAGATGTCAGCTAGCTCCATCGGGATATTATCATTTTCCTATGATTGACGTATGGATTGCATCCTTAGCCTTATGTTGTAATGCACATACACCAAGTCATTCAGCCGTTTAGAGCCCAATCTCTAATTTCGCTCACAGCCAGATGCGGAACATATTTGATATAGTACTTTGATTGCTATTTTCTTAACTCAGATGCATCTCCGCCATACAACACCCACCATTCAGCTACATAAAAAGAATAACAGATTTTAATTACATATTTCATTTACCTCTAAATTCTAATATATTAATATATTATACATATAAAATTAGATTTTAATTACATATCTCATACCAAGATCAGTAGTTTCTCGGCCAACCACTGCCGCGGGACTTCCAAAACTTTCGAGGCCATCTTTGAATTGTTTAATCTACACCCATTTGGAAACTTATAAAAATTAGCCATTAGAATATATGGACTTTCTTAATTTTCAGTAATTAAACATACAAGTACAACTCACCTCCAGGCTCCAAGTTCGCAAGTGATTGTAATGTCGAACTTGATTGGAGCTTTGCCACAACATTTTTTACAGCATCCGTAGAGTTTGAATTCAACCCAAGTACATGCGAATATTGGTACTTGGGGTTCAAATAGTATGCTACAAAATGTGACAATAGACTCATGATCAAAATCATATACTAACTAATACTTAGTTTGTATATAAATTGAACTAAATTAAAAATATTATCAAATTTATTCACCAGCCTTATGCAATGGATGCGTTAGTTGGCTCCCCCATTGATCCTTGATAATCTTAAGGAAATTTTTGCTACCACGTGGTAATGCATCATATGCCCGGTCTTTTAACATATCAATGGCAGCATATAGAAGTGGCACAGTGGGCTTTAATGATGTATCTACCAATTCAAGCACCTTGACCACTGGCTCCAATACCTCCTTCAAATTTTTTCAAAACTCCGCTAAAGCTATAGTAGTATGTGCTTCCACCCCACTAGGGGAACCTGGTTCCCTCCAACAAAACTAGTCCTCAAATGCGAACATCAATCTGAGGCCTATCATCTTTGCATTAAAGCTCTTTAATGTTATATAGTTGGTAGCAAATTTGATAATGCCAGGTCTGATCAAGTCCCTTCCAGGTTTTTCCCTGTGCAAGTTCAACGAATAGCCATGGTTGTATACAAATGTTGTCACTTGTCTAGCTCTATCAATCACTTGCTTTACTTTGCTAATCTTGCCCATGTTCTTTAACATTAGATCAATGCAATGGACTGCACATAGAGTCCAAAAGAGGTTGTACTTGGTTTTGCTCATTGTCATCTCCCATGCCTTCTTATAATTGTTGCTGTTGTCCGTCACAATCTGGACAACATTCTCTGACCCAACTTCAGACATCACTTTCTTCAAAAGACCATAAATATAATCAGCATCTACAGATGCATCCATAGACCTAAGGAATACTGTCCTCCCATTACAGTAGACCATGAAGTTGATGATGTACTTTCTGGTACGGCCAGTCCAACCATGACACATAACGGTCACTCCACATGTCTGCCACATCCTCTTCAAACCTCCTATCCACTCTTCTAATTCTTTCTTTTGCTTATGCAAGTATACGTTCATGAGCTCATAGGCATTGGGGCCTTTAACCCCAGGACCGGCCTCAGCAACTGCATCAATTATCGTTTGATAGTAGGGGCCTGTGGTGGTGGTGTTTGCTGGCATGCTGTGGTAGAACATCCACTTAACCAAAGCATCCCCGACCCCTTGCTTTGTGTTCTCTCACATTTGCTTTAATCTCTTTTGCTTGTTGCCAGACTTCCTAAAAACTCTAGGATCCTGGCGTAATATCTCTACATAATTCTCATCCCGTGGTGGGGACTGTGGTTGTGCTCTTGTAGTTTGTGATCTTCTAAACATACCTGCCTACCCCCTGCCCCATGGTTGTGGATGAGATGATCCACTAACATTGCCACTTGCTCCAAATGGACTTGCCTCTCCCTTGAAATCTCTCATCGTATTCCATCTCAGGGGTGACTAGATTTGGGAGCTAAAATCCAATAGGGTTTACCAAATGTGATTCTACTCCCAAATGATTTCCTGGAAGTCGGAATCCAGAATCCGGAATGTTATCAAACGGGGCCTTAAACCACTGTGCTTTTACCAGCAGTTGTTGACTGAGATTTCTTTCCATTTACTATGAGATAGTGACATGTATACTCCCAGCTTCCTCGTCTCTTCCTTCATGTCTTTCATCTTCATCCCCCTTACTTCATTAAACTCACTCTTTGTGTGTATCCCTGGTTCTTTTTTGTGCCCCTTCCCTCCTGTCCCTTGGTTTCCATGATGGCACAAAGAACCATTTCTAGACACAGCTTCTCCATGGCTCTTTCTTTTTCACATTTCCCTACCTTATTTCCATGTGTCTTGCTACGTCATCAAGGAGTTTTGTCCTCTTGTCTCATTGACTCTGCCTCAGGGCTGCTCCCATGGCCATTTGAGAACTCTCTTCTTGCACACAGCATATCAAGTACCCTAAAAATCCCATTCTGTCCCGTCCTTTCCTCTCCCATCTCCTTTGTATGGCTCATAGACTCTCTCTCTCTCTCTCTCTCTCTAGAGAGAGAGAGAGAGAGTCCAGTGTCTCTGTTTCTCGCCCTTCAATTCAAGGAGAAGAGAATAATTATAATAACAACAAAGCTATGATCAAGTTAGACAACTTGAAATTAGCCAAACTGTATACCTCATCAGTACTCTCACAAAGAGCTATTAGTAGTGCGATACAAGATGGGGTTTGTCCATGCTTACTAAAACATCAATTTGTGCATCACAAACGGCTAGGAGATGTCCAGATTTGGTAACTTTGTTGGGGAAGTGATGCTAAGCTCCTGTTTTTCCAGGAACAGGATATTTGCTTAAAGTTTCTGGAAGCAAATAAACAGTGAATTTGGTTAGGATCAGGCTGTAAGATGGTTAAGCTAATCTTCTTTATTTGTAGTCTGTGAATGTAATGATGCTGATTTTAGTTTATTTGGTTGAGAAGTTGTGATTCAGTGATTTCATTATTTGCTGCAGGTTCCGACTCACTTTGCAGGTTCAGCATGAACTATCTGTTTACTCGACTGTAGATGACTCCATTCATCTTAGATTTACTCTTTTTCTGAATCACCGTTGTTCAATTGATGATGTGTACTTTTTCTTATTATGTATTAGTTGCTTGAAACATCACTGTAAATATAAGGAAAATATGTATGCTCTATAGTATGCTCTATAAAGGGTATTCTAATTATGTTTTAGGGTCACCTTAGAATGAAAAACGTAATTGCTTTCCTTCTCATTGTAATGTCCCACATCGCACATTTACCACAATATTCTTCGAAGATGCTTTTCCAGATTTGGATTCATGGCTTGAATCCAGCCTTATGAGCGGGAACTCATTTCGGTGGTACTCACGTGATTTGCACTGTATAGACGCTTTCCATCGATAGAATAGACTCAGACCGGGCTAGTTATTTCAGTTCTGTTTACAGACGTGTATTCTGCTGCATAGTGCAATTCACTGTGAAAACACGTACGTTGGAATCTGTGGCAGATTTTCTTGATATGCAACCTCTCTATTATAAATAGATTATATCCATGCTCATACAGTTATATGGAAACAGATTTAGAAATGAAAATGCCTATGCAGTGTTGGATGTGTGGAGAAATATCAACATATGAAGAGATCCCTGGACAATTATGTTGACTCATTCAAGCTGCCTGGTCCAAGTATACAGGGACATAACCATAGCGATGTAGTGTTTTTTCTATGTGTGCTATAATGCCCAATGTGGGGCCAGGAGAAGAAGAGACACCACCAATGATTGTCTTCAAAGAGTATACTTGAACATCATGTTTCTATTACAAGACATGTCTATTTACCATTGATCATTTAGGGGTCTATTGGGAAAGAGATAAACCTCTCTTTAAAACCATTTAGGAACATAAGAGTAAATTAATATTTTAAATATAGTAAAATTCAAAACATTAAAATTCCAACACCTTGTTTCCTCTTCTGGAGTTCTGGCTATGATTTATGCCTTCTTCCTGTCAATCTCTGCTCTTCTGATTTTCGATGATTTTCTGTGTTTAATTATCTTATGTTTGTTCCTTAAAAATCCAATCAAAGGGCAACAGCTCCTGCTAACCATAGATCTACAAATAAATCTGCAGAAACAAGCGGCCTCCTCTGACCTTCTCCACTTTTGGCAGATTCTTCCTCCTGGGTCACATCGGGTACGCTAAAATTTTATACATTTAAGTTCATATTGTCAAATCGTGAAATGGTCAAGTGGGTTTGCTCAGATTTTCATTCTTGATCTCTTTGAATAGATATCTTTTCTGGGTTTGGGCTGAAAATGAGATTGTTTTATAAAACAGAACAAGAAATTTAATTTAAAAAAAAATGAGATTTGTTATGGGTGGTCGGTTAGTGCAGGTTATGCTTGAGGCAGATCTGTGCGTTCACTGGTATAAGCGTTTTGAGAGGGAAATTCAGATTCACTCTTGGATTTCGATTGTTTTTTCTTTCTCCCCTGTGGCACCTGTCATTCCTTAATATGCAGCAATCCTCAATCAGCCCTTGGATTCTAATGTGGGCACGTGGCAGTCATCCAACCTGCATTACAGAGGATCCGGATCCATCCGAGAGTGTGAGGATGATATATTCTTTCCATTATCTAGGAAAAGGAACCTACAGACCAAAATTACTTGCATTAAAATTGGGCATGGCTCATCCGCACATACGTGCATCGTCCTTTATCCATGGGGTGTAGGACCTATACTACTGAGGCAGATCCCACACCCCATGGATGAAGATGGGATCACGTGGAGTATGCATGTAATTGCAGAGAGGAACCTGGCTCATTAAAATCAATTGTAGAGATATTGATGGAAACCACTAATATTTCTCTTGGAAACCAGTATGGAAGATATCAAGGGTTGACTTTGGTTTGACCAAAAAAAAAGGTTGACATTGGTAACAATTTTGCTCTTGGAAAGTACTTTTTGACCCATAAGTGTTTTTTTCCTAATTCTTCTCCCAAAGAGTAATTATAGGGAGTCGATTGGTATTTGGTAATCTGGTAAAGAAAAATTGTGCTTCTATTGTTGATCGGACTAACAACAGCGGCAATTTGGATGGTTGCAATTGCAAGCGGTGGATGACAGCAAGACTCGAGTTTTTTCCAATATGAAAAACAAATTTTTTCTAATCGATCAGAAGTGTTCACTTTTTTTTTTATCAAGAACTGCTTTCCATGAGTACAAAAAAATATACCAACATGCCAAACGCTATTCTGCTCACAATCTATTCTTGGATCAAGAAATTAATGAAATCACTTTCAAAGAGTATTACAAATGCTTGATATGGAGATGTGTGATTGATATCCGAAGTTAAATATTTAGGCAGCTTTTAATACTAGGAGTTAGGATTGAAAATTTGACTTTTGCTTTGGGCTATCCCTTTGATGGAGATCATGATAAAAAAATGAATAAATAAATAAAATTAAAAAGAAGAATTCAGCACATTTAGGCCCCATTTGATAACTTTGTGGATCCTGGATCCCAGTGATTTCGACTCTCAGGGAGTCGTTAGGGAGCGAAACCACGTTTGGTAAATCCTATCTGATTTCAGCTCTCATGAAGTAAACCAATCTAAAAATTGACTCTAGGAGTCCGAATATGAGAGTTAAAAAAAGAAGCTTTCACTTGGCTAATTTGAAGGAAGTAAAAAATTGGGAGCAAGGTCTAAAATTGATTTTCATGCCAAAATTTACTCCCATTTAATTAAAAGGATCCCTGACGATTTTCATCAAGACGAATTTTTCTTCCTTAGTGAAAAAGAATGAACGAAGCTGCTACGAGGGGAAGAACCTACAAGTGGTACGAATCTCTCCTCTCTTCCATACTCTCCTCTCCACTCCCCTCTCTCTCTCTCTCTCTCTCTCTCTCTCTCTCTCTCTCTCTCTCTCATATTCATTTTCTATATCTCTCCTTTATTCTTCAGCCCTGCAAACCCTATATACGAGTTGTAGGTTTGAATTTTTTTTTCTTAAACCATCCTCTTGTAAAGGTTCACTCTTGACAAAACTATGTTTTTTAGTCTCCAAACTTCCATAGAGGAACTAGGGTTTTACTGGTGCTTGTTCTATCACTAGGGTTAATCGAATGGTTTGAGATTAGGGTATATATGGTTTGACGTCCACCAATGCTGGCCTAATTTCAGATCCGATTCCGATTTTCGCATGTTTCCCTCTCTTGTTGTAGCTCAACACTCTCTGCAACAGAAGTTACAATTTTTCCCAAGCCCTAAGCAAAATAGAAATGGAAACTGAAGCCCTACGAAGAGGCCTTTTTGCCCTTCATGCTTGAAGTCTGCTCGTCTCTGTCTCGATTGCGATAACGATTCTTCTACACAGTCAAGAAGAAAAAAGAACCCCATGAATTCTGCCCTTTGTTGGTTTAGTTCTGACTTTGGTTTGTAGTCTGAATAAAAGTCCAGAGCTTTGTTATCAAACATGTATTTACTCTAAAAAAAACTGAGAATAAAAAATTTGCTCCAAAAAAAGATTAAGAAATCCAGGGACGAAGATTTATCAAAGAGGCCTTTTACTGAGTACTTCATTTGGATCTCAAGGAATCCAATGCCAAAAGAACAAGTCAACCATAATTTACCCCCAAAAAAAAAAGAACAAGTCAACCATCACTACAAAAACTGAGACTCATCAATATATGGCTATATGATCTCAACCTCTCTTTCCCTAAATAATTAGGCAACTAGTCTAAACAACTCAACCAAAGCCCCTAGAGTTTTGAGCTCATCCCAACAAAACAAGATCACTCCATCATAGTCACTACCTCATCTAATAACCTTGACCAGTGATAGAGGCTTTTAAGCATCAACTAAGTCTGGATTATGGGCCTTTAAAGGAAATTAGAGAGAAAAATATAGTGTAAAAAAAAGTACCCTTTCCCAAATCATTTGTTCATGGCTTTGGATCATGAAGAACTAGAGAAGTTGAAGAATTTTGTCGAAGACATATTTCTTTTCTTCATTTATCCTAGGGCATTGGGCTAGATCTCAATAGTCTAGCAGCCAACGACTATGCTAGGCAGGGTTCCTCAAATAAGGGTATTTAAGTGGATGACGTTGTAGGGCTCACATTGCTTAAATATGGAACCTTAGGTGCCTTATATACTTGAGAGTGTTCAAACTTTTGAGCTTGAAACTTAACATGATATCATAGCACTAGGTTCCTCCTTCCCTGTGTTATCTTTCCATGTGTATGCTCATTCGGGCTACACATGAGAGAGAGAGAGAGAGAGAGAGGGGGGATCCGCATCCTCTCCTCCCATAACCTCTGAGAGGACAGCGACAACCTGCCTCGGATGGCCGCCACTTGGCTCGGTGAATTAGAGACCCACGTCCGAGCCGACACCCAGCCGACAAGCCAAGCCGGCAAGGGGTGTCGGCTTGGACATGGGTCTCAGATTCACCCGAGAACCACGTAGCGGCCATCCGAGGCAAGCTACCGCATCCTCCTAGAACCATTGGGAGGAGAGGATGTGAATATGGGGAGAGGGGGGGGGAGTATTGGGAATAGTGGCACATTGCTTAGTCTGAACAGACTTTTAGTGTCTTGTATCCTTGAGAGTCATTACTAGGTTGAAATTTTGATATGGAAACTTAACAAATGTATTATCTTAGTATTTCTTCCATGAGTGATATCATCCTAAATCCTAATCGAGGTGGCTTCTTATGAAGGCAGCTTTCATCTTCCGTACCTTAACATTGCTCACACAACAACATTAGAGAGAACATTCTTTTCCCAAAAATCCCAAGGCTTACTCCTCTTCCCTCTAAGCCTTCAACCTCTATTAAACATCATACCAATCACCTACAAGCATAGTTCAAGTAATCGGTATCGAATAGATCGATTCGTGTAGGTTTGGACCTGATAGAATCTCAATTTAATCCTGTTTTAATATTATTATATACAGTATCGGTCACGTGTCAATTTCCCATTGGATCCATAGACAAATTGGGTTGGATTGGATTGATTTTTGGCGTGGCCGATAAAGTGTCTGATACTTGGATTTAGAACCTAGCCTACAAGAAAGAAGAAAAGAGTTAAGAAGCTACCCAATAAGGTCAAGAACAAGCTGAGGAGCCCTATAAGATTCAACCTTTTTTTTTTTAGGAGAATGATAAGACTCAACCTTTCTTCCTCTCTTTCATTTATTCCTTGCTTTTACTTCTTGTTTTTTTTTCTTACTATGATCATATGTATCTTTTGGGAGTCTCCTTGACAGAGTTTCTTTTAGTTCTAGATGGATTTCTTCCCTTCTAATATGTAGCATAAGATGTCCCTCTCCCCCATGGGATTCGTGGGATCTCTAAGTCTCCACATAAATGTGTATTGTTTGCATGATTCTTACATGTCTAACCTTAACTATTAAAGAGTATTTCTTTTCCTATTTCCCTCTTTATTACACTTCACTTTCTTCCATTATTCCTTACTTAATTAGCCCACAGGGTATTGATTCCTTGGAGTTCTTTGGAAGTACTCAAACCCAAGCAATGGACAAATGTGAACAGTGAATTTTTGCCTACTAAAAAAATTGACTTTAGAGTTGTCTCCTACATTAAGGTCTAGAATCTACAAAAATATAATTGACTCCATATAGAAACACTTTCATTTCATCCAAACCCTATGAGGGTTATATGTTATATTTGTGTGGTATAATTTACTTTAGGCTTCGTTTGTTTTGATGTAAAATTTTATATGTAATTTTTTTTTTCAATGTTGGTTTCTAAGAGATAAAATTTAGTGATCTTTAAGGAGGAGGGAAAAGGAGTTTTGTCATTCTTTTATCTATTAGAAATAAACATTGATTTTTTTAAATATAAAATGTTAGACATAAAATTTTATATCAAAACAGCTAGGGCCTTCAGAAAACCATGATAGCTTGATTGTTAGTTTTCTACTGGCTAGCTTGAGTCAAAACATTTTTGTGAAAATATTTGTTGTTTTAGGCAGATGGCATCTTGTTGGAGATCAACTTCATCAACAGATATTCAATATGCGGCTTAACCAATCCTCATATATTCTTAGTGATTTGGGCATCATGGATTGAGTAAGTGGAGAAATGTTGGAGAGAGTTCGAGTTAAAATCGAAAGATCTTAGTTCTAGCCTTCAATTGTTGATATCGCCACATCATCACACTATAATTGCCAGCCTTAACCTTAGTAAAAATCATTTTTCATATTTAAATTCCTTAAGTTAGTCTAGTTTGAGATCCCCTCCCCATTAATAGGAAACTTCTCCTTCCCACCCTCATACACGGCCAGCAGAATGGTCAAAACAAACCATGTCTACAAAATGGTGGCTGATCTTATTTTGCAATATTTCTTCATTGATGTATGCACTCGTGGTAGGTTGGTGACATATATGAGGCAAGAGTTGTTCTAACAACTATTAATCAAGTCAAAATGAAGGCTTTGTCTGATTGTAACCGGTTGAGTTATAATTAGACTTTTGTCATTAGTTTTGTAACTGTTGGATCTTAAAGATCATCCCAATAAAAAATCGCAATTATCCCCTTTAATTGCACCAGTTTTAAGAAATGTGCATAGAATAGTGGTTTGACATTTTTGCCCCTGACTTTAGGAACCGTACTATAGTAAAAGAGGGTTACTTTCGGAAAAAAAAAGGAAAAAAAAAAGAAGTAAGGTCATAAGTCTATTAAAACTGGTCAGTTACATTAGCCCAAAATGAATCCTAAGCACTTTCGAGAAAAAAAAATGAAAATTTTAATTTTTGAATATATTTTGGGTTTCTAAATCCTTTCATCAACGTTTTCACGGTTCCTTCCAAATTCAAAATCCATTTTAAATTCGTATATATAGGACACCTTTTTCTTCCGTACATGTTTTAATAACGGTTACATTTAGAGGTTGATTTGACTAGCTAAAGCCCATCTGAAAATTTTAGGGCATGGATTGAGATTTAAAATCTTGAGATCGGATTCACCAAACCTAAACTAGGCCTGACTGTCTGAGTAGAGGTTCTGGATTGAACTTGACCCACCCAACAAGATAAGGGTCATGGATTAAGTTATCATAATTTATATTTAATAACATAATTAATTGATTTAAAATATCTTTGGGTTGAAGAAGAAACCTAGCCCATCATGAGCCCGGGCCTAAACTAAGCCCGAGAACCTTGAACTAAACCTGGGTCAACCCGGTCTGATTGCACCCCAAAGGGGGAGAAAAACTGAGTCATATAACCCTTTTAAAAGTTCATCCAACATCAAAACCAACCTTGGTATTAAAGAGACGGAAGGAAAAGGGTGATTTTGAATTTGGCTGCAAAATAAAGAAATAAGTCTGAGCAAGGGCTTTGGACCTTGACTATGCCTTTCTTGGGGCAGAAGATCTTGGAGAACCTCTTTATGAAAGCTTCCCCCTCTCATATCTTGCCACGTGTCATTACCCAAACAGAGAGAGAGAGAGAGAGAGAGAGAGGGGGAGAGATGATTTATCTTTTCAAAAAACATCAATCACTGATGACTGAATGAATTGTCCCGCCATTCCAAGCGTTTGCTTTAAGACAAGACTCAAGAATAAAGCTAAGAACGACAACAGTATCTATCTAAAGCTAAAGCTCTTCCCCATTTCGAAAGCAACTAACCCCAAATCCCCATTCTCCCTCTATTTACCGTGTGAACCGGTCACTCTTTAACTCCTCACGATTGTTTTTTGTCACCGGTCATAGCCGGTTCCCAATTGACCATGTCCCCTACCCGTACAGTCATCCTGTGCTGCGTCTTCTGACCATACTTCTCGTAACACCAAACGAGGTTTTATTAAGAATCTTTAAATACTTGACGGGATTGATAAATCACCGAATTTTGAGAATAACATAATAAATTACATTTTATTCCTTCCTTATTTACGATTCTGCCACTCACATCAATTGGTTTGGTTCGGACTTGGTTCCATCACTATGGACCGGCTGGTTGATTGCTCAGCAACGCACCACTAGATCAGAATCTTCTGCCTCAACTGCAGATCATGTAGAGTCAGACGAGGAAAGATTTCGAAATAACGGCTTCAGATCAAGTTCTAATAAATAGATGTGGGGCCCAAAGACCGTTAACGGTCTGATAAACAACTGTTCCGTTAATTAACGGCAGAGATGACGTCGTTAACATCGCGCTATAAATAATAGTAGGTGAACAAAGTTTTGCAGCTTCTCACAATCTCACGCTTTGGAAATCTCCATTGTTTTTGTCTGGAAACGTAGAATTCGGAGCTAAAAGTTCTTCTCAAACTCTCATTCGGATAACACAGCTCAGCAAATCGAGAGATTCTTGCCGGCATTTCGTCTCCGGCGAAAATTTTCCATTGATTTGAAGATTTTGTTTCTGTATTTAGTTGAAGCGATGGAATCGGAAATGATACTTGGAAGCTAAATATTAGGAATATCAGATTCTCTTTCTTCTTTGTTATGAACGGATTCGTATTTCGCTATTGAGCTTTGTTTCCATGGAAGAAGGTAAATGAAAGTGAGGATTTTGCTGCTTTAGTTTCCCCCTTTTGTTTCAACGTTTTAATTTTTTCTTATAAGAAATCTTATTCATTTTGTTGTGTCTATTCTGTCTATTAGTGTTAATCAGATGATGTTAAAAACGGAAACTCCAAAGCTCTTGATTATGAGGTAGGGATTTGAGAACTCCTCTGTTTCTGTTTCTGCAAATTTGAGAAAGTTCGTGCGCGGTGGTGATGCTAATGAAATCTGTATTTATGCTGGTTGATGCAGATCTTCTTGTTCTTGATTTAATCGTTCTGTTTGAATTCGTGAACCAAAAAGAAGAAACATCATAGCAGGAGATCACAGTCTTCTCAGAGGTAGGTCGTTTTCGGATGCGCTGTAATGTAGTAGAATAAGCAAACAAAGGATCAAATTGATCAAAATGTCCTTTGTTCTTTCTGTCATTATTTACATGAAAACGTTTTCATCAAACTTGAGACAAAGACAGAGATTTGAAAACACACCATTGGCAGATCATTTCATCGATCAGAGTGAGATTCTATAAATTTCCAATCCATCACTCACTTTTATCCTTCCTTGAGTCCATTGAAGACAGAGATTTTAAATTTTAAAATTATTTTTTAATTTTAAAATTACACATTGTGCTCTTTTAAAATGACTGAAAAGGTTATTATAATATCTACTTTTTGCTTGTCAGAAACTTCGGCTTGCTAAAATCGACATCTTCCTTCATTTGCTTCAATTATTGGGTTATATTTAAATAATAATTAATTATTATTAATTCAGAGCTTTTTCAGTTCTCTTTTTCTATTCCAAAAGTTATCCCCGTATTTTTGCTAATTGTCCTAGATGTCCATTTGTTGGAAATGGGTATTATAGTACTTTAATGGCATCCCCTACCACTTAGAGCAGATGGCTTCCGCCTTGGGCTTCGGACAAAAGAGAAGATTCTCTAGTCCTCCCAAGGAAGAAACAAATCTTACAGGAGAAACAAAAGAAAAGAAATCATGATTAGTAAAATCTGACCTGTTTTTGTTGGCTAGCTTAACCGATAAGGTATCGCCTTGGATTTATGGATTTATTGAATCGGAATGGGTATTGGTATCAGTGTAAGATACATATGTTGGTCATGTATCAATTCTCATATTGATCCAGTAAAATGATATTGTATCAACTAAATATTTATATTGATCACGAGATTGATACTAATACGAATTGATTAATACAATTGATATGACATGGTTACCCAAAACAATGGGTCTTGGATCGAAATCCCCTCTGGACTGAAACTTGAAAGGATGGAGGATTAAATTAGGGTTGATAAAATATTAATATATATTTCTCATCACCCAAGATTTATTGCTTATTTTTGCAGTTCAACAGTGAAAAGATGTTAACGTGTATAGCTTGTTCAAAGCAATTGGACGATTCAGGGGATGAAAATACGCGTGGGACTCCAAGTGGTAAAGAAGCCGTCAAAAGCCTGACGTCTCAGGTTAGAAACTCTATCATTTCATTAACTTTGCTTTATCAGTTTGTTTCTTTCCTTCTCCTACTGTGAGAAGACGAGAGAGAGAGAGAGAGAGAGAGAGAGAGAGAGAGAGATGTGAGTGTCTTGGGACCATCTTATTATGCCTTTATAAAGCACAAGACCTTACTAAGAAAAGCAATAGAGTTCATTTGCCGCAAATGGGCTGCTAACCGTAGATGACTGGATGTCCATTGAAATGAAAGATCATAGTGGCTAGTGCCCAACAAAATCCCATACTTTCCTACCAGTTTAGATGGGACAAATAGAATGGATCAAACATAACATACTGCCTTAATTGATGTTCAAAGTCTCTATTTTGACCAATGATGTCATATGTTTGGTTGAATTTGCTAAAATAGCCTCACAAAGATAGGAAAATATAGCTGTACTGGTGGAATTGGAATGGCATTTTGGGGAGGATTGGATTTAAGGGGCAGTGTTGTCAATACATGAAGGTATGGGTTTGATTTGTGTACCCAATGTGACGGTCACAGAAGTTGATTGCACCTTAATTTGAAATCATTTCTCAATCTTAATCCTACCCATACCATGAAACATGCAAGGTTCAAAATTTTTTTTTGGTAATAATTGAGGTAGGACATAATGGAAAAAGGTGGATTTCCAAGTATTTATCTTGATAATGATATCATCAAAATAATACCATGTTTAATTATTAGGAGCAACTTTTTATCTGATCCAATGGTTATGTGGAAATTCCATGGTAGGTGTGTTTTGAGGAGAAAATATTTTTTTAGGATTATAATTTAATATAAGCATGGTTTTAGTTCACGTTATTGAAAGAAGTATCAGCCACTCAGAAAATAGATATAGGATTTGAGTCTTCACTTTGGCAAGAAAAATTTCTATGACCTATAAAATTGATTCATAAGAATACCTTTATAATGCAAATGACATTTTTAGATAGGAAAGTAATGAATGTTTCGCACGTTAAACTCTTGCTCTTAGACCATCCAACAAGATTATATGCTTTTTCCCTCGAATCAGAAATGAAAAGTTGGGTTGATTTATTGAGGTTATGTTTGAAAATTTAAAAAAGAAAAATTTTTAATGGAAAAAAAAATATGGATATAAATCATTATTTCATTATTATTATTATTATTTTTTCTTAACATTCAAACATAGTGTGAGAGACTTTTCAACCAAACAAACTTGTGATTTGCACGTGGCCTACGTTGCTGTTGAATTGCCCACACAGCTATTAGCTTTGGTACATAAAGCCTAATTACTGGTAATTGCACGTGGTCTAGGTTGCTTTATATTTCACAAGGGCATTTTACTCAATTCACAAAGAAAGGATGGGGAGGGGACAATAAGGTATTTTGACTACATAACAACGACATGGCGTGTGGGATCTTCAGAAAAGACAAGACATGGAATTTGGGAATGGACAAAACCAAAAGTATTTCTGGTGGGTCCACAGGAGAATTCTTGTCGCACTATTGTAGTGCCCTTAGAAGACAATAAGTTGATCTGATGTTTTGCTGCTTTTAATTAGTCATTTTCCTCTGGGGTCCTAACCGTCGGATGTCCCTTGGAAATTTCCTGTACGTGTCTGTTTGGTGTGAACTCATAGATGGGCCCTACCATCCCATAGACGAGTCTCACTACGGATTCGTCTTATCCCTGAGATTCGGGAAGCGTGGCGGCAACCCCACTCGATGGTCACCATGTGGAGGTCGGATGAATCCAACCCCTCCGTTCGAGTTGACAAGCCGAGTCGACAAGAGAGTGTCGGCTTGAACGGAGGGCTCAGATTCATCCGACCTCCACATGGCGACCATCCAATGGGTCGCCGTTCCCAAATCTCAGGAATGAGACGATTTGGATCCCACTACAGTTCTCTGGGTCCCACTGCAAAAGTAATTGTTACCGTTAGCTGATACCTGATGGTAGATGCTCCACATTGATCCCAATTTTAGCGTAGCATTAAAAATAGGACTGGTCTACCAAACCGGATAGCCCGGAAATTCCTGGTTATTAACCAAACCAGATAATGAACCAGAAAATGATCTGCTTAGGTTCTGATTACTGATTAGGCCGTTACTCAGTATCTGTTTGATCAACAATTCGTTGGGATATGTTTTTCTTTTTTTTGGGGTTAAAGTTGGGATATGTTTAATGACTTTGTAACTATGATTATTGACAGATTAAGGACATGGCATTGAAACTCTCGGGTTCCCATAAGCAGGGGAAGCCCTCCACACCTTCAAGCAGCTACAGGAAACCGCAGCGGTCTTATCCAGATTTTGATAATGTATCGGAAGGAATTCAATACCCGTACCTGCAAACCGGGAGCTCAAGTTCGACACCCGCATGGGACTTCACTAATGCTAATAGGGACAGCTCTGCAATGGGATGGGATTCAAGATTCAAGGGGATTTCTGGTGGTGACCGAACACCCAGAGGACATGACGTGGTCCTCCTCGACGAAGAACCCAAGGAGTGGATGGCCCAAGTGGAGCCTGGAGTTCACATCACCTTTGTCTCACTTCCTCAGGGTGGCAATGATCTCAAACGAATTCGTTTCAGGTAGGTTCGAAATTGGAATTGCTTCAGCATCAATAACCTGCTTTGGAACCTACTTTGGAGCTGGGTCTGGGTTATTTCCGTCAAACATCAAACTTCTGTTGGACCCGGACCTGGACCTGGACCTGGGCCTAGGCTAATATGTTCAAAAGATATGGTTTCCCAATAATGCCCTTCTTCTGTTTAGCTATTCTTTTTAGTTTTTCTTCAGCAAGGCTAGGAACATGGACCCTACAGGGCCGAGGCATGGAATGATTACTTTGGCACAATTTTTTTTTTGGTAGAAATTACTTAGTCACATATTGTGTCTACATAAAGTGGTAATTGTCTTTCTATGCTTTATTAGGCTATGTTTGAATGTCAAGAAAAAAAAATGAAACAATGATTTTCCACTTCAAATATTTTTTTTCTTGGCATCCTGACATAGCTTTATGGTATTGCCTTATTAGGTTAGGTTCATTTACGGAATTTGAAAACTCTGGCTACCCACTGTATGCTGGTCAGGGCAGGTCCATTATACTTTTGTGGTATTTTATGGTATTGTTGATTATTTACCAAAAAAGAATGACATTGTTGATCCCCATTATGAACTCTCGCAGTGCTGCGATTACTACTCTGTGGTCATGGTCACCCTGCCTATTTTCTGACCTGGATATTTCAATCCCATGGATCATTCAGGGAATTTCAGCCAGCAGTATTACAATCCTTTGAAGCACTGTCATGCGGAGTTGGTGACAGTAGATTGGGAAATTGACCCAGGGAGGGAGGGTGGGTCTGGTCTACAAATCAATGACAGCGTTAAAGTCTTTTAAGAACTAATAAGCAGGTTCAAGCATGCCTTTTTTGGGGGCCACAAGTCTGGCTGTCTTTTTTAATTTACAGATAAGGGTTTGCATCATGGACCAGTCCAAAGACTTCATCATACTTTTGGTGTACAACTAGCGACATTAATTAACCTTTTAGGATCTTAGGATAGATTTCTCATAAATATGTTCAGATGTCTTTTGTGGGTGGGTATTAAATGAGGCTTGTAAGTTCCTGAACTGATGTTCGTTTTGGCTTTCCCCATGTGCAGTCGGGAGATGTTCAATAAGTGGCAAGCTCAAAGATGGTGGGGAGAGAACTATGACCGAATCATGGAGCTCTACAATGTACAGAGATTCAACCGGCAAGCTCTTAATACTCCACCAAGGTCTGAGGACGAGGTAAACCATTTGTTTCTGTTCATCTTTGGATAAATGGAACCGGGTTCATTGACTGTTTGACTCGGCCAAAAATGCATATCATGTCCCAATTTTTAGGGCTTCGTCATTGATTGAAAAACCCTCGTTCAGATTAATTTAGCTTTAACTCTGGCCAGTTCTGAATTTCTGACACCTATGTCTCACGAAAGGAGTGTACCATTGACTACTCGGTAAACATTGAAGGAAAAAAAAAAGTGTCCCTTCCCTGTGTGTAGATATCAATTTATAGCTGTTATGTTCAGACGCTGCCCTGTTCATGTAGACAAACTTTACGGGTAAGCATCATTGATTTAAAATAGACCATGATATAAGTGTACTAACAACCACAAAGAGAAAGAGAAAAAAGAGAAAAGCGAAAAGTCATTTGATCCTGTTAGATTAATTGTAATCGGAAATCATTCTCCCTTGTTTTCCCTTCCCTACAATGTTGACATGATCAAATCACTAGGAAGGAATCTAGTTTTATCCTTACCCATCAACTTCTGAATAATTACTTTTCCTTGCCCGTGATGTTTTCAACCAGCCCTAGTAATAATTTGTGTTTTGCAAAATGACAATTGTAATTTTATTTTCATTGACAAAAGTGAGGTCTATGTTTACAGCCGCGAGATTCTGCTTACACAAGGATTGGATCAGCAAGGGAAAGCCCAGTCACACCACCAATGAGTAAAGACATGACACACAGGAACTACAAGCCATCAGGCAGCAAAGGAGGTTACTTTCCTCCAGATCTTTTGGAACATGGAAGCCAACATGCACAGGCACAACACTATGGTGCTGGATCGAGTGTCTATGGCCCAGGCTTCAGGGGAGAAACATCTTCCATTGATGCATCAAGGACTACAACTTCATCTAGAGATGAAGCCTCGGCTTCCATTAGCAATGTCAGTGACCAAGAGACAGAGTGGGTCGAGCAAGATGAACCTGGTGTATACATTACCATCAGACAACTGCCAGATGGCACCAGAGAGCTCCGGCGTGTTAGATTCAGGTACCAAAATTTAATATCTGGCATTCTGCATTGTTTTTTTGGGTAATTTAGGGGGTGCTAATGGTTCAGTCCATTTTGGTCTGGCCGTTTCGGTTTCAGTCCTATACACCCAAGCCCAAATACTGCCCAATAAGAAAATTTTGTTTTTGGTAGGATTTGGTTTTAGGTTTTATAGGGCTGGCTTAATAGTCTCTTATCAGTCAGTCTACTATTGCTCAGTCTACTATTGCTCTAGTTTTTCGGATATGTATGTTTAGTAACAAATTGGCTTAATCTGCTTTATTGGGCCATGGTGGGGCTGGTTTGGTTTTAGTTTTGGTTTCCTAGTGTATGTTTAGCAAAAATTGGTTAATGGGCTCTTATCAATCCATCATTGTGCTGTTCGGATTTGGTTTCAATTGGGCTATTGGGTCGGGTTAATCAATCAGTCTGGTCCAATTTCAGTTTTTCGCCAGACTCTAATGACAGCCCAATTGTGGCCCAAAAACATTTGGTTTCGGGTTGGTTCGGGCCAATTGGGCTGCTATGGTTTTAATTTTTTGTTTGGGTCCAAGTTTGACACCCCTAGTATCATATTATCATGGGCCATCTGAATGTAACTCTTTTGGTTACGACATACTTTTGGTCCTTTTGGTTTTTTAATGGTTTATCTACAAGATTCGACTGTTACAAAACCGTTTACTTGATCCGGTTGTAACCCAGTCGGTTACAATCAGACAGAAGCCATCATATTATCTTCTACAGCTCATACAGTCATACATTTGAATAGCAATTGATCAACGATCACCATATGGTTTGTAGCCGCGAAAGGTTTGGGGAGGTGCATGCAAAGCTGTGGTGGGAAGAGAACAGGGAAAGAATACAAACTCAATACCTCTAAAGTTGCAATTTCATCATTAGCCAATTTGATTAAGGGGAGATTGGAGCTCAGGTAATGCCAATATATATCTATCACCAGAAGATCCACTATTACTTCCAAATGGAATTCAGAAGCTGCCTTTCTTTTTCTCTCTTTTGCTTAATTTATGCTACTATTGTTAGCACCATTTTTGTAAAATTTGGGGAATCTTTGTTATCTTGGTGAGTTTTTAGGCCAAGTTAGTGATTTGAGTAGGTGGTTCTCTGGTGCTTCATAGAGCTCTAATTGCGCTCAAATTATAGAGTCGATGTTTGTATTTTGTGACACAGTTTTACAGAATGAGAAATGAGATTGGATTCATTGGTGGCATAAGGGTTGTTGCAGTTGGAATCTAAATGCTCTTTCTTTGAGATAGAATGAACCAGCAGTAGATAGAGAATGCGTACAAGTGAGGTGGGCTCTAGGCCCGAGCACAACTCCGATACTCAAGTCATCACTCCGAGGTGCGAACACTTGTGGAACTTTGTATCGTTGAATACGAACTCCAATGTGAAAATAATGGACATAGAAATAGAAATAGTAAATAAACAGTGAAAGTAAACCTTTACCTCTGGTGGTTTCCCTTAGAAAATTGATGTGAAGTAAGGAAAGTCGGATTTGCCCCTGATTTAAAGTCAGTTATGCGATGCAAGAAAGTGAGTCCACGATCGGACATGCGCTTTGGTGGTTATTTGGAACTACCGAGGATGTGAGCCTTGTGAGTTACCCTGAAATGCTAGGTTGCTAGGTGTCATCATTTGATTGATATGTGTACTATGGGATTCTAATCTTCTTATGCTGGCATGAGAAAATTCAGTGGCTGTATATTATTGTACGCGCATACCAATGTATTGGTATACGGCCATAGTGGATGACAACCACTGGATTTTTTTCATGTTGGCATGAGGAGAATGAGAGGATTTGAATCTGTGGGCTATGTACCTACTACATTGCGGGTGCACATTGGTTGAATATAAATGGGGCGGGCGGAACGGTTGGTTTGAAATTTGTTCGTTGGAGTTCCTTCATTGCTATCAGGTCAATTGGATCGGATCAAACCGGGTCATTTCCTATTTCCTTATTCTTGCATATAAAACGTCTTGTTAGGATGCGAGTCTTTCATCTTCACATTTAATAGATAAGAAGTCGGCCCTGTGACAGATTGACGGGTGGCTCTGACAAGAACGAGTATTGGAGAGTCATTGGATACACATATAAACCCAAGCCATTTGTGTCATTTGCAATTTGCAAATTTTGCTCTGGAACTTGGTTATTTCTATGGTTGTGCTTCAATTCGTTAGTAACTCGATTGTTTACGTGCGGTCGTTTGGGGAGAGCTTTTTAGCGGTTTCATCCAGGATCTTATCTCTAATTAGTCACTGTCTTTCCTTGGTTTTTTTTTAATCATTTTGATGCCTCTTTTGAACAGTCTGAGTGTCGAATGTGGGATGGTGGTTGGGATTAGATGGAGGGTGAGAAGGAAGAGGTGAGCTCGGACAGTGGGAGTTATTTGAATAGTAATTCTAATAGTAGTTCAGAAAGCAGTTCTAACGGTGATGCTGGAGACAGTTCTGAGGATACCACGTCCAAGAAACATGAGGTGAATGTCGGTGTTGGGGGTTTTGGTATCAACCTCTTCCCCTAGAGTAGAGCGACCCAGTCGGCCCTAGGGTAACTCGTAGGATTTGTGCTTTAGATGAATTTGTATTCTCACTGAGAAAGCCTTCAATGGCCTAAGGATTAAATACATAATCCCATTCTCTATGGAACTTAGATTGCTCGCACTCTAAGAGAGGGCTTGCAATAAATAGGTGAATGACGTTTGTGTGTATGAGGACATGTTTAAGTCCGGGTTCAGATTTTCAATGCATCCAATGATAATTGACCTCATCAAGTTTTATCGAATAGCCCCAGCCCAAGTTGCTCCTAATGGATGGAAGAGCATAATGATCTTCATCATATACTTCAATAGGACAAGTTCAATAGGACAGGTCAGACACCCACTGTAAATCTATCCCAGACGTGTTTTTAGTTAAATGCTTTTGGTAAAAAGCATTATGGTTGGTACTATTTCAACTGATGAGGTAAATGTGTACTGGTCTTGGTAGGGGAACCCACGTCCATTCATAAGTGGAACAATAAATTATTTTGGATATCGGATCCCTCTGGGCTACCTTTGAGCAATATTTGGAGGTAATGCGGACCGTGTCAGTAAATGGGACTCCGCAGTTGATTGAGGAAGAAATCGAAGCCCTATATCATATTAATGATGGAGCACCAATCACAGCAGCCAAGTTAAGAGATCTCGAGTTTCTTCACACGCATGGGTTCCTTCGTGAGCTCTTGTACTTGAGGTGAATTAGCTTTATCTTGGTGTCACTGTTGCTAACTTTTTTCATCGTCTTTGACTTGCAGTAGATTTTTCTCCAGCGGAGTTGGCTGCAGCTAACTAGGCTGCTTAAGGGAGGGGCCAAGGTATTCAATGACCAAGTAACAGGCCTGCAGCTTCTGGCAATGTTGAATAGAGGAAACACGCCCCCCTCTTCCCTCCTCTCTTGAGGACTCTAATCTAGCCAAGGGTGGACGCAACTCTGCTCTCCCACTAGGCCGACTTTCAAAGAAGACAATTATGGGATGGATAGATGTGGCTGAGACTTCAAAGGGTATTTCTATTTGCAAGCCTGGCACAACACCACCCTGCAACTCAGACTATAGGAATGGGAGGTTGGGAGAAAGGCATTACATAAATAAAGAAAATCATCACAAAAATTATCATGTAGTGATCACAAAACCTTCAGATTGTTGCGTCCTTCTGCCCCAGTCAACTTAGCGGGGAATGTTATACGGCCACTTGCCCAAGCCCTCATTGGGCCGCCTACTTTAGGACGCAAAAGTAGTAGAACGTCGTTTTCTCCAAGTTGGCCGTTGCTGACAATCGACACTGCCCTTGGCAATGCTTAGACAATTGAGACTCTTATTCGGGGGGCGAGGCTTCCACAGGACATCGACTTCATTTCAAATTTACCGATGATGGATCTTCATGCCAGCTTGTTCCCCTTAACAACTAGGTATGTTTTTTGGCCATAGCTCCAAAGTTTTGTTCTCCCCGTTCTTTTATTAAGAATTGTCTCTGATGTTGGTGTAGGTGAAATATGTAGTGGTTGACGAGGCGGATAGGTTTGATGCGTTGGCTAATGATCTTTCCCAAGCTCTGAAGGCCAAGGATGAGGCTACTAGGTTGTGCAATACCCATGTCAAATTTGTAGAGGACATGTTGACTGAGAGTGAACGGATGAAGAGTGCATATAAAGCCGAGAGGAAACATGCCCGATATGCCACCAGTGCATCAAAAAAGGTAACGAATGACTTGCTTTTAGCTTGTCAATCGTTGCAAAAACATGAAGGATAGCATCTCAGAGATAGATGCAAAGGCGACAGACTTCGATTCTTAGGGTGTGAGGCCCTTGCTGTAAACGAGGTGGTTGAAGAAGTGACCAATCTTCCTGACTTCGTACCTCTCACCTCTTTCTAGATGATTTTTAAGAAATTCTCGAGTTGGATAATATTGTTCTTCCTGAAACCAACCAACAATGATGTTGCCGATTTGTGGCCTTGAAATATTTGACTATAGTTTTTTTAATGGCCTACAACGGCCTTTCTTTTTGACATATTAATAGTAGAACTCTATTTCGTATCTCTACTTTTTTGACGATCTTTATATTCTTTTTCGTTTCTTAATTTTTCTATGTGTTACATTGTCCTTATATTGAAATAGGGACAGGCCGATCTTGTCAGCGTAGACGCATTAAGTTTGATCTACCGTCTTGGACCATTATGCTTGTTAGGGAAGAGGAGGACAGGCCAATTTGGTCATCTTATATTTGTTAGGTTCAATCTACCCTCCTGGGCCATGCTGCTCGTTAAAGACGAGGATGATAGATGTTTTGAGTTTGATCAACCCTCCTAGGTCATTCTACTCGTTAGGAACAAGGAGGATGGGCTGATCTGGTCAGCGTACTTCTAGGGCCAACTTGTTTGGTATGCTAATCTTGTTGGCATATTAGTCCACAAGACTCAACTTGTTCATTGAATTAAAGTTGAGATGGTAAAACCTGTATTGCTAAAAAAGGGTAGTACATAAGTAGGACTTCCGTTCTACTAATAAAACTTTCTTAGATTATTTGAGTTTCAAGTGCACATGCCCATCTTCCCCTTCCATTGTAGCAAGGCGGTAAGCTCCTGGTCGGATGGTTTTGGTAATCCGATAAGGTCCCTCCCAGTGTGGTATGAGTTTTCCCTGACGCATCTGATCAAATATCGAGGTCTTCTTGACAACAAACTCTCCCACTCTGAACGTTCATTCCTTGACTTTGGAGTGGTAGTGTCGAGTTGTCCTCTGCAGATATGTGGCTGTATGAATTTTGACCCGGTCTCCGACTTCCTCAAAATGATCCAGGTTGGCTCGCAATTCTTCTAAGTTGGATTCTTCACATAAGTGCAAGACACGGTGTGATGGCTTTCCGACCTCCATTGGAATTACGGCTTCCGAGCCGAAAGCTAGCATGAAGGGGGTTTCACCCATTGGAGTACGACTTGTAGTTCTATATCCCAAATTATACTTAGTAACCCATCCACCAATTTGCCTTCGACCCTCCAATTTGTTGTTCAAGCCATGCAGTATAGTGTGAATAGCTACTTCTATTTGACCATTAGCCTGTGAGTAGGTGACCGAAGTTATTTTGTGTTCTATCCTGTGGTTCGAGCAAAACTCCATAAATTTCTTGTTGTCAAATTGTTTTCCATTTTTCGTCACTATTGCGTGCGGTAGTCCATATCGGTATATGACATAGTTTACAAAATTCTCTGATTTTGCTCTCCTTAATACTGGCCACGGCCTCGACCTCAATCCATTTAATAAAATATTCATTGCCACTATTAAAAAAATTTTCTAGGGCCGGGCAAGTGTAAAAGGTCTGAGGATGTCCATTCCCTAAACTACAAAAGGTAAGGGGCTAGACATCGGCTGCAGCGGAACAGCTGGGAGGTGTGATATTGGAACGGAGAACTAGAATTTCTCACATTTTCAAATGTACTCAATGCATGCATTGTTGGTGCATCTTTGTCCGATGATATCCTTGCTGGAGGATTTTATGCAATAGAGTTCGTCCATCGAGGTGATTTCGGCAAACTCCCTCATGTACCTCTATGATTACATAATCGGCCTTAGAAGGTCGAAGGCATTGCAGAAGCAGGTTAGTGAAGGATTTCTTTTATAGCACATCCTCGGATATGATGTATTGCTGGGATTTTGCCTGCAGTTTTCGGTAGGGCTGCAACAGGGCCGGGTTGGGCCGGGCTTCTTCAAGACTGTAACTTGTATGCAAGCTTAACCACATTATCGACTTTTGTTGGACAAAACATGATTGACCAAACTAATCAGTTAATCAAATGCCACCATTGACAATCTACTGATCAACAAGTGTCTTCCTATTATTTGTTTCTCCTTTATTGAGCCACTCAAACCAATCAGCTTTCACAAATATCAATAATATTCAATGACTGATGAGCTTGGAGGATTAGATGCATGGGTTGATGTGAGAAGTGTAATCACAAATCCCCGCACCTTCCCATCCCATCCATTCTTCCCACATGTTCCAATCAGCATCGCTCATCCCTCTCATTTGCTCTTCTGATTCGTTGTCATCGTACGACTCATATTGATCAATAGTGTTCTTCTCTTCTCCCCTCAAGTAGCTCATAAAAAAAAAAAAAATCAGACCCATCAATCGATCAATCCTTATGAGTTTTGAATGAAAACCCAATTAGAATATTATTATATCTTAACATCTAATACTTACGCCATAGGCTTCGTTAATTTGGTTGAATTGAACAATGCAATTGTTTTCTTTGCAGATATCCGGATGATACTAAATGTAGAAATATGTGTCAAATCTCCATCACTGTCAGGCGATGTCAATTGCTGCAAGCTTGCAGAGCTTGCAGGCACGATATGTGAGATTATGAGTGATAGAGTGAGGCCGTAAGGGTGAGGAAGAAGTCAAGAAGAAATTAGAGATTAGACTGAGGGTGAGAAAAGATTAGAAGAGAACTAGAGAAGACAATGAGAAGTTGAGATTTGAAAAGTGAGAAAAGAGAATAAGAGAGACGATGAGGCATGAGCTTGTGAAGCCGTGTGGTAGGGGAGACGTCACGATGAGAGAAGAATAGAAGATAAATATTAAGTTTGGAATTGGGAAGCCGTGAGGTAAGGTCAAGCCGGGCCGGGCCTGGATCTACCCAGGGGGTCAACCCTAACCTAACCTGAACCTGCCAGGGTTGAATAAATTTTGGGCCCTAACCCAGCCCTGGCAGGGTCGGTGTGAGGACAATGTGGTCGAGAGTGATCTTTAAATGTGCCCTCAAGGGTTTTCCAAAGAAAACATGGATCATCGATTTTCACCTTTGACCTTGTCCACCTACACTGATGGAGGGTAATGATTTTGGAGTCGCCACCTAGATTAAGGTCTAGGACCTCAAATGTAATCTCATTCTGGGATAAGACTTCTATTGACTCATGACCCAACATATTGGCTTTGGTCTATCAGAGAACGAGTAAGCATTCAAACTACAAATTGGGAAGGTGTTAGCACCAAAAACTATCCGATCCAAAAATCAGCCTCCTGAATGATCATACTTTCCTTAAACTCTATGATTATGACTGTTCGTGGTCAATGGATGACTAGGGCTCATGGGGGATCCTATGCCAAATTACTAAGTTCTTCTAACCTAAATTCAACCAAACATGTTCTGAAAGAAATAAATAAAAATAATATACAGTAAATCGAATCGAAGATGGTTCGTTGATGGACTGAGTATGAGATGTCCATCTCAAACTGCCTACGTATTCCTGTCCTAGAAATCAAGCCCAAAATGTAGTTCGAAACAGATTGTGATTAAAGTTAATGGATATGGATTGTGATTAAGCTTCATTAAATTCAATGTTCAAGTTGAAGTTTATGCTTGATAGATGATTGAGATTGAATCTAAATAGCCTATGTGGATCGAAGTGGATATGGACATGGATATGGATAGGATGACTTAAGAAGACTAAGATGTGGTACTGTACTTGGAGAATCCTCCAAGTTGCCTATGTATTTCAGAGGACCTGAAAATCAAGTACAACGTAGTTCGTTATTGGGTGGATTGGGTAGTCTCAGGGATTAAGGTATGCACTCTCAGGGAGTAGGATAGGTAAGAACTCTTAGGGAGTAAGGTGTGTCTCTCAAGGAGGAAAGTATGTGTACTCTCAAGGAGTAAGGTATGTCTCTTATGGATGAAAGTACGTACACTCTTAGGGAGTAAGGTATGTCTCTCAGGGAGGAAAGTACGTGTACTCTCAAGGAGTAAGGTATATCTCTCAGGGAGGAAAGTATGTCTCTTAAGGAGTAAAGTATGTCTCTTTGGGAGGAAAGTATGTGTACTCTCAAGGAGTAAGGTATGTCTCTCAAGGAGGAAAGTATGTGTACTCTCAGGGAGTAAAATATGTCTCTCAGGGAGGAAAGTATGTGTACTCTTGGGGAGTAAGGTATGTCTCTCAGGGAGGAAAGTATGTCTCTTAGGGAGTAAGGTATGTCTCTCAGGGAGGAAAATACGTCTCTCAGGGAGTAAAGTATGTCTCTCAGGGAGGAAAGTATGTGTACTCTGAAGGAGTAAGGTATGTCTCTCAAGGATGAAAGTATGTCTCTAAGGGAGTAAAGTATGTCTCTCAGGAAGGAAATTATGTGTACTTTTAGGAAGTAAGGTATGCAGTATGTCTCTCACTAAGGAAAGTATGTGTACTCTCAGATAGTAAGGTATGTCTCTTAGAGAGGAAAATATGTCTCTCAGGGAGTAAAGTATGTCTCTCAAGGAGGAAAGTGTGTCTCTCAAGGAGGAAAGTATGTGTACTCTCAGGGAGTAATGTATGTCTCTTAGGGAGTCGGGAGTATCTCTCGGGGAGGATGGAATGTATCTCTCAGGGAGAATGGAATGTCTCTCAGGGAGTAAGGTTGTAAGGACTCTCAGGGAGTGAGGAATATGTACTCTCAGGGAGTAAGGTATGTAAGTGTATATAGACTGAGGTGTGGAACCATTTCTCAGAGTTTTCCCAAATTACCTATGTATCTTAGGGTTTGCCCAAGAATCAGGATCCACGTAGTTCAGAATCAACTTGATGTTCATTAGGTGACCAACTTGGGTCAGAATATGGGTGGTCCCGTAGGACCGAGTGATGATCCTAAAAGATCTATGGTTGGATTCACATTACACCTATCTAGGTTTCTGCACCTTAGGGGAAATGAACTGAGGGTAAGGGATCATCTTAGCTACCCTTGACCAAAAAAACCTAATTTTGGAATGTCTTGGGCTAGACTTGATCATTATTGATTAAAGATTTTTTTTTATCATTTTCACTTTTACCCTTCCCTTGAATGTGGGTGCCTACATGCATGTCCCCACACCTAGAAGTGTCCTCTAGCAGTGTACATGCATGGCGGTTCAACTAGTGTGTAGTGAAAATTAAGTTCTTGCCAAGAAATATCATTCAAGCATGGTAGTAACATTCAAAACATGGTAGCTAATCCCAGATAGCATGTATGCAATTTAGACATGGAGGTGCGCACAAATATAGCAATGCAACCAAGATCAGCGGTTTAGATTCATCAAAAACACTCATGATCGAGATCCAACGGTTCAAATTCATTTAGAACACACATGATCAAGATCCAACAGTTCAAATTTATCTAAAACAAACATAGTGAAGATAACGGTTCAGATTTATCTAAAAACAAATCATGGTGAAGATCTAACGGTTCAGATTCATTTGAGACACTCATGATGAAGATCCAACGGTTGAAAATCATTCAAAATCATAATCCCATTGTTCAGATTGCTTAAAATCACATCATCATGAAGATCCAACGATTCAAATTCATTTATAACACTCATGAAGATAAACCAAATGTTCAAATTCATTTTAAACACCCATGAAGAAGATCTAACGGTTCAAATTCATTTTAAGCATGCATGATGAAGATCCGACGGTTCGGATTTATTTAGAACACTCATGATCAAGATCCAATAATCCAAATTTTCAAAGAATGATCGACAATAAAAAAATCAAAAAAATTAAATAATATTCATGTACTGAGATATCAAAAGACCAAAATTCAATTATACTATACAATATGATGCACTATACTACAAAAATAATGTAACACACTATACAAATACGATGCAATACATTACATACCAAAAAAATAATAGATAGAAATCAAAGTTAAATTAATATAAGGGATATGATCAAAGATTCATCATGTATGCAAAGATACAATAATAAAATAAATAAAATAACAACAATATGATATACAAGTACGGTAAACCAGAAAAGAAGCCAACCTGATGTGCGTTGCCGAGGTTGAGCAGCAGGTTGCGGGGATCGTCAGGTTGCCAACGAAGGCATCGCAGAGTGTCGCGAGGTGGTCAGGGATGAAGCGAAGATGATGATGATGATGAACAACAGGTTGAGAGATGGGTTTAGGGAAGTTACAGCTTTCGGTTCAAGTGGGATTATGCATGCAGGGTATTTGAGGGTTGCAGGAAGGATGGGTGATTATTGGTGGTGGTTGCGGCAAGGTCACGGGTACCTGGCAGCAGGAGGTGGTGCAGTGAACAGGTTCAAATGGAGGTCTGGGCACCGGTGGAGGGTGATGGGTTGAGTAGTGCAGGCAATCAGGGGGTTGTGGTAGTTGAAGGTGAAGGAATCGAATGAATTTGATCCTCTCTCATTTGCAGTAGGGGTTGAGGAGGTTTTTATCTTCTCCCTGGTGTGAGCATTGGTGGAGGTATTTAGAGAAGCAGGAGGTTTGATGAAGGGGTGAGGTGTGGTACTCAATGGACTGCTGTAGGGAGTGGGTAAATGGTTAGGAGATGGGCAGTAGGCTGTAGGTGATGTGTTGTCGATTGGTGAGAGACTAGGACTGGATTTTAGGGGAGTAGTTAGGTTGAGAGTTGTCGGTTGCAGCAGGGATGGGCAATAGTGAGGTGTCGATTAGAGGAGCAGCTGGGCAGGTTTTAGAGGTATGGTGGGTCGTCGATGGTATGGCTGGTGGAGTGGTGAGTCGACAGTGGAGTAGGGTTGGTAGCAAGCGGCTGGGTTTAATGAGGGATGGGAGGTGGAGTGTTTGATATATGAGATGTGGATGCAGGTGGCATGTATGGGAGACTCAAAGAGCAGGAGTTGGGCAGTCGGCTGCTTTTTATAAGGGATGGGAGGTGGAGTGTGAGGTGTCGATAGAGTGTGTAGGGGAGGTGGAGTGTCAGGTGTCGATAGAGTGTGTAGTGGAGTTGTGTCAGTGGGAGATTAAAAGAGCATGGGAGAGAAGGTGGAGCTGGCAGCACCTCCAACCTTCTCCACCGGTCTCTCTCTCCCTCTCTCTTCGTCTTTCCCTCCCTCTCTCTCCTCTTCGTCTCTTTCTCTCTCTCTCTCTTTCTTCCACTCTTTCTCTGTCTTCTCTTTTCTCTCTTGTTAGATTCTCCCCCCACTCCTTATATATATAAAGTATATAATAATATAATATAAATAATATATATATATATATATATATATATATATATATATATATATATCATATACATATAATATATACACAAAGCACATGGGCTGACCTAACTCGGTCCGGACCAATCTGAACTGGGTTAGGTAAGATTGGTCAAGGTTGATTGGGTTGGACTGAATTGGGTTTAAACTGGGTTGGACTGAACTGGGTTTGACCGGCTCCTCTCTTTCTTTTATGGTCCATTTTAGCTTGCACCTCCGCATGAAATATTTCGACGGCCTCCATCCCGAATTTTCCACGTTTACTTTGTAGAGCACCAAAAATGAAGAATAATGACGCATGAATCATCAAATTTAGACATCGGATAATAAAATTATGGAGGCTCGAAATTTAAGCGGGCATATCGGCTTGTGGCTCTACAATGGATCCTTCAAAGACCTCTACTCAGATTTTCTACGTCTACTTTGTAGAGGACAGATAATGGAGCGCGCTGGTGCTTGACTCGCTTCATTTGGAAATCAGATGATCAAGATATGACCGAATGAAGTCCAATCGATTCAATTCATGATAATTCGCCCAATAAATCCTTAACCTATGATAATTTGTAGAAAAGCCCCTAGATTTTTAATGCATTTTCTATCCGACTAAAATCGTGATATCTTCTTCGTTTGATATTGGAATTGAGTGATTCTAGTCTCATTTCAAAGGTATTTTCAACACCAACGCATCCATGTAGATGGTAGCCCATGACCTTGCTGTGGGGTCTCCAAAAAACCACCTCGAAATCACCACTTAACATCTAAACCTTGAATTGACCCGTAGCCCTTTCCGAATGTGTTCACCAGAATTCTTGCACATTGGGGGGCACTTTAGTTCAACTCAAAACACCATAGAGAGCACATAGGGACTGATCAAATGTCAGTTTAGAGTTTCACTCGTCTCCCTTGTCCTTTTCCAAATTTCCATTTACCTCCCCTCTCTTGCTGTTTATACACTAGTAGAGCTCTGTTTGGCTGGGGATGGCAAAAATGGGGTGTTTACGGTCTGGCCGGGTTCAAGCCTGCCAGGGTCGGGCCGGGTTCAACCCACCAGGGTTTAGGGCAGGTTAAGGCTGGGTTCGGGTTATCAAGGCCAAACTTGCAGCCCTAGTTTTCGGGCCTCATTTCGGTTTTTTGCCAGAGTTCCTTCTTTAAGGTACTTGTAGATCGGGTTAATCCAACTCGACTCTACCTTGATTAGGCCACCTTTTAATAGGCTTTGATGTTGAACTTTGTCAGTAGCTTGATATGTACCGAGCCATCTATGTCAGCTAGATCCGAGGTAGCCAACTTTGATAAGGCATCAGCCTGTCCATTCTCTACACGTGGCACTTGTTGTAACGTAAAACTATTAAAGATCGAGGACACTTTACGTACCTTTGCTAATTAAGCCAACATTTGGGTTTGGCAAGCTTCATAAACTCCATTCACTTGTCTGACGACAAGTCATAAATTGCTTGAGGCAGCTAACCATTTCACTTGTATGATTTGGCCAAATATGAGGCCTGCTAAAAGGGCTTCTTATTCCGTCACATTGTTAGTGGCCATAAACTCGAAGTAGAGTGCACAATTGATTTTGGATCCTTCAGGGGTGGTCAATGTGAGGTCACTTCTAGATTTTTGAAAATTGGACGAGCCGTCCACAAAGAGTGTCCAAGTCAGGAGTTTTTATTCTTGTTCTGATACTTGATCGGCTGAGGTGGAATCTGGTTTGTCTTTGTCAGGGACGGTGCTTTGGAGCAAAAAATCAGTTAGGGCTTGGGCCTTAATGGTTGTCCTCGGGTGATGATGGATGTCGAACTCACCAAGTTCGACTACCCAATTTACAATTCTCCTGGATACATCAGATCTGGCCAAGATTTTCTTTAATGGTTTTTCAATCAGAACAGATATCAAGTGAAACTGAAAGTAAGGTTTGAGCTTCCGAGCTGCCGCTATCAATGCTAATGCCAATTTTTCAATTGGTTGGTACCTCATCTCTACGTCCAACAAGACCTTGCTGACATAATAAATGGGTTTTGAATCTTTTTTGCCTCTTTAATGAGTACTATGCTGATGGCTTCTGCAGATATAGCCAAATAGAGTTGCAACTTTCTGGTTTGATGAGAAGGGGTGATGATGCGAGGTAGGCTTTGAGTTCATCGAAGGCAATTTGGCACTCAGGATTTCATTCAAAAGCTTTCACTCCCTTCAAAGTCTTGAAGAATGGAAGGTATTTGTCAGCCGATCATGACATGAAACTACTTAGGGCTACCACTCTACCAGTTAGCTCTTGCACCTACTTGAGTTTGGTTGATGCGGACATGCCACAAATGGCAGGTATCTTTGTGAAATTTGCTTTGATTCCTCTACCAGAAACCATGAATCCGTAGAATTTACCCAAGGTTACACCGAGGACACACTTAACCGGGTTTAATTGCTTTAGATATTTTATTTGGACATCGAATGCTTCAAAGAGGTCGTCCACATGCTTCTTCCCAAGGAGACTTTTGACAAGCATATTGTCCATGTACACTTCCATGTTATGGCCAATCTGCTTCTTCAAAATTTTGTTAACCAACATTTGGTAGGTTGCTCTAGCATTCTTCAATCCAAATTGCATCACCTTATAGCAAAATAGACCTCAGTTTGTTATGAAAGTCGTCTTATGTACATCGAGCTGATACATTTGAATTTGATTGTAGCTCAAGTAGGCATCCATGAAGCTCAATAGTTCATTCCTGACCATGGCATCAGTGAGTTAGTTGATCCGAGGTAATGAAAAACTATCCTTTGGGCATGCCTTGTTCAGATCAATGAAATCGAAACATATTCTCCATCGGCCTTCGAGCTTTAGGATCATCACTACATTTGATACCCACTTTGGGCAGTGGACTTTGCGGATAAATCTAGCATGTAGAAATTTGTCTACTTCTTCATCAATGATTATCTGTCACTCTGGGGCAAAGCTCCTTTTCTTTTGTCATACCAATCAGTGCTGAGGCTCAACAGTAAGATGAGGCTCAATCTCGCTCCGATCTCGGGCATGTTGTAGGCCAACAAGGCAAACATGTCAATGTTGTTCCTTAGGAATTTGATCAAGTTCTCTCTTTGCTCTCCCTCCAACAATGCACAGGGTACGTCGGGTTGATCCTTCGATATAGGAACTTGGACAAGGTCCTCAGCTGGTGTACCCAATTCTTGCTTTGGGTCATCTTTTATGTCATCAATGAGGATAGGGCATACTTCCATTGCTTTTTTTTATTTGCTACAAGATCGATCGTGTAGCACTGCTTGGAGATCAATTGGTTCACCTTACTCTCCATAATACCTCGAGAGGTCACAAACTTCATGACAAGATGGCACTTTGAGATGCAGGCTCACAACTTGTTCAGACTTGGTCTTCTAAGGATAACATGATCCATTGATTTGTTGTCAATGACTAGAAAATTCATGAAGATCGTAGCCTTACGAGGATGAGTGCCCACAGTGACCTTATGACGAATTCCCCTTTCACTTGGACAGCATCTCCAAAGAAGCTGACCAAGGAGTACTGTACTGGCTTTAATTTATCATCGTCGATTTGCATCCTTTCTCATGTGTGGTAATAGAGAATGTCGGCAGAGCTACCAATATCGATCAACATCTTTAGTGACATTGCAATCCCTGATCTACATAGTAATGATGATTGCATCGTTATGGAGTACTTCAATGTCGATGAGGTCCTTGTCACTAAATGTGATGAAGTCACCAGTCCAGGCTCGCTTGTCCGGCCACTCAGTTGTCTTGATACTCCTTGCATAAAACTTGTACACAGTGGAGCTCGTATTACAGGCAGCTCCACCAATGATTGTATCAACCCTGGGCATGAAAAAATAGTTCAACCCTGGTCTTCCCAGTTGACATATTCTTCTTCTCGACTTTCTAATCGATAAAGGGCTTCAGGCCTATCAATTATCCTGCGACCTCTAACTCCTCTATTTTCTTTGTTATCTCGGAGGTAATTCCAAAGTATCGTAGTCACTCAATCTAAAATGGATTGTGTTGATTAATCGTCAAGCAGATGTTGGGCGGGCATTGTCTTCTGGGTCATGGTCGTCTTCAGGGTGACGATCTTGTCCACCTACCTTGCCTCAACAATCTCCACATGGCCACTATCTCCTTCTATCTTCTCTTTTGCGGTCTCGTGACCACAATTTCTTCCTTGGGGCCGTTCGGGACTTATTCTTCTATCTGATGCCGCTCTTCTTTCTCCCTGACTAATCCGAAGGGGGTCTTGTCGACTATGATCAACGTGCTGATTTTAGTAGCCATCCAGATGAGGTCCTCAATATCTCCTTGAAGATGTCTGCTCTCATCGGAATCATGTTTGTGGTCACGATGAAACCAACAATAATGGGTGGGATCTCGCTGCTTGGGATCCGTAGTCAACTTGGGGGATCTCTATATATTTCTATCTCCCTTAATCATTGATATGATCTCAGATATAGGCCGATTTAAGAGGGGTATAATGGTTGAAAGATTTGTGAGTCCCTCTCATCGGATTGTATTCCTTTGCTAGTCGGTGCTTCTTATTAGGTTCTCCTTGTTTGCTACAGTCACCTTGTTCAGCTTTCCTCTTATCTGAATTGCTAGCTTCTCCCTTCACGGCTCGTACAGCTTCATTTTCTATGGCGTACTTCTCACTGCAGGCCAACACTCTATGACGTTGGTAGGGGCCTTCTCAACGAGGGAGAATCGTAGGACCTCATCCTGGATACCTGCCATTAATGCTGAGAAGATCTCCAATGGCTTAATATCTTTAATTTCGAGCACTTCGACGTTGAATCTGCTGATAAAGGCACAGAGTGTTTCTTCCTTCTACTACTTGATGGCCATTAGGTATACGACTGTCTTCCTTTGGGCTTTACTACCATGTAAATGAGTAACAAAGGCTCCACTGAGTTCTGCGAAGTTATTGATCGACCTCGAGTTGAGGTTGTTAAACTTCATCCAAGCTGCACCCTAGAGTCTAGAGGGGAATGCCCTGCAGACTATGGCATCTTGATATCCATGCAACAACATCATGGACATGAAGTTGCCTAAGTGTTTCTCAGGGTCCTTACTGCCATCATATGTATCAACTATTGGAATTGTGAAGTGGGGTAACAAGGGAACTTTCATGATCATGTCAAAGAGGGTAGTCTCCATGTTGTACTTTACCCATACAAGGACAGTGTAATGCTATTTGATTTGTTGTAGGCGTTGAGCAAGGTGCTGCAATTGGTCCTCGATCCTTTCCTCGGCCACTTGAGCAAGTGATGCTTATGCTCGATTTGGTTGAGGTATATTTGGCTCCGTTGGGAGGTCGATGTCAGGGTTGACTCTCAGTCCCAATCTATCACACCCTAATTCTAGACTAACCAGTAGTGTGATGAACTGTCATAAGAACCAACGGTTCAAACCAGGATCTCTTATAGGCCATACCCACCATAATAAACCAAACACATTCCACAATAATAATTAGAGTTAATAAGTAAATGGCAGAAGTCTTTATTAATAATGAACTGAGGTCTAACAATGATAAATAAATAATTAAATCCAATTATCTCCAAATGACTCAAGACATAAAGTAAAATAATCAAATACATGTTCCAGTACTCAAATATAACTAAACTAATCAAAAACACATTGATTACATTTGTATAATGGATCATGCGCTTCCTCCTCAGCTTGTGCGTCCATAGTCGCCATGTGTCCATATAACAACGCATTCATGTAGTCTTCCACTATGGTACATGTTTTATCAACTAAAAATATACGATGTCATAGGGTGAGCACACATCACGACTTAGTGAGCCAACAAAACAATGCGCAACCATATACATGCATTCAATTCATATCTTTGGTCTGATTTTTAAGTTTGCAACTGTGTTATAGAAAGGATTGGTGGTCACCACACCTCTATACATGAGTGTGTGAATCCGTCCAATGGATCAAACACCATTGTCATCCCACATGCACCCACCATGGAATAGAGATAGAGCTAAAGTGTCCAGATTACACACCGTCAACACTTTTTCTGATGCCCTACCCATACCAACACGTAAGCCCTTATTGGCGAGGACTTGCAAACTGGGCTCACAACTAACCAATCCTAATGCCATCCAAATGTATCCAAGGCCTCAGCCCAGTATCCCTTAATAAGTCCATAGAGATAGAGCTAAGGCCCCTTGGCAGAGTCAAAGACCACATGGTCCGAGACCACCTCCCCTGATGCCCTACGACATAATAGTTTTACTAAGGTAATGGCGATACGACGATGTTAATGGGTAGGAATTGAGTAGAGATAGAGCCAAAGTTTGGTGACCAGGCTGACTACAATAGCACTTCCTCCCCTTGATGCTCCACTAGCATCCAACATACTAACCACACATACAATCACATGCTTATTCCTAATATCATCATCATCATGTTACAAATTGACAGAAATAAATATGCATGAGTATAAATAGCAATAATATTGGATGACATATGAGATGAACATTACAAACATACAAACATAGAATCATTCATAGCATTGGACAAATAAAATAAAAATAGTTTGTTATTATCCAATTAGTTTAGGTCTTGTTCCCTCACCTGTAAACGATATTTAATCTCCTTCCAAGCTTTAGAGATCACTTTGAACTACTTGAAAACCTAGGGAATGTGTGGATTTAAATTAGGATTCAATTATATCAAGTTACAGTAGTCTAAAACCATGTTTGGTTTGAAAATATGCTTCTTGTTAGGCTGTGGTCGACCTATGTGGTCTCAGTATATGTCGACCACAAGCTATGTGGTTGATATGTATGGTCACATATTATGCGACCACAACATGCGACTACACCTTTCCTAGAAACTTCCTGAATAGTTGTGGTCGACCCTCTGGTCACCTTGTGGTTAACCACAGGCTGCGACCACACAAAGTTTGGTCAATTTTTATCTTCAATCCGAATTCTTCATGAGTCGATTGCTTGGCTCATCAATAGGGTTCCTCCTATGATCAGTCTATGACCATTAAATCATAATTTTATAAAGTTATTCATCCTAACCTATTCTCCATGGTTTTCCTCTGAAATATACTCATGGAGTTCCATGATCAAAGTCTACATTAATCCCATAACTTAATTCACAATGAGATCTCCTATTCCAAATATTTTACTACTAGAGGAAAGGATTCCATACCTTAGGTTTGTAGAGAACTAGAACCTTCTCTGCAACTTTTTCTCTCACCTTTCTTCTTCATTTCTCTTCTCTTTCTCTCTTAGGTTTAGGGTTTGAAATTGTTCCAAAAGAGTGAGAGAGAGTAGAGGGACATCCTCTATATAGAAAGAAACTCTCCATATAGAGTCCCACTTCAATTAGGAAAGAGATCTCTTAAGATTTGGAAAGTTTCTAAATCACGGAGTCTAATCTGACAACGTACGGTCGATACGTGTGGTTGTAAAATCCGTCGACCACACCCCTCAAAAATGCCACCACACGTCGGCTTTTTGACTGGTCTCACTTCCTTTATGGTGTGGTTGACCATATCAGTTCAGGTAGTCGACCACACACTCATAATTCACTGTTTTTTAGTCGATTTACATACCTAGCCTTATGGTTTCTTCACACGCTTGGTCCACTCGATCCGACTATGATAGGAAGCCTTGGCACGACACAATTAAACCGGGTTAATAGAGTGCTGGCCTTACACAATCTCTCCCGAATTGGTATGCGTTGAGGTGTCAAAATGGATCCTGTCCGATGACTTGTAGATGCAATTGTGTTGTTTGTCTGGGCTAGTGGATTTATGTCCTTGTGAACGGGAGGCAGAATGCCTTGGGTTGGTGGAGTCAGCCTCAAAACCAAGGTGTGACATTCTAGTTTAGCCGACTCAGTCTTGCTAAAGCGATTTTGTTCATCATGACCTCTGTAAATTGGACTGCGGAGTCGGGAGTTGGGATCTATGTCCGAATAAGTGATTCCTTTGTCAATTGGCCCAATCCCTTCTAATAATTGGGATAAATGCTGAACTTGTTGAGCCACAACATCAAACTGCTCCTTCGTGATGTACTGGGGGCTCTGTTGCCGGCTGATCTCCTCGTTGTCCACATTACATCATTCATCACTAGATCTTCCTGTATTCTCTCCATCTGAGGATCTTCTATCGGGTTGGACCAATATTCTGGCTTCTTGTCCGTCCCTGTGTCATTATCAGTGTAAACACTCTTTCTTTACACCAAAATCTTTCTACGGCTCCACGATAGGTGCCAATCTGTTGCAATTGGAATCTACATGCTCTTCCTTCGAGGTTGAATGTTCTTGTAGTAGATAGAGCAAGCGTAACAAAGGAGGTCAGGCTTTGGGCTCTAGGATAACTCTGATGCCTAAGTTAAGACTCTTGTGGAACTCGATATCTTTGAATACGAGCCTGATGTGAAAATAAGGGCCATTGAACCAATAAATAAACAGTGAAATTAACCTTGTACCTTTGATGGTTGCCACCTATTTATAGAAAGTTGACATGAAGTAGAGAAATTCAGATTTGCCCCTGACTTAAGTCTGTTATGCTTGTCGTTGATTATGCGGGAATGTCGGTCCTCGCTCGAACGTGCGCTTTGGTGGATATCTGGAACTACTGAGGACGTGAGCCTTGTGAGTTACCATGACATGTTGGGTTACTAGGTGTTGTCCTCAAATTGGTATATATACTTTAGGTACGTGTCATCCTCTAATTGGTATGTGTATTTTATTTACCTAACAAGGGTGTTTCAACTTCCCGAGATGCAGATATTAGTAATTGTCAAGCCTACCAAAAAAAAAAAAAAAAAAAGTAAAAACAAAATTCTTACCCTTACTACCTTGTTTTATAGCATGACCTAACCTAATTTTCCTTGTTGATTACTACTATGAATTCTGCATCAAACACTTGTGTCCTTATTGCCTCCTGTAAGTTGACGGGCATGTGTGGAACCAAAGAGGCAAAGATGGGGAACTGTCCTTAGATTTGTGTATATAGGTGGGTATATTGAGAAGGGGATGATCCCTAGTGAAAATGTATTATTGGTAGATTGAAGTTTGGCTCGAAAAACCCAGCCCAACTAAAGCCCTCCTAAAACATTTTTTGACATTGCTGGGATTCTCATTCTATGGGTTGGGTCCTTAGGGTTGAAAAACCTAATCCCAGGTCAGGCTATGCTAGATTAGGATTGAGGCATCAAGTTATGCTTGTTCTAACCCTAATATCCATGATACATCAATTTTTGATAGATACATATTGGCAAACCGTGAATATATATATATATATATATATATATATATATATATATATATATATATATATATATATATATATATATATATATATATATATAATCTTTTTTTTTTTTTTTTGGGAGGGGGATATATAGATCAAACCATGAAAATTTAATAATACCATATTAAGTTACGGAAGAGCATAAGCTTGTAAGATACTTTTTAATCACCAAAAGTTCACAACCAAGAGAGGAGATAGAAAACATGAAGAAACCCATACGAGGTTAAAAAACTAAGCTAACTCGCCATGGTTACTTATAGTTTCCCAAAAGTCACATCTTTCTCCAACATATTCCTTTCAAGTGTTGTCTTAAATGGTTACGCTTATTGGAGAAAAATCAAATAAGGTAAATTTTAGGCTATGTTTGTTAAGCTTTCTAGGTCATGAATACATTTCGAAATGAAAAAAAAAAATGTTTGGTATGTATTCTCATTTTTTGGATAATAGAATGTATTAAAAGAACTTGGTATTTTATAGATTGCTCTTTTTTACCCATTCTACATTTTGATCCCATAACGGAAATGCCATGCACTTTAACCCATTATCATTCTAAAATGGGAATGCATTGTTCATTTTGGGAATGCAAACCAAACACAACCTAGGTAAAGATAATCTGATTCTTTATTTTTTGTAGGCAAGCCCCAATGGTTGAACTCATTACCTATTTGAGGTATTGATTGTTACCAATTGAACTATCCAATGGATGCAACATGCTATGCTGCACTAGACGAGCCCGTTCCTAAGATAATCTGATTCCTCTCTCTCTCTCTCTCTCTCTCTCTCTCTCTACCTACTTAAAAGAGGCACAATTCTTTTAAATCTATAAACCATCGGGAAAGTAACTCTGGAATTTACGAATTGTGGCAATGTGGGCAACATTCTTAAATTAGCTTTTTGCTCATCAATTGTTAACAAATTTGGAAAGAGAGGAACAGGTGCAATTTTTTTTTTTTTTTTGCAACAAGGCTAAGACCCCCAAAATGGTTGTCCATTGTATCAAAGAGGACGTGATGGGTAAATGTAAATCTATCACTCTCTCTAGTGTCCTCAGCCCTTCAATTACCTATTTGCAAGATAATTGGGGATTGGACATTTCCCAAGTGAGGTTATTTTATGTGTGAATGGAAAACTCATTATGGAATTGCTAAGGCTTTGTTTGGTTGCAAGGGGAATTGAAGGGAAGGGAAATAATTTTTTTTATTTTGAAAGGAAACTTTTGTAATGATTACAGTACATGCTATCACATTACTATGCAAATAATTCCAAATCATTTTATATTTAGTTATTTAACTTACACTTCACTTTACATCCAAATCCCTTGTATTTGGAAAGGAAAATAAAGTTTATATCTTACAATTATCATTACTAAATATGTTAAGAAATTTTGGTAATTTATACAATCATGTTATGTTACAATTATAAAAGTTCCCTTTTAAAGTTAAAAATTTTCACTTCCCTTCTTTTCAATTCCCTCGCAACCAAACAAAACCTAAATGGGCCTTGCGGTATCCTATGCGGGGTTTTGGGGAATTTAGCTACCCAGATGACCTGTTGCTTATTGTAAAAATGTTTTTGTCCCCCCTGAGAGGATGAATAAATTTGCCCCTCGAATGGGTTTGCCCAAAAATAAAATGAAAAAACTTATTATATTAATAACCAACCAACCAACCAACCAACCACACAAGGGTTTTACTTGTATCTTACATTTGATAGCTGAAATCAATGTGTTTGCTCTTGTGTGACTATTCATTTGATCCATGGATCAACCCTAATTTCAAATTATATATCTATGAAACATTTGATCCATTTTGTAAAAATATTGTTGAACATGCAATATATTCAGTCCCTATGATATACCTTGGAACACGCATATTTGTTTCTTGCTTTTCCAATAAACATTTATTTTTCCAAACAAGAAACCATGACTAGTAGTGGAATTTTGGTCATCCGCGCGCATCACCAGAAAAATCTGCATAAAATCCTAGTACTTCAAGTTCTCCAATGCTAAAGCATAGTTTTAGACCATTGGTTCCTTGCAAGTATCCTAAAATCCGCTTGACAACTTTATGATGTCTTGTTCTTGGTTCAGATTGAAGTGATTAACTCACTAATCCAATCACATAACATATGTCTTGTCTTGTACAAGTCATTATATATATATATATATATTATGCTTCGAGCTACCTGAGCATAAGGTATATTTTCCCTTACTTTTTGTTAGATTCGGAAAATTATTGTACCAGAAGTAATTATAGTCTCTTTTGCTAAGATCACCTCTTTTGTTGTAAGGCGCGCAGGCTTAATGTTTTTAACATTACAAGGAATTGCAGTTACCACAAAATCTCATGGAGAAGAGAGATTATTAAGAATAATTTATGAAATCGTGCCCCTGAATGGTCAAGTTCGCCATGTTAGAAGTCAAATGGAATGGTCAGGGTTCACCATGTTAGAAGTCAAATGGTGAGTTGCCCCTGAATCAGGATACCAGGCATTTTCAAACCCTAGTGACTGGTGAGTGGCATACACAGCAGCAGGTGGTGACACTGAGGATTGAAGCACTGATAACATTGGATAGCAGCACGTCCTGGTCGGTTACAGACCTGGCAGATGATTTTGGGCCAACCATCATATTGATCAGTGGAGAATATCCTATGACCACAGCCTCGTCCCCTATCGCAGCCACGTTTACCAACGATTGCTGAAGCAATATTGGCAGAGGGAATAGCAGCAGGAACTTCTGAAGTTTGATCTTGAACAAGTACCTCTTCATTATATAATATGCCGAAAAAATCATCCAAGGATGGAGGTTCTAATTAACCGAGAGGTGATTGATGTTACAAAACCGTCATATTCAGTGCCCAGACCATTGAGAATACTGAGAACCAGTTGGTAATCCCGTACAAGTTTGGCAACAATTTGCTAAGGACCTGTTTGATAAAACTTTTGTTCTGGATTCTATATTCTGGTTCATAATTTGGATTCTACTTCAGGCTATTTCGGGATTATTTGGGAGTAAAAACGTGTTTGATAACGCATTTCTGGAATGGATTCTGGAGTATCTTTGGAACAGAAACATGTTTGATAAACACTATCCCCCCAATCAAAGTCTAGAAAAATGGTGGTGGGTGGTGGTAGTGGTCGTGGTTAGTGGGTGGTGGTGGCGGTGGTGGGTAATGACAGTGGTGGTGGGTGGTGGCGGTGGCTGTGATGGGTGGTGGGTGGTGGCTGGAGTAGTGGCGGTGTTGGTGGTGGCGGCGACATCAACGTTGGTGGTAGCAATGGAGGTGGTAGTAGTGGTGGGTGATGGGTGGTGGGTGGTGGCAGTAGTGGTGGTGGGTGGGTGGTGGCAGTTGTGTCCGTAGCGGCGGCAGTGACAATGGTGGTGGTGGTGGTGGCGGTGGCGGTGGTGGTGGAAGTGATGGTAGGTGGTAGGTGGTAGTGGAGACGACAGTAGTGGCGGCGGCAGTGGTGGTGGTGGTTGGTGGGTGGTAATGGCAGCGGTGGTGGGTGGTAATGGCGGTGGTGGTGGAGGTGATCAAGTGAGAGTCAAGGGAGAGTTAACCCTTTTTCTTCTCCCAAAAACTTGCTCTAACATGTTGGAGCAAGTATTAATTACTACAAAATTTTGGATTCTTAAGCCATTTTGAATCCGATTCACTCTATGGGAGCTCGAATTCAACCAGGCTTATCAAACGCGCTTCTACTCCAAAATGGCTCACTGGGAGCCAGAATCTATAGAATCCAGAATCTGAAGTTTTATCAAATAGGCCCTAAATGATCTGCTAAGGTCTTGGCTTTTTTAACATATTCAGCCAAAATTAGATTACCTTTCTTGAGAGATCATAGTTGCAATTCCAGTTGCATGATGCGAGCTTGAGAATGAGAAGCAAAATTGTTACACCCCAATTCTGGACTAACCAATGGTGTGATGAACCGTCATGAAAACCAACGGTTCAAACCAAGATCTCGTATAGGCTATGCAACCATGTTAAACCAAAACACATTCCACAGTAATAATTAGAGATATTTGAGTAAATAACGGAAGTCTTATTAATAATGAATTGAGGTCTACATGATAAATAATTAAATGATCCAGTTATCTCCAATTAACCAAAACATAATTAATACATATTACAAGTATCAAAATACGAAAGTTAAACACTAAGCATAACCACGGTGGAAACACTCGCTTGACGAGTCTTGCTCATCCTCTATAACTTGCAGCTCCATAGCCGCTACATGTCCATACGTTGGTGTATCCATGTAGTCTTCAACAGTAACACCTGCAACATCAAAAACTAAAAAGAATTACTCGTGCGAGGGTCAACTCTCCAATTGAGCTCAGTGAGAAAACAAAACAATGCAACAAACATATGCATGCATTCAATTCATATCTTTGGTTTGGTTTTTAAGTTTGCAATATGTTATAGAAAGGATTGGTGGCCACTACACCTCTATACACGAGTGTGTGAATCTGTCCAATGGATCAAACACCATTGCCATTCTACATGCACCCACCATGGAATAGAGATAGAGCTAAAGTGTCCGGATCAAACACCTCCAACACTTCCCCTGATGCCCTACCCATACCAACACATAAGCCCCTATTGGCGAGGGCTTGCAAACTAGGCTCGCAACTAACCAATCTTAAATGTTATCTAGTGTATCCAAGGTCTTACCCCAACATCCCTCAATACATCCATAGAGAAAGAGCTAAGGCCCCCCGACAGAGTCAGAGACCACACGGTTCGAGACCACCTCCCTCGATGCCCAACGACGTAATAGTTCTGCTAAGGTAATAACGATACGACGATGTCAGTAGCAAGACTTGAGTAGAGATAGAGCTAGAGTCTGGTGACCAGGTCAGAGACCACCATGCCATGTTGTTTTCCTGATGCTCCACTCGCATCCAACTACTAAGCATACACACACAATCACATGCCTATTCCTAGCATCACCAATCAACATGGTAGCAAATAGACAAAAGTAAATATGCATGATCAGTAATAACAGTAATATTGGATGACATGTAAGATGCACATTACAAGCATACAGGCAGAGAATCAATCATGGCATTGGACTCAATAAAATAACAATTTATTATTATCCAATTAGTTTAGGTCTTGTTCCCTCGTCTTTTATTAATGTTTGTTCTTCTCCCAAGCTTTGGAAGTCACTTTGAATCTATTGAGAGCCTAAACAATTAATGTATTTAAGTTAGGGTTCAAGTTTATCAAGTTACAGTAGTCAAAAACCTTGTTTGATCTCAAAATATGCTTACTATAATCGTATAATCAATCCCTATGATCGATCCTATGGTCGTATTATATGCCACCGTAAGACATACGGTCAATACCCTATGGTCGCATTACATGCGACATACCTGTGACTGTATGTTTCCTGAATTCTTCCCGAATGGCTATGGTTGATACTCTAGTCATCCTATGGTCGACCGTAGCTGCGACCATACGTAGTCAGGTTAATTTTTACTTCTCATATGAATTCTTCCCTTTGGTTCATCAATGTGATTCATCCTAAAATCATCCTATGGCCTTAATCACAGTTTATCCTTATCAATTATCCCTACCATACTCTCTATGGTTTCCCATAGAAAACCTATAACTGCATCATTGTATTAGGTTCCATATATCAATTTAAAAATAACCTATTCTATCTGATCTACCCTACAGAGTCAAGTCCATACCTTAAGCTTGTTGTAGAGAGATAGAACACTTCTCTGCAAAACCTTCCTCTCAACCTTCTTCTCCAAATCTCCTTCTCCTTCTCTTCCTCTTTCTCTTTCTCTCTTAGGTTTAGAGTTTTCAATTTGGATTCTAAAAGAGTGAGAGAGGCTAAGAGACATCCTTTATATAGAAGAAAACTTTCATATAGAGTCCTCTTTTAATTAGGAAATGTCACACCCCAATTTCGTACACTTCAGAATGGTGTGATAAACCGCTAGCAAACCAATGGTTCAACCAGGATCTCATACAGATGAGGGCCGAGATCGATAATCAGCTCCTACGACCTGATCGCTGGCAGATGAGGGCATGCTATATGCGTTCAGCTCCACGGGTATACTGCAAGATTATTCAGCATAACCTGATCCCGCAGAGTGGCCATTACGAGAGGGTTTCCTAGTTGACCCAGTATCTTTTGTACAACATTTGCACTAGACAGCCCGTCTGCCTTTCGTACATCATTATGCGTACTATGATCACTGCTACGTTGCCCAGTCACACTGGCAACCTTTCGTACGGATGCATGATCACTATGCTGCTTACCCGCCTGGGGGTTGATTTAGTGGATGAGAAGATTCAGGGTAAGACCTTCTCGTCGCCTCTAGATTGGGAGGCTATTTGCAAGATAGGCATGCGAGATGCCCAGGTCAGTGATGAGGAGAGGAACGCGATGGTGCGCCCTCACACTCGCGTAGAGATAGCTGACGCTGAGGCAGCTGCCGCCGCTGCTGGAGTTCATGCGGAGCCTGCTGATGATGATGACCGCATGTACGTGGATGTAGACTCGATACCACCGCCTTCACCTACGCATGCGGCTGGACCTGGTACTTCATATGCGGCGGGTCCTTCTCATGAGGCTGGTCCTTCTCATGCTGTTGGTCCTTCACACCCACCTTCTGATATGATGGAGATGTTGCATGACAGAGAGGCTCAGCGCAGATCTGATCTGAGGATAGAGGAGTTACTAGACGCTTAGCGTGTGAGAGTGGATGAGCTCATAGACGCCCAGCGTACGTCGGACATGAGGATGGGAGAGTTACTAGACGCTCAGCGGGTGAGAGTGGATGAGCTACTAGACGCCCAACGTACATCAGACATGAGGATGGGAGAGTTACTAGACGCTCAGCGTCGGACTGATCAGCGGGTAGCGGATCTTACCGCTAGCCTTCAGACGACCCAGACTCAGATAGCCTGGTTGACTAGAGTCTACGCTGAGGATTATGACAGAGATCGTGAGGCACCGCCTCCTCCTTTACCTCCAGCTTAATGATTGTATCTATTTTCTTTCATTGTACTACAGAGTAACTGTCTGGGTTGTGGATTGTACTCTGCTTTAGCTATGTATGTACGTTTGTTTCCCTCTCATTGTATATAAAATTGTTTCTTCCTTTAATAGATGCATTATTGTCTTTTCAAATTTGGTCTCAAACAACACTTGTGCTTATAGTGTGTTAATATTACAGCTTTTACTTTTATCCTATCTCAGTTCACAATTCGTCGTGAGGGTATGCTAGTTTAACGGACACAGTCTGAGATGCTCTGATACCAACTTGTCACACCCCAATTCCGCACACTTTCAGAATGATGTGATGAACCGCTAGCAAACCAACGGTTCAACCAGGATCTCGTATAGATGGTATCTGACTGATCTAAACCTCATACATCCACATTCATAATCAGAGTAAATACACAATAGTGGAAGTCTTATAGTAAAATGAACTGAGAATCTACTGTGATATTAATATTTAAATAACAGTTTATCCTATATCAACTGAGACATAAATAAATATCAAATACATGTCCTTAATAAATCCAAATAAATAAATCTAGAATAAATAAAAAAAACATCTAATCGAATACACATGAGTTGCACTCGCAAGAGGAGTCATGTGTATCCAATGCATCTTCCACTTCCATCGCCGCCACGTTCCCGTACACTAGAGCATTTATATAATCTTCGACGGTAATACCTGCATCATCAACTAAAAATATTCGACGTCGAGGGGTGAGCACACATCATGGCTCAGTGAACAAACAAAACAATGCAACAATACATATGCATGCAGTCAAATCATATCTTTGGTCTGGTTTATAGTTTGCAATGTGCTATAGAAAGGATAGGTGGCCGCCGCACCTCTATACACGAGTGTGTGGAAACGCCCAATGAAAACGACACCGTCGCCCCACATGCACCCAGAATGGCACAATATACACCCCATGAAAAATGGTCATGGCTGTACCGGTTGATATCATACCAACAAATAAACCCCTGCTGGCTAGGGTTGCAAACTGGGCTCGCAACTAACCAATCCTAATGCCAAACAGTGTATCCAAGGCCTCACCCCAGCATCCCTCAGAACATCCATAGAGATAGAGCTAAGGCCCCCCGGTAGAGTCAGAGACTACAAGGACTGAGACCACCTCCCCTGATACTCTACGACATAATAGTTCTGCTAAGGTAATGGCGATACGACGACGTCAGTGGACATGACTTGAATAGGCTATGTTACAATATACCCCGATGAAAACGGCATCGAAGTACCGGTTGATACCATCCTTACCCGCACCATATACACTGGCCAAACACAAATATTCACATGTCTATTTCTATCATCATCATCATCATCATGTAATAAACAATAAAGTAAATATGCATGAACAAATAATAGAAATATTGGATGACATGTTGAATGCACATACAAACATACACGCATATAATTAATATGGCATTTGACTCAAGAAATAAAATAGTTTATTATTAACCAATTAGTTTAGGTCTTGTTCCCTCACCTTAACTTGTTAATAGATCCTCTTCCAAGCTTTAAAATCACCTTTATATTGTTATTATATTGCTAGAAGACCTAACAAAGTCGATAAAACTTAATTAGAATATATATATATATATATATATATATTACCATGTTTTGCCTAAATTTCGGTTTCTAGCCTAGCCGAAACTAGGCACAAAACCCAAATTATGATCCTTGGTTGTAGATTTGTTTGACCTTGGCAGGGTTGGACTGGCCCTAGGCTAATTTTAAAGCACTAACTATGTGAAGATATGTTTTTTCCCTTAATTTTATCTCAGGAAAAATTTCATGCACCTCCCCTATACTTTGCCTCTAAGTCACCCACCCACCAACTTTCCCGTTAATTACAACCACACCCCAATCCGTCATCTTGGTTAATGAAAATTTTTAAAAGACCCATTTACCCTCATCACCCATTCCCTTTACTTTTTAAACTCACTTTGTTCGTTCTCATCAACTGCTCCACAAAACCATTTTTTTTCTCATGTTCCTATTCGGAGACTATCTTCCCTGGCGATTATCTTCCCCGATGTCTTTCGAACTCGTGCGTCTGTTTTACAATTTATCAGAATCTGTTGGGGATTTGTGGGAGAATGGTAGCAGTGCTGATGAAAGAAAAGCATTTTGGGAGACGCACACCAGCTTTTATATGTAAGTTTTTAAACCAGAACTTCTGTTTACTGATTGCAAAAAGAATGGAGTTGTAGAGGAAAGAAAAACAAAAATAGAAATTTCAGAAATATTGGTGCACCTGTGCCAATAATTGTCATCAAGCTTCTCCTTTTTTTCTTTCTCAAAGATCCTTTTTTTTTTTTATGTTGTTCGTCATAAAACCCATTAAACCCTAGGTCTTGGAATCTGGGATTGTTCTTAGATTCCTTCATTTTTTTAGCTTGCAACTTACAGAATTGTTGGTTGTGAACTCACTATAACACCATTAATGAGCTGCAGGAGCTTCTGCGACAAAAATTTTGGTGGTAGAAATGGGTGACAATTTGGAGAGATTGGGTTATGAGATGACATCAAGAATATAATCAACTATGGTGGATTTGTTGGATTTGAGTGGTCGTGCTCAGAACAACGGGTAGTTGGGAATTTGACACGGAAACTGATGGTGAGAGCTATGCTACGAGATTTTTGTTATGGATAAGCATCGGGGCGTTATCCTCACAAATCAGCATGTTGTAAAGCTAGGACATATGGTTGCAGAAGCTATGTTTGTAAATCGTGAAGAAATCCAAGTGCATCCCATATATAGAGAATTGCTAGAGGGAGGCGGTGATAGGGAGCAAGACAATCATCATTGGATAAAAAAATGGACGGAAATGAAGAATAAATAGTGAAATGGTTGCAATAGGAGGGGTATTTTGGCATTAATAGATTTAAGAGGACATGTCATCAACTAGTAGACTTGTCATAATGGACAGGGTATGTATGAACCATACTTGACAAATTAAGGGGAGGTTCAAGTAATTAATTCAAAAGTTGGTGGGTGGGTGATTTTAAGGCAAAGTACATGGGGAGGTGCGTGAAATTTTCCCTTTAACTTATTACATCAGTCTCCCCTACTAGATCTCATACTTTAACCCGATAAGGCTTTAACCCTACGCTCTGCAACTCTTCATCAACAACTCATGGAAGGTAATTAAGTTTTTTTGTTTTCTCCCTTCTCTCCCTTCAAATTATATGTATTACCGTCATCAGTTTTGGCCTTTCATCTCTGTTCTCCACCTATTCTCTTGTATGTTCAGCTGTACATTATATGCAATTTTGATTTCAATCACTATGTTCTAACATTATGCTTTTTGATTCCTAACCGTAAACAAAAAATGTGGTATGATTTCTAGGGTTTAGATATGGGAAATTATATGGCTTTACCATTTCTAAGGTTTTATGGTATCTCATAAATGAAATTAGGGCTTAGAAATTACAGAGAGTATCATTATCATGTTAATGAGAATGATATCTCTCATATTATGATTTTACTTCTCAATTTTCTTATTGGTGATATTGATGGTGAATTATATGATGTTATTCCCGTGAGATTCTCCTCCTGATCCATTGTTGTTCCACATATTTTAGTAGCATTTAGGAAGTTCGAATGTTGATCCTAAACTTAGGATTTTGCCTACCTTAATTT